>CM053502.1:11817436-11960467 GCA_028627145.1 Eidolon dupreanum | reverse complement strand
ACAGGATGAGGTTTCAGGCCCACAGGGCCCAGCCAGGGTCTGATTCCAGAGGCAGGGAACACCAGGTAAGTTAGTAGTGTTCTCTCCTCCTTCAGTTGTACCTTTATCCTTGCATTCAGTAATCATTTTTCAAGTCTCTACAATGTGCCAGTGACCACTCTCATGCTGCGGATACAGCAGTGAACAAAAATGACAAAGTGTCTGATTTCATAGAGCTATCCTAGTGGGGAGAGGCAGACAATAAACAAGATTAATAATTAAAATCAATAGGATGTCAGGTGATGGCAAATGCCATGGAAAAAAAATAGAGCAGAACAAGAGAGGTGAGAGAGTGATGAGAGGCCGGGAGTTCTTACAAACAGGTATGTCAGGGAAAGTATTTCTGATAAGGTGACATTTTATTGAGACCCGAAGGCAGATATGTGGATTTTAAAATATGTCCATGAATTCTTTGATTATTCTTCTCTTCAAGAAATGGAGCTTAGTTTTCCATCCTGTGAGTGTGGACTGGACTTGGTGACTCGCTTCTAACCAGCGGAATGTGCCAAAAACGATGGTGTAGGACTTCTGGGCAGGTTATAAAATGCAATGCAGTTTCCAGCTTAATCTCTCAGTCTCCCAGATCACCGGCTCTAGGGAAAGCAGCTGCCACGTCATGAGGGCACTTAAGCAGCTCTGAGGAGAGGCCCGCCTAGTGAGGAACTAACCCCTCTGCCAGTAGTCCGGGAGGAACCGAGGTCTCCTACCAACAGTCATGTGAGGGAGCCATGTGGGAAGTGGACCCTCCAGCCCCAGTCAAGCCTTCAGATGACTGTGGCCCCAGCCAGCATTCTGACTACAGCCATCTCAGAGAGCCAGACCCAGCCACTCCTGGATTCCTGACCTGCAGAAACAGGGTGATAATAAATGTTGGTTGTTTTAAGCCACTACATTTTCAGGTGATTTGTTTTGTAGCAACAGACAACAGAAGGGGAGAAGCCAAGCACCTGGGTACCTTGAGGGAGAGTGATCTACCCAGAGGACGAGCAGGCACAGAGGCCTTGTGCCTTCATGCAGAGAAGGCGGACAATCCACTTGTGTCTTAGCCCTTGTCTGTTTAGTCCTCAGTTTCTTCATTTGTCAAAGGGAGGAAATAGCCTTTATCAGGTGAGAAATTTAATTATAGACAGAAAAAGGCTCAGAGAGGGCAGACTTGCTCAGCCACACAACCAGTTATGGCCAGCCGATAGGCGAGCTAGATCTCTATTGTGGCTACTGACCTTGACTTCTGCTCCCTTCTCAGACCTCCTAAATGAGATTCACCAGAGGAGAATCCTGAGAACCCATATTTTACCTGTGTTGGACAAGATTTGGATCCATACACACAGTCACAAGACCCTGCCACGCTGTCCTTGGTTTTCT
This sequence comes from Eidolon dupreanum, assembly GCA_028627145.1. NCBI lineage: Eukaryota > Metazoa > Chordata > Mammalia > Chiroptera > Pteropodidae > Eidolon > Eidolon dupreanum. The sequence continues at coordinate 11,959,066 of CM053502.1, read as the reverse complement.
CAGCCTCTCTGCAATTTCTTGTCTCCCTCATACCACATGGCCAAGATCTTCACATTCTCAAAAGCTACCCCAGGCTTCCCCTCCTCTGAGGAGGCTTCCCTCACCCCTCCCCAGTCCCTGGAGTCAGAGCTTCCTGTCATGGTGTCCCCACTGAGTTCTGCTCTGGCTTCTCTGGCAGTAATGTTCTGCCTGCTCGTGCTGTGGCTCTTGAACATTATGTTGTAATTATTTTTTCCATTTTGTGTCTCTGAGGTTGGAGAACACGTATGCTCTGCACCTGTATAGGCCCAGCAGTCAGTATGGGGCCTAGTGCACAGTAGGCCTCCCTACAATGTTCTGGATGGACGGAAGAGGAAAGGACAGAAAGAAAATTGGAAGAAAGGAGGGAAAGCATAGGAGGGGGGATGAGAAGAAGACAGGGTGGGGGATAAGAGGATGACCTGAAGGAAAGATGACAGGAAGGATGGGAGAAGGAGGAGGAAGAAAGATGGGAGGAAGACTGTGAGGAGGGCTGTGGATGAATGAATGAATGAATCAATGAGTACATAAACTGGTGAACACAGCCCCTTCAACCACTGTGCCTCGGCCTACCCAGACGGGAGCTGCCACTTGCAGGAACTCGGGCGGGCTCACCCAGTTAACCAGGCCTCTGTTTTACTAACGCCCACTTCTGCAGCAGAGGCAATTAGAGTCAACGGCTGGAAGCTTCTCCCCAGGCAGCCCCACCTGCCCTGTCCTGTCCCATTAACTTCCAATTCAACAGCCATCCCCGACCTGCAATGTATAATGAAAGACATTCAAAATATATCCAAATGGCATGAGTATTGATTTATTAATGCTGGGGAATGTTGCTCTAATTGAATTGAGATCCAGGAAGTAAGTTAATGTAGCTGACGGTGCTACAGGAATTGAATTACCCTAGGGCCCAGAATTATTACCTTTTCGCTCTCTTTGTTGTCAGTGGGATAAATAACAAATCAATTGACGATTCACCCTGGTGGCAAAAAAAAAAAAAAAAAAAAAAAAGTCCACAGAGCCTTGGACACAGAGCTGGGGAATAGGTGTGGGTGAGGGGTGGGGAGCTTCCTGGAGGAGGTGGAGTGGGAAGGGGAGAAGAGAGGAGGGTCTGTCTCCAAACCCAGAGCCCTGCCTTCCCTCCCTCCTCTAGTCCAGCAGCCAGAGTTCCTTAAAACACTAGCTGCACAGACTGGAAGGCAGTCACTGCTTGCTGAAAGCATCCCCAAGTGCATTCTGAGGGTCAGAGACAGGGAGGGATTTGCCCCAAGTCACACAGCAAGGTTCCCCCTAATTCTTACATCCTCCTTGGTCTCAGATGATTGTACATTTTTTAGGTTATAAGCTCTCCTCCTGAAGCCTTTGTACATGTCTGCCCTGCTGTCCTCTGCTCCTTCCTGCCCCAGGCTTCTCCACCCCCAAGGCTCCTCTGTAGCCCGAGGCATCTACTGGGCAGAGTCTTTGAGGTCTGAATGTTAAGGGCTGATTGTTCTCCTTACCTGGCTACTGGGAGATTCATGCTAGGATTCTGGAAACTTCTCAGAGGATGAAAGACTCTGGTCTGCTCCATCATGAAGAACTTCAGGAGTCAGGCTAGCAGACTGTGACTTCAACTAGTATCTTCCTCCCTTCCATTCCTCGTTAGCATCCCCAGGTGTCTCCCAGCCTTCGCCCTGCCTGTCCTTCAATGGGACAGCTTTGGGGGCGAATAAACTGCCCTTCCAAAATAGAGGATCTTGGAAAGAGACATACTTGGCTCGTAATCCCAGCTCTGCTTTTTGCTGGCTTTGTCACCTTAGGTTCACACCTCCGAGCCTCAGTTTCCCTACCTGTCAAATGGGAGCAAAACCCCTTTCAGTCTCATGAGACAGTGGCTCAGAAGTGCTTCAGAAAACACGGAGCAGTTGATGACAGGCGGAGGCTGGCAAAGTGTCTGCCAGGGACCACACACTTCTCCCGCCAGACGCCTCCAGCCGTTGGCTGTCCAAATGGGTGTCTGCAAAGCAGCCCGGCTGGCCTTGTTCTGGTCAAGGAAGAGAAAGGCTGAGTTAATTAAATCAACAGCTAACAGTGCAGGTTACCCACAAAAGTGAACTTTAGTGCCCCTAAAACCACTGACCAAAGGAGGGCTGGGAAAAAAATGAAACCACAGTTGGAGTAAAATGGAAAAAGAAATCATCAGCTCTACATCACTTCGGCTGGCCACAGGTATCAGAATATTAATTGGTCTTTGACTCGATTTGGCTGTGGGAGTCAGGGCAGGCTGTGGCTTCAGGGAGCCCGACTGAGCGCCATGGGACTGGCTGCAGGGCATGCTGGGAGCACGGCTGGCCACAGGGACAGTGAGGAGGAGGAGGAGGAGTGGCAGGGCTGGGGCCTCCTCGGGCCCAGGAGGGCCGGGTGTGCACCTGCGGGTGTAACAGGGTAGGCGGGCGTGAGTGAGTGTGGAAATGGGAGTGGGTGTCCTTGTGGGTGTGAGGAGTGAGGGGAATGTGAGTGTGGTGAGTGAGCCCTGTCACATGTATTGTCACATGAAAAGAGCTCAGACTGTGCTCAGCAGATCAAAAACTCTCGAAACATATTTGCTATTAACTAATTTTCACAACAACTCTAGCCAGAAAGAGGCCATTTCATGAAGAAGGGAAGGGAAGCTCACAGATAGTCTCTTACCAGGTCCCTTGGGCAGACACCAACCACAGTGGCAGTGGTAATGGCCGAGACAATGATAACGTTAGCTCATGCTTAAGAAGTGACTGGTTGAACTCAGAACACAGTGCCAGGCACAGAGGAGGCACCTGAAGAATGAATTGAGATGAATTTCCTAACTCAGACTCTACTTACTAGACAGCCACCACTTGTGCCCAGGTCCTGCCCTCCCTTCTGATGGTGTCTCAGGAGCTGACACGCAGGAGCCTAGCCTGGGGGACCCACCCCCTCCATAAGTTCCTGCAGTTGCAAGCCAACTGCAGGTGTGTGGCTTGCTTTGTGGTGAGTGGCTTTCTTTGTGCTACAGCTGCTGCTCGGATGCTAATGGCACGTGGAAGCAGTGACCGTGCCCAGCTCTTCTGCCTGCTGCCCACCGGTTGGACATGTTCGTGGAACCCAGAAACAGCAAGCTGTCTATCTGAAGAGCCATCCCCACTACTGGGGAAGTGTTCAGTGGAGCTCACATCACGAGTACCCGGATGCACCTCTGGAGTGTCAGGAGATGTAATCCCTTTGCAGCTCTGTCCTATATGTGGCCATGGGGCTGTGCCAAGGAAGGCCTGGCCGGCTTCTCAGGCCTCTTTATCAAAATTGGGATATTATGGACGAGAGGGCGCTTAGATCATATGTCTGCCCCTCAGTTCACAAACAAAGCAACTGAGGCACAGAGAGGGGGAGGAACTTGTTTGAGGTCACACAGCAAGTCAAAACCCAGGGCTCTAGGTTTCCAATTTCGGGTACTTTCCTCTCAGACTTCCATGCTTCCAGGGGTCATGTACGTGGCATTAAAGCTACAGTTCCAGCTGCAAAGTGGCAACTGAAATTGCTTCAGTGTCAAGACAAGAGAGAGTGCTGAAGGCTGTGACGAACTGGAGAGCCCACACCTGTCCCAGCAGGGCAGCCACTGTGCAGCTAGTGCCGTGTAGGAAAGCAGACCACATCTCCCCCGAGCTTCTGCTTTTTCAAGAGAAGCTAAAAAAAATTTTTTTTGTTAAGTTTTATAATTGTTAAATGTGGGCAAAGCTCGAAAATTTAAAAGCACAGTGATGTGCAAAGCAAAATGACACTTTTGCTGTCTGTGGGCTGCTTGTGGTAACTCTGGGGTCCTTTCTCCGGGGCTTGGTGAATAGAACTGTGGGAGGAGGTGAAAGGTCGCATGCTCTGAGAGGATTTGGGTGTGGAGACACTGTTGGCTTATTGCATTCATTCATTCACTCCTTTACTCATTTACCCTCTTGGTCTGGGCTTTGTTGTCTATCTGCTTTGTCCCAGGGAGTCCTGGCTTCCTTTTGGCGGAATGAACCTAAGCTCCCCAATATCCCAGCAGCCAGGATGGGGGCGAGGAAGCATTTTGGAGAACATAGGAGCTTGCTGGTGCCTCTCCTGGCATCTTCCTGGATAAGGGTCAAGGCTTTCTTGGCATGACAGAGAGTGGAGCTGACCTGCAGAGCCCACATGGGACAGACCCAACCCCTAGTCCTGTTTCCATTTCTTTCCTGGGGATTAAAATTTGGGATCAGACAAATTAGGGTTCAAATCCTGGCTCTGCCATCGGCAAGCCGTGTGACCTTAAGCAAGTAGCTACCCCTCTCTGAGCCTTGGTAAAGAAGACACTGCAGAAACCTGGTGGGTTTCTTTGTCACTCGCTTCTTCACATTCAGAGCTGCTTACTGCAAACTTCATGACTGCCTGAGGGGTTTTCCTGACGTGTAAGAGAGGGAGTGAGATAGGTGTTTGTAGGCTGGGCTGCAAGTGCTGGAGCGTGAACGCCCTTGCAGCAGCCCTTAGACACAGAAACACAGGGCCCCGGTGGCCAAAACACCAGCTCCTTCCCCCTTGGGTTGAGATGATGCTGAGGCATGGTCCACCCCGACTCTCGAGCGCCCCAAGCGGATGTGCTCCAGTTGCGAAAGTGGCAATTCTCTCAAGGGCTCAAGCCTTCCTGCCTTTCTTCCCTTCCTTGTCTTACTCTCCCTCTTCCTTACTAGCATTTCCCGGTGCCTCCTCCTAAATAAACTGCTCACAGGAAGCCCTGTTTCAAGGTCTGCTCCTGGGAGAACCCAAGCCAAGAGCTTCTGTTTACTTATCTGTCAAATGGGCACAGTTAGCATCCCCTCAAAACTGCTGCGAGGGCGAAACCAGTTACCACACACGTGAGAGGCTCAGGAGCCGCTGGGCACACGGAAAAGCTTCCCTCACTAGGAAGTAGCTTCGATTAGTATTGAAGATATTGGTGTGGTATCGGGGGCTGACCCCCAGGAACCAAGGCCAGGCCCATTAGGGCAGTGTTGAGAAGGGAGCCTGCTGTCCCCGGAGGGCCTTGGGGGTTGACAGGGCTCAGGGTGGAAGGGCGTCCCCTCTGTGGTGGAGATGGTGGAGTCTCTGCAAAGAGGGTTGTGCCCCAGGGGAGCCCATCAGCAGTGCCCCCACCCCCAGACCGCAGAGCTGTTAGTGAAAATGGTGCTAATGGTGCCGGGCCCAGCTGTCACCATCAAGAGGTGAGGGGCTTGGGGAGGGGCAATTGTAGGGTGGGTAAAGGGGGGTCCTGCAGCCTGGCCCCTCCGGTGGCTACCCAGTGCTCTGGAGAGGCCAGGTCTGCTTAATTCGCCACAGGAGGCTTCTGGGGGGTGTTGGTGAGGAAGCTGGGGTACCCCAAACTGTCTTCCTGGAAGGTCAAATGCAAGTCTTCAACCTGTCCAGATTCTTGTAAGTTCTTGAGCCAGGACCTTGGGCAAGGTGCTTCCCTACTCTGAACCTATTTCCTCATCTTTAAAATGGAACCAATGAGAATACTGACTTCTGGGGTTGTTCGGGAGAGTCAGTAAAATAAAATCAGGCTGGAGAAGGGTGAGCAGGAGAAGGCCTCCCTGGGAAGGACATGGCCTCCTCTCCCTGCCCAGGCCTCTGCCCACCCCTCTCTCTGCCCTGCCGGTCTGGAAGCTGGGACTGCGGCGCCGACATGTGTCTGACTTCTCTGCCTTTGGCCTCAAAGCGCATACTACCTCATCAGACTGTGGTTGCTGCAGGGTCCTTATGTCCAAAAGATGCTGCTCCCCAGAGATGAAGTGCTGAGGGCGCTCTCCAGAGTATGGAGCTAGGTTCCAAATGAACCTCTGCCCTCAGTCAGTGTTGTATCCTATGCACCACACCGAGGTGTCCTTGCTCTGAATCTTGTGCCTGCTTTCTGGGGTAGCTGTCATGGATTTGGGTCTTCGCGTTACCACAGCTTGGGTCACCCTCTCCTGTTTCACACCCACCTTGCTCTATCCTTCTACGTCCAGCACTGGAGGATTTGCAAGGCCCCTTTGTCTACTCAGGTCTCTCTCCTTAGCTCCTCGGAGTTGGCCCCTGAGGTTCTAGGCTGCAGGCAGGATTCCCATTTTGCAGATAAGAAAACTGAGCAGGGCCAGGACTAGGGTGAGGCAGGTGTCCTGGATGTTAAGTCGAGGGACGCTATCACTGGTCAGCACCAACCCGGTGCTTGCAGAAGCCTTGGAGTGAGCGTCCCTGTGGCCCTGGCCGGCTCACCTTGGCCGGCTCACCTTGGCCCTGGCCCTGAAACTTACACTATAGGCCCTGTTTCAGTGTCTCATGGGTGGGGGTGGGGGGAGAAGAGGGGCAGGGGCAGAGCCGGGAGCCGAGGTCTGTCTCCCCTGACTGCCAGGCCAAGGTGCTGCGTGGGGTTGGGACTTTGTGAAACGCAAGGCCTGGCAGCACCCATGGGTCTGCGGCTCTGTGCAGGGAACGGCTGGGAAGGTTCTTTACTCCAGCTGCAGCACGAGGCCCACCGTGTGTGTGTGTGTGTGTGTGTGTGTGTGTGTGTGTGTATGCATGCACGAATTCTAGCACTTACCCTTCCAAAAGGGAGTATGGGTGTCTTCGGAGCTGTGACAACAGGAAGCCCCCAAGGGACAGGCTTCTTTGGGCAAATCTGGTAAAACTAAAAAATGCACAAACCCTAAAACCCAGTCATCCCACTTCCAGAAACAACAAGAACAGCTGCTGGCACTTCCCATGTGCCAGGCAGTTTTAAGTGCTTCATTCCCTAAACGCTGACAAGGGCCCTCTGGGGTAGGTGCATTGTTATTGTCCCCATTTTCCCGATGAGGAAACAGCCTCAGAGAGACCGGCCTGTGGAGCCGGCTCCTGAGACTGCGCTGTTAGCTTCCACGACTTCCCGCCTCTACCTTTGGAAACACCTGAGGGTGATGAGACATGTTGGCGAATTCATGGGAGCTTTGCTTGTACGAGCAACACGACAGAAGGGCGTCCTGTCACCGCCCTGAGTAGGGAAGCAGCCACACCCCGAGACAACTCAACAGTCCCTCCAACGGTGAAACAATGAGGGCAAACCGCATGTCGCTACCATATGCTTTATACTGAGACTACATATTAACTGGAAAAAAGTAATTTTCCACTGTGTGCCTGAGCCCATTTATATATGAGAAAAAACAAAACTACATCCATCTCACTAAGTATTGAAAGGGCCGGAAGATTCCAGCCCAAACCATTGCCTACGACGAGGCTGCTTCTCAGAGGCAGGCTGGGGGTGGGATGGAGAACCAGCTTAGTCAAGAGTAGGAAACTGTCAGAACCAGCATGTGTTATTTTCGTAACCACACAGGAAAAGCTACTTAAAAAGAAGAGCTATTAAAGAACCTCCAAAAAGTGTCCTGAGGGCCCCTCCCTGTGTGGCCCCCAGACCCTCGTCGGGAGGCTTCTGCCTCCACAGACTGGCCAAATCAGCTGTCTCCCTATTCAGAGGGGAGAGGTGAAGGTGATCCAGGGAGAAATCTCTGTTTTTTATCTTGCTCCGCCCATTCTTCGGTGGAGGGGTGGTGGGCCAGGAGCCCACTGGGAGACCCTCCTCTCTCCTCCCGCCCAGCGCTGACCACTTGTGTGAGTTTTGAGCCATTACTTTTTTTCTGGCCTCAATATTTTTCACCTGGAAAATGGGGATAATATCCTTCCTAAGCTTGGGCCAAGGATGAAATGAAATGCACTTGAGAACTGTTGGAAAGGGTAAGATTGGAGGGATAACTCTAATTTTTCTTTACTAGTAACCTTTTGGATCAAAGAGGGATTTGAATTCAAGTTCCACCACTGACCAGCGGTGGACATAGGAATGAAGCTCTCTGATCTTCATTTCTTCATCTTAAAATAGAAATAAAAGTACACCATTCACAGGGTTGCCACAGAAATTCAATGAGCTAATTCAGGAAAGCGTTCAACATGGTCCCTGGCACGTGGGCTCCCTAAATGGATGCCACAGTGAAGAGAAGGTACAAGGAGCTGCCCAGGGGTGCTGGGGCTCAGTGAGGCCCGAGTTGGGGCCATAGGGTGTGACGGGGGAGCAAAGGCCCGGAAGAAGGGCAAACGCTCAGGAAGTGGGGCCTTCTTTCTGCCGTGACTTCGAGAAGGGGAACCAAAGCTGGGGTTTGGCTAGGGGAGTGTGGCCATTATGGTGAGTCCCACAGGCCAGCCTGGGGCTGCTCTTCCACCACATGCTGGCCAGTCCGCTGGGGAATGAAGAAGTAAGAGTGTCTCCAGGGGAGGGCCAGACGGGCTCAGCTGAGGGTGGAAAAACCCTCTGCTTAGTGGGGTCTGGGGAGTGGGAAGCTCTGGCTACAGGCCTGGCCACCTGCACCCCTATAGCTCTGGGTCCCAGGCTTTCCCAGCTTGGACTCACTGGGTCAACCGAAGCTGGGTTAACCTCCCTGAGGCCCAGCTGGACCAGCCACTCTGCTGGTCTGGCCTTTCAATAACTTGCTCGCATCCGCAGAGCAAGCCTCATCTAGCTCCTTACCTTAACCTTCTGAGCCTGCTCCAGTCTGACCTCAGCCTTTGTGATGTGGCCTGAGGGGGCAGTATGAGGCTCAGCCTGGCCCCAAGGTGAGGGCGTCCTCCCTTCCACAGCTCAGCCCCAAATCCTCACTGTGGGCTCTCCCCTGGGCTAGGTCTACACTGGCTTCTGTGACAAAATCAGCACACTCCCTTGTGTGGAGATAGCACTTTCCAGTTTGCATGGCTCAGCCATAGCCCCACAGCAGAGCAGAAGGGGACTGGGACCCCACTGCAATGACCCTGGAGATGTGTTGCTCAGTTGTCCTTCGGGAGATCCCGCTGCAGGGAGCATGGTGGCTGAGGGCCCAGCTGACACCTCTCAGGACTCAGTGCCACATTCATGCCCAGGCCAACTTGCCCCAAGCCCCTCCTACCCAATACCCAAGGAGGGCGGAGGTGGGAGGCCCACATCTTGGTCTGGGATCCCTGCCTGCCTCCCCTTGCTCCCTCTCCCTGTTATTCTTCCTGATAAATCTATTGGATATCTAATCCCACCCTGGCATCTGCTTATCAGAAGGACAAACTAACACACGCATTTTACAGACAGGAAAACTGAGGCTTACAGGTGGGAAGTAACCTAGCCAAAGTCACATGCAAATTACTACCAGAGCCAATTCCAGAACTCAGGCTTCTTCCGTCCATTGCTTCCACCCAGTGCTTCATCCCCTTGATCCAACACCGAGTTCAAAGGCCAGGGCAGCCTCCCTCACAGGAAGTGAGGCTGACTCTGGAAGTGTTTGAGCTGGAAGAGATTCTTACCTTAACTCACATCTTGAGTGATCTGGCCTGGGGCTGGGGCAGGCCAGTGGTGGTAGAGGGCTCAGGGTCCTTCTGGGATGTGGGCGGGGTTTTCTCCAGGGAGCTCAAGAGCAGGATTGCAGCCTGGCTTTTAAAGCAACACAACATCATTAAATCTGTGATGGAGCCCAGGCCCTAATGGCTTAGCCTCGACTCTCTGTCTCCATTCCCCACTTCTGGGGAGGGCAGGTCAGCGGCTGGGGATGGCTGGGAATGGAAGCACTCTGGGGACCCTGATCTTGGACTCAATGAGGAGGCCCGTTATGAGGGGCTCTGTCTGACCTGCTCCGTATGTCGCTGTGGAGGCATAAAGCTTTGACTGGGCAGGGCCTTACAGAGCCCTCACCATCATCTACAGAGGGAAACTGAGGCCCTGAAGGGTAACAGGACTTGCTCAAGGCCACGAGCTGAACCAGCGCTAGAATTTTCCTGACTGCCCTTCCCCTTTCAGCAACGCCTGTCCGCAGCCCCACCCTCCAGCCCTTCTCAGCGTCAGATTCTCTCCCAGGCCTCCACCTTACCCAAACTGTCTTCATTATCCCCTAAAGGAGGCAAGTTTGCTGCTCCTCCCAGGGAGAAAATAACCTAGAGGACTCATTCCCATTGGCATGGTTCTGTCTGTCTAGATTTCTCTTTCAATAGGGTGTTTGTATTTACCACACTAGCACACATCTTATTCTACATAATGATGTCGTTTCACCTCTGCTCTCTGGATAAACCACAAGCTCAGTCAGTAGAGACCTGCCAGGCCCTTTGAGGATGACCCCACCCACTCCTTTGACCTCCCTCCCTTCAGCCCACTGTGCCCAATCTCTGTGCTCTGGTCCCCAGGGCTCCCACCCAAGTCTGTCCAGCACAATGAGCTCCCTCTCACTGCAGGGCTTTAGCTGGTCACTCGGCTGCCACCCTCTGCTCCCTGTGCCTTTCTGGTGGATTTCCACTCACCCTTCAGACCTCAGCTTTAGGGCCATGTCCTTGGGAAAATCTTCTCCAAACCCTGATGGGGAGATGCCCTGGCATATACTCTCCTGCCACCCAATCCAGCTTATCCTATTATAATGATACAGGCACATTTGGAATTCTTGATTTCATGTGTCTATCTCCCCTGCTCTAGAGCAAGGGCCCAGGGCAGGGACCTAGCCCATGAAGAGGAAGGAAGGAAATGAGGGAGGAAGGAAGGAAGGAAGGATAGAAATGGCGAGTCAGGAAACAGGAACATAGAAATAGAGAGTCAAGGTCATAGAGAAGATTAACCCCATGAAGGCAAGATGGTTGCTCAAGCCGAGTTCCAAATTTGACTTTGAACTTCCCAGCAGCCAATGCAAAAAAAAAAGATATGGTCAGTTACATCAATGTTGGTGTCAGAAAGGAGGAAGTTCACCAGTTCCTCAGGGGAAATCCAGCTCTCTACGGGAAGGGGTGCTCAGTGACAGGGTGACTGGTGTCCTCAGCATCCTTCCACATTGCACTAACGAAGTCCCAAGGCAGCTTCTCATGCCACTTGTGGGTGACAGCTGAGAAGGAGACATTGAAAAGCAGCTGAGAGATAGCAGTTTCTCGCAGAGAGCTACGTGCTAGACCAGGGCTCTTGGAAGATTCCAGGCTGTGCTCCAAGCAGACACCTCACCAGTGCCTGGGAGAGAGGCTGCCCTGGCAGTGGGGGGTGGAGTGTGGAGGTGGAGGTGGGCCCTGGAGTCAGCCTCACAGGCACTCCTGTGCCAGCGCGGCCATTTCCCACCAGTCGCCTCACCTGGCTAAGCCCACAGCCACAGCACCGCCCTCAGAGGATGCTGGCAGGATTGAACAAGCCAGTGCACATCAAGAGATCGATGCAGTAGCGTCCCATGGCCATCAGCATTTACCATTACTGTGCTTAGAGGTGCCCAGAGCCCAAGCCAGAAGGTTCTCACCAAGGAGTCAGACGCAGCACAGGGGGTAGCTGCATGTGGAATGAGAGGCCTGGGGGTACATTTCTTATGGTGCAATCTGAGGCATTGTTGCTCCTTCACGACTTCCTGGACACCTTGCCCTGTACTTGGTTTCCTGGGAAAGGAGTAAACTGAGACACAGAGGCACAGCCTGGGCCTGCCTGGAATGTGTGCGTGTGTGCATGCGTGTGTGTGTGCGTGTGCGTGTGCATGTGTGTGCGCGCGCGTGTGTGTTGAGGGAGACAGGACACACCCGCTTGGGAAGAGAAAAACCCAAGGCCCCAGGTCGAGTGCCCAGGCTCAGCTATACACGGAAGTGCCTTGAGTTGTTTGGGGGAGAGAGGGACAGGGCGGGGGGGCCCAGGAAGGGGCCTCAGCAATGGACTAGCAAGGAGGAAGGACTGAGGTCCCAGAGGAGGGGAGAAGGGTATTCGGGTGCAGAGTGTGTCCCCGGGGGGGAGCAGGGTAACAACGAGTGTGGGACCCTTGTTAGTGTAGGCTGAGTACACCCTCAGCACAGCTGAGCGCTGTTGCACGTGCTCACGGTCCCACTGCGTTGAGTCCCCACAGCAGCCCTGTGGGGTCAGAGCTCCAATCTCCACATTACAGATGAGGAAACTGAGGCATCGGGAGGCTAAGAAACGTGTCCAAGTTTACAAAGCTAGTGTCTTAGTCTGCTCGGGCGGCTATAACAAAGTACCACAGACGGGGTGGCTTAAGCAATAGAAATTTATTTCTCACAGTTCTGGAGGCTGAAGTCCAAGATCAAGGTGCTGGTAAGGTGGGTTTCAATTCTAAGGCCTCTGCTCTTGACTTGCAGGCAGCCGCCACTGCATGTGTGCTCACAGGACCTCCTCTTTGGGAGTGTGTGAAAATAAAGAAATGAGCTCTCTGGTGTCTCTTCTCGTGAGGACACCAAGCCTATTGGATTAGGGTTCCAACCTTAGGGCTTCATTTACCCTTAATTACTTCTTTGGCGGCCCCGTCTCCAAATATAGCCACACACTGGGGATCGGGCTTCAACATATGAACTTGGGGTGAACACAAACATTGGGTCCATAACAGCTAGGAAGGGGCCAAGGTGGGATTCGAACTCAGACCATCTGTCCAAAGCCCTGGTCCTGAAACACACAGGTTAGAAGGGGAGCAAGGGCATTCAGGGGCTGCTGCTGAGGCTCAGCCAGAGACGAGGAGAGATGAGGGGAGATGAGGGGAGATGAGGGGAGATGAGGGGAGATGAGGGGAGATAAGGGGAGATGAGGGGAGATGAGGGGAGCGCAGAGCAGGCGGTGGCAGCAGCAGCCATGGAGAAGCAGGAGTGGAGGAGGGAGCTTTCCCAGGAAGGTCAGGGATCGATGGGGAGTGGGGGGAGTCAGTCTGGGCAGGGTGAGGGGCTCATTAGCACGAGGCCCAGCTGGCTGGATGCTCCAGACCATGAACTTGGCAAAGGGCAGTTACTCCGGGGCAGAGGGTGGCCTGTCCGTGCAGAAAGGGATTCCCGAGAGAGCCCTGGCCAGATCAATGAGGGCAGCCAGGTCGATGAGAACTCAGTAGGCCCTGGGGGCGAGACCTTGGCCCCCAAGACCGGAGGCGAACAGCAGCACACCTGCAGTGTGAGACCATGTGCCAAGCACTTCCCTGACACGGGCACTTTCTAAGAAGGTACTTCATCTTGTCCATCGTCTTATGCATTCCTCAAAACCCCCCTGCAAAGCTGCCATTGTCATCTCCATTTTATAGATGAAGAAACTGAGGCTCGGAGAAGTTGAAGAAACTTGCCCCATGTTGGGCAGAGATTCAAACCAGACAGACTGCCTCCAAATCTCAGGCTCTTGATAATGTATTTTTCCAGAACTGTCTCTCCTTGGTCAGCACCTGGGCACCTCTCCTGCTAGCTTGTCAGACAGACTGGCAGGTGGTCTTTGCCCCCTCTCCTTTGCTTATGTCTGCTTTCGTTTCCTGAGGGAATGGCAGGTGGAGGTGGGTGGGGAAGGACAGGAAAGCAGAACCAAACTCTGCAGAACAGCTGAGCCAACAGGCTGAGCTGAGACTCAGTGAAGAAGCTGGGTGTAGGAGCTGGGGCCGCTGTCATATGGGCATCTGCATTAGCTGCCGTCTCCCATCCCAATGACCAAACCAACAAGGCCATCGTGGGATAATAAGGACCCTCTCCCAGCTGCCCACTATGACTTTGCCTCTTCAAGACACTGAAACCTGGAGCCCCACGTTGGAGGAGATAGTTACCAGCACGTACAAATTGCTGTGTACCTACTGTGCACCAGACCCAAGGGATTCAATAGCAGATCCAACCAGGGCAGTCCCTACTCATCTGGGCAATGAGGGGAAATCTGACATTCACTCCCTACTCACACTCACAAGGTAAGATTGCAGGTGAGACCTGCACCACAAAGGTACCATGAGACAATATAATGGTGATGGTGTGGGGAAGTGTGACCTAGCAAAGACAGTCAGAGAAGGCCTTCCCAAGGAAGCAGCGGCTGAGTTGTGTTCTTTGGGATGAGCAAGTTAAGAAGGAAAGGGAGGAGTGTACAGCCTGTGCAAAGGTCCTGTGGTGGGAGGGAACAAGGAGGGTACTCGTGTCTAAAGGAAAGCAGCCTAAGGGCAGGAGCACAGAGGAGGCAAAACAGTTTAGGGAGGTGGTTGGAGAGGTGGGCCGGGGCCAGAATACCTGGGGCCTTGGGAATCAGGTGGAGGAGGTAGAAAGACCATCCCTAAGAGGTGTAGGATACCACTGAAAGGCGTGACCGAAATATCACTATTTGGTGGGTTCTAGAACACACATTTTACCTTTAACATCTCTGAAACTGAGAAACATTTTATGTTTGTCTTAGTTTAACTGGCAGTATTTTTCTTCGAGATATAGAAGAGCCTGGTGTGTCTTATAACCAACTGAAGATGTTCTCACCCGGGAGAATACAGAATATAGGATAGATGAGAAAGACAGTACCTCAGCTGAAGAGGTAAGGAGCCTGGAGTCCCACCCACTCAGTCCTCTCCCTCACCCCTGCAGGGTCCCTGGCGCCTCCCCGACCCCTAAAGCTCCAGAGAACAGTTTGGTTGGAAATTAGGGATCTTGAGATTGGAAGCATTGCATGGCGACTCGGGGTCTCCAGGGTGACCCAGGAAGCTGTATTTCTCAGAGCCAGCTTGATGCTGCCCGTCTGTTTACCCTCCGATGCCCTGGACTTGACTGCTGAGATTCTATTTCTGGAACATGAGTTGTAATGTGCACAGGACATTATAGACTTTGAAGAGCACCCCAGAGAAGTTGAAGGAACTTGCTCCCTGTTGGGCAGAGATTCAAACCCAGACAGCCTGACTCCAAATCCCAGGCTCTTGATAATGCATTTTTCCAGAACTGTCTCTCCTTGGTCACCACCTGGGCACCTCTCCTGCTAGCTTGTCAGACAGACTGACAGGTGGTCTTTGCCCCCTCTCCTTTGTCTATGTCTGCTTTGGTTTCCTGAGTGAATGACAGGTGGAGGTAGGCTGGTTGCTGGGACTGTGGACACAGCACACAAATGTCCTGAAGTTCTTCCCCGTGGGAATGGAGGTCCCAGGGGTTTCCATGGCCACCCTCCTCCCGCTGCTTTTTTCCTGCGAATCTTTTTCTTGCAGTTTTCTGGGAAAGGTCACTTGTTCCCCACTCCAGCCCCCACCGCTTCCTTTGTCTTTATCTTCCCCTCTCCCCTCCCTCTACTACACATATTCTTTATTTTTAGGGCAGGTACTCTTGGCTGGGTCATGGCTATTACGGGTCACAGAAGTCACCCAAGTGGCAAGAATCAATAGCAGATCAATTTCCCTGCTTTAATTTTAGAGCTTTTTAAGTTTGCATCAGTTTGACAATAGGACAGAAAAGCAGCTGAGTGGCTACTCGGATCTCAGAGGCCACGCCTGGAAATCTCCCCCCCACCCCGCCCCACCCCACCCCCACCCTCTTGTACCTGGCCTCTGAGGCTGGCCAGGCTATATAGGGGGCCTGTGGTACTCCCCTCCCGCACCGAGGGACCACACTGGTGGAGGAAGGATGGTGAGGGGCAGCAGGGCAAGGGGATGCAGGAGGAACAGCGTGGAGAGGCTTCCCACCCCACTCGAAACCAGGGCCATAGTCACTTTAGGCCATGTAATTCTGTAACCTGCTCATTGAACGGGGACAAAGGAGCTCACCTGTTTATCTGTAGTCCCTGGAGGCTTGCTGAGTCCCTGGCAGCTAACACTCATGCTGCCTGGAGGAGGCAGGGCCATGGCTGGGTGTGGGGCGCGAGATCCAGCCTTACATTCTGACCGTCCCCCTCCCCCCCACCAAATCAGCTCCAGTCTCTCATGCTTCAGACCTTAGAAGAAGGGCACACGGGCATATGTGGAAGACTGTTCATTTTTGCAATAGCAAAGGCGTGGAACTAACTAAAATGTCCATCAAAAGGGGATGGTGAGTGTGTTACAGTATAGCTATGAGATGGAGTAATAGTCAGTGGTTGAACAGAATCAGGTCACATCAAAATGCACTAATCTGGAGAAATCACCAAGATGGCTGTTAAATAGAAAAGCTAATTGCAGAGCAGCAAGAATAGCATGATTCTGCCTCTTAAAAGATGCTGTGCATGTTTGAATGAGCACAGACCTTCTATACGGCACTAGCTTGATCGTCTTAGGAAAAAGATACACACCGTATTGGGGACTTTACTTCTTAATTTATGTACTTAAGAAAAAAGCTATGGTATATGCATGGCTCAGCCTTTCTGTTTTGTTTTGTTTTCAGTGTAAAATCTGCAACAGTTAATAATTATGATGATAGACCTGTATGCACAAATATGGAAAGATCCAAACACTACTAAAAAAAGAAAGGCGAATCAGAGAAACATATGTATGGTATGGTCCTATTTGTGTCAAGTGAATCCTACACATGCAGATCTAAATAATATCTAGGCAGGTTCTTTAAATGCATAGAAAAGAGCTATCGACACTAAGCTGTTAATAGGACTCCTCTCTAAGGAAGGGCTAAGAATTATAGGGAGGGGATGAGGGAGGCTGTCGTTCTTAACTCCCAAGTCTTGGGGTACCTTCAGGACATAAGGATCCCAAGAAGAGGTGACGAGTGGCAAATGGAGGCAAATGGACAGTGAGGAGTAGGGGCCCATGGGCATCGGTGTTGGTCATAGTGATGGAGGAAGGGCACTTGGGGCTGCCTGTTCTTATTTGGACTTCCCATCTTGGGTCCTGCTGCCTCTATGACTCAAGGGCAGGGAGGGAGTATAGGGAGACTATGTGTTTGTGCGGCGTCTTTATAGGGCTGGCCCTGCCTTTCCCCGCGGTTGCTGGGTAACTCAGGGACCTCCAGGAGGTCTACCTGTTCCTAGTTTATCCACCTCTCTCAGCCTTTTCTGGTGACTAGGGGTTGATGCCAGGGCAGGCAGGCGTGGCCTTGGACACTGGCTCCTGCCCCAGGACTGACCACAGCAGCCACGGACAGCCTGAGGCCTCCACCATGATGACCTTTCCAGAATCCCGATAAGTCATTAGCGTCCACACAGAGGCTAGGCCTGGCTCTCGGCCGATCCAGTCACTCCTGAGTGACTGCCCCTAAACTGACTGAATAAGTGAATAATAGAGACAAGATGAGGAATAGCTCTGCTGGTGGCCAGGGGAATTGGAAGAAAACAGAATCTCAGGGCTACCTTTGGGATGACATCCCAGCTCTGAATGGCAGGATGGATGCTGGGGATATGAGAATAAAGAGGGGACCCAAATAGCTGCTCTAGGAATGAGGAGGTCCCAGTGGGGAAAGGGAAGTAAGGAGGGGCTCACCAGGTTGAGTGGGGTGATGACAGCACACACTGCTCAGCTCAGTGCTGCCACTTTGCTGCCTAGGAGTGTCTCCTGGTAGGATGGGCTATGTCCAGGGGAACATCAGCAAGGGGCCAGCGGGGGTTGGGGTGTGGGAGGTACCAGGCAACAACTGGAGGGGCCAAGATTCTTATTCTGGCCCGTCTGCTCCCTAGGTGGGTGACCTTGGGTAAGCTATTTAACATTTCTGAGCCTCAGTTTCCATCTATAAAATGAGGATAATCACAATACCTCTCATAGACTCATTTGGGATTAAACTGAGATGATGTATTTACATTGTTTAGTGCAGCATCTGACATTTATTATGGGTTGAATAATAGCAGCAACCTCCCTCCCTATTCATATTAATATTATGGATGGGGTTCAGGGTCTAGGAAATACAAGGCCACACAGGGAGATAGGGCAGGATGACAGGGTTTCACGACAAGAGCAAACTGGTTGGAGAATTTGAAAGTGTTCTCTAAAGACCTGGTGCCCAGGAAACGCTGCCTTCCCAGGAAGCCCACGCTGCTGTGGGTTTGGGGCTTGGCACCACTGGCCTCGCCATGGACCGGTTTGGAGGTGCGTGCAGGAGCAGGTCTGCAAGAAGCAGCTGGATGAGGGTGTGAGGGCCAGCCTTGCTCTGGGCCGAGGCTGTGATGTTAGAAGCTCTTGCTCCAGTCCTGGGGTAGTGAGTGGGTGCGGCAACCTCTTCCTCAAAGCCTCTGCTGGGGTCACGGACTTACCGAGATGCTGCTGCTCTCAGGGACGGCTGACCTGGCAAGCAAGGGTTTCTATGAAGATCTTTCTAAGGCCATGGGAGGGAGGTGGGCAGTTGGGGGCAGAGCCGTAGCTACTGCAGCAGAGGTAGGCTGGAGGTGGGAGACAACATTCTCCAGGGAAGGTCCTAGGTTGCCCTTTGGTGACAGTGTTGAAAAACAGGAAGTGAAAAAAATTAACCCCCTACATTGGCTTCCAGTGAACAAAGGGGACTGAGAGGTGCTTGGCGAAGTCTTTGGTGAGGGTTGGGTCTGGGAAGGAAATAATTTCTTCTTAAACCTGGGACCTGGCCTTCCTCAGGGAGCTTCTTGGCCAGGCTGGTCACTTTCCTGAGCCTCAGTGTCCCCATTTGTGAAATGAGCTTCGTAATGAAATTGACTTTCCCAAAGAGAAAGCTCTTAGGAACACATGAGCCTCCGTTTCCTCACCTGCAAAATGGGCTTCATAAGATGATACGTGTAAAGCATGCAAGGCCCCAGCCCTCAGACCAGAGCCTTTTCCCTTGTAACCGTGCCCAAGGCAGAGGGGCCAGGGAGGGCCTTTACCCACCATTTTACAGAAGGAAATGAAGCTCAAAGAGAAGTGGTTTGGCAGAGATCGCCCAGCAAGCAGTTGGCATAGCTGAGGCAGGTCACAAAACCACTGCCCTCTGTCTCCTCCAAGCCCTGCCCTCCCCACCCCTGCCTCCGGAGACTGACGTCAGTGCAGTAAGGCTTACACTGGACCCATAGCAGTGGCACAGGGAGCCTGGGAACCTGACTACATTTACCACTGTCACCTCCACTGGCTCCCAGCCCCAGCTGGACCTGTGGTCCGGAGCAGCTGGACTCCCATGGCTGGTGGTTGAGACCCCAGAGCCACAGTCAGCTGTATTGACTGAGGGCTGGGCGTGGCACCCCTGCATGGGCAGGGCTCTGAGATGGGGTAAGAGGGGCCGGCCAGCCTGCCGGGAAAGCAGTTAGTCATTGCTCAGCTGTGCAGTTAGTGGGCAGGGTGCTGGGGACTTTGGAGGGACAAGGGGAAGCAATGGGCCAGGTGCCCTTTGCTGACGATAATGATGACAATGGCCAACACTCAGTAGACCGACACTCCGCTCTGAGTTTTACACCGGGGGTTCACTTATTTAATCCTCACAATTCTTGGAGTAGGTAATACCATTCTCTTCACAGGTAAGGAAACTGAGGCAGGGACTGAGTACCCTGCCCAAGGTTACGTCACGAGACAAGGGCAGAGCCAGGATTTGAATCGCGGCCGTCAGGCTCCAGATCCGGAGCTTTTGTACTACTTTAAGGGGAAACCAGGACCCAGGAGAGACCTGTCCTTGGTGGGCAGACATGCACTCTTTGACCAGAAAAAAAGCAGAAGGCTGGCGTGGATTAGCGCCCATCAGGAGGCCTGTGTCTGCAGGTAGAGGCCTGAGCTGAGCCTCTGGCACCCCACACTGGGCAGGTAGCATGATGGTTAAATAGCTGGGCTTAGGGGCCAATGAAAAAAGAGGTCAGGGAGTGGTATGGGGCTGGACTGTGGCCATTGTCAATCATTGATCTGCTTTGTTACTATAGCTTTGTCTTTTTTAGAACTTCACATATGCATAATCATACACTATGGACTCTTTTGTGTTTGGCTTTTTCTTAGCCAGACTTAGAAACAGCATAATGTGTGTTTAGGTCTATGATTCATTTGAGTTTAATTTTATATTTGATGTGAGGTAAGGTTCAAAGTTTTTGTAGTCATGTTGTTGTTTTGCATATGGAGTACAAACCATAGCGGGTTTTCCCTAGGCCTTGAAACATAGTGGAATTTGCCCCATTGGATTTTAAATTTGGTTTAGACTGGCGAGTCCTTTTTTTCTTCCAGTTTCTTCCTTTTTGCCTGGGACTGTTTATAACCTGCATCTTATGCCTACCCACCTTTGTATTTTGAAAGCAGAGAGCTTGTTTTCCAGTTTTACAGGTCCACAGATGGAGAAGAATTGTGACCCAGGATGAATCACACCTAAAGTCTCACCCATACCTGAGACTTTGCAGATGTGATTAGCTTAAGGATCTTGAGATGGGGAGATTAGCCTAGATTACCCTTATAAGAGGGGCAGAAAAGGAGTCAAAATCAGAGGAAAAGGTAATGTCATGACGAGAACAGAAACTGGAGTGAAGCACTTTGAAAATGGAGGAAGGGACCACAAGCCAAGGAATATAAGTAGCCACTAGAATCTGAAAAAGACAAAAAAAAAAAAAAAAAAAAAAAAATGGATTCTCCCTCCAACCTCCCAGAAAGGAATGTAGTCCTGCCAACCCCTTGCCTTCAGCCCAATAAAATTGATTTCAGACTCTGACTTCCAGAATTGTACTAGAAAAAACTTTGCATTGCTTAATATCACTACATTTGTGGTAATTTGTTACACTTAATATTCTAACACGGTTCTGAAGAATAAAGAAGAACTTGTCTTTTTAGATACCATGACTTGTTATAAAGCTATAGTAATTAAAGGAAGATGATTCAACAATAAAAGAGAGATGACAAAAGCATCCCCTTGTAAATGGGACCTACCTAGCATATGGCAGAAACCAGAGTTTACAGAGCAACATGTTAAATAAAGAAATGGTGCTAGGTCAACTGGCTATCCACTTAGAAAAGGTAAAATGAGATCCCTGCCTCACACCAAACATAAACATAAATTTCTGATGATTTAAAGCTCTAATGTGAAAGAACAAAACTTGAAATCTTTTAGAAGAAAATGCTCATTCATGACATTGGGATAGAGGTTTTCATAATAATATACAAAAGCTCAAATCATAAAAGAATAGTTAAGGTTTAGCATATCTCTATTGAGCACATACTATGTATCAAGCACTGTCCTCTCTGTATTGACACCAGAGCCACCTATCTCAACATTTTATGATCCCGATTCAAGCCTCTGCTGGCCTCTTGAGCACAGAGGCACCCAGCCTGTCACCTTTCACGCAGGGCCCAACACTGCAGCGAACGTTCCCACCACTTCCCTGAATACATCACATTCTGTACACCTCCACTGCTTTTTTGCTCTTCTCTAAACACATGACATCCTCTTTCATACCTCTGAGGCTTTGCACGTGCTATTCCTCCTGCCTGGAGTGCATTCTCCTTTTCACCATCTGGACGACTCCTATACATCTTTCAACACCCAGCTCATGTTTCCTGTCCCCAGTGAAGCCTCCTTGGCTTGCTGAGGGACCATTGCCTGTAGGATGACACTGCCACCAGCACTTACCTTCACCCACTTAGTCCTTGCTTCTCCTTCCATTGTTAGGGGGGTCCCTGAGGGAAGCTGCAGGATACTATAGTTGAGAGTCTTGGCTCTGAAGACAGACAGTCCTGGAATCCCAGATCTGCCGTTTACTTGTTGTGTGACCCTTGGCAAGGGTCTCAGACTTCCTGAGTTTTGACTTCTGTGGAATGAGGCAGTAAGACCTGCTTCTCAGGGTCGTGAAGGGTAAACAAGATGACATATGTCATGTTCTTGTGCCTTGGTCTGGGCTGATCCAAAAGCAGACCCTAAAACTAGGATGTGAGTTACAGGTAGTCCATTTGGGCCATGACCCCAGGGAGCTCCTGCAAGAGAATGGGGAAGTGAGAGTGAGGGACAGAGCCACCAAGGAGTACGTCACCCAGCAAGTCATTGCTGCGGGTAGCTCGGGAATATGGGGACAGTGTAGAACACCTCAGATTCGCCCCACTGAGGTGGAGGGAGCTGGGTATTTATTCACCAGCTCTGCCAATCATTGGTTGAGAGCCGCTCTCAGGGGAGCACTAACTCCCAGGCCTCCTGGCTTGCCCCACGTCTGTGACCAGGGAAAACTGTTGGGTGGGGTGTTATAGGCTCTGCAGCTGGAAACTGTTGGGTTGGTGTGCACCTGAATGGTGAGTGCTGAGGGAAACGGTGGGGGCGCTGACATACCTGCCACAGCCTCACACACACTACAGATGAGGAGACTGAGATCCAAGAAGTTACCCTGGAAGACATTTGTTGAATAAACTAATAAATGAACATGCAAATGAATAGATGTCCCTGGAGTTGCGAGCTAAGTCAATCATAAGGACCAGACCCAAGAACCCCTGTTTCTAGTTGAGGCTTTGCTTTCTCCTTCGATGCTCAGCTAAATTCCCAAGACACCTCTATTCCTTCAAATCTCTCTCCCCCAAACAGTGACTGAGCAGGCTGAGGCCCCATCTCCAGGTTCGGATGAGGAGAGCCCATGCGTGTCAGGAGTGTTGGCATCTGGCCTTTGCTCCTCCTCATCTGCGGTATGACACTGGGCAGGTCTTGGACCCTCTGGGCTCAGTTTCTTCATCTGTTAAGTGGGGGACGGTGTTAGATCACGTAACTCTCCCACATTGTTGAAATAATGGGGTGGCTTTGGGCGGAGCTGCTGAAATTTGTTAAGGCTGACATGAGAACAGAGGGACCTTTTTAGTCCCTTCTGCCCAGCACTCTGCTTGATGGGCTGGGGGCTCCATGGTTAGAGCCCTGCCTGCCTCTGAGGTCAGACTTTGGCCGGATGCAGCTCAGTTACAGCCTTTATTGCACAGACACTCCCCTCTCCAAATCTGGCCATGGCTGAGCCTTTACCTTGGCCCATCTGGTTTTTGACCCTGCTAATGAAGGGAGTCCTGATCTGAATATAGACAGACTTCTGTCCTTGCCCCAGACTGACCCCTGAATCAAGCCATATACTGACTCTTGACCTGGCCACAAACTGACTTTTGCTCTCAGCCACAGATTGACCCCAGCTAAGGCTGACCCCTCATCCAACCACAAACCTCAGACTCAGGCTGACCTCTGACCCCAACCACAGACTGACCTCTGGTTCCTAGACAATGGCTGGTCAGACTAAGATTAGTTGCTGATGTCCCTTGGCCTCTCTTTTTGCCAGTGGGCTGAGGTACAGCCCCCTCTAAGTAAAAGAACCCCTTTACTCTACTGGGAGGCACTGTTCAAGGTGGCAGGGGGCCACTTTAGGTGACCTTTCTGACCTCTGCAGTCCTACCACGGCTGACTGCAGCCACAAACTCCAGCCTTCGGGCTGAGATTCGACACCTCTCCTTGGCTGATTAGCTCTTCTGGAGCCTGCATCCTGCCCTAGTTCTTTGGGGACCCTGATTTGTGGGGGAGCTTGATGTGCTGTATCCCTTTAAACTAGAGAACCTCTAACGAGCCCTGGAATAGGAGGCAGAAGGCCAGGGTTTGAGTTCCAGCTCTGTACTGACTCATTATGTGGCTTTGGACATGACCTTGCTGGGCCTCAGTTTCTCCACCTGCCCTGCCTCTTTCCTATCAGACTCGGAAAGTGCTCCTTAACCTAGGGAATCTATGAAATGGGAACAACAGTGGTTTATAACCCAAGGTTGATTGAGACGAACCAATGAAGTTGCCTCAGAGCCTCTGTACTCTCTGTTCCCTCTGCCTGAACACTTTCCTCAGACACACACATGGCTCACGTTTTCCTTCCCTTCAGCCTTCTGCTCTAATGTCACATCAGGGGACTCTTCTCTGACCACACAGTTTAAAAATTCCACTCCCTTCCTAAAATGCTTTCTATCTTTTTTTCCCTACTTTATTTTTCTCCAGAAGTTATCATCACCTGGCACACTATATATTTGAGTTATTCACTTGGTTCATTATTCATCTCCTTTATCCAGAATACAAGTTTTTTTTTTTTTTTTGGGGGGGGGGAGGACAGGAATTTTCATCTGTTTTGTTCACTGTTGTGTTCTCCACACCTAAAACATAGGAGCATAGGGGATGCTTGCTAAATATCTGTTAAGTGGATGATTGAATAAATGACCCAAGGAAAGTTCTTAAACCACCACACCCAGCACTAAAGTCTTAATTGATGGTATTTGCTGTTGTGGTGCCTATTATCATCAACAACAGGTGATGTAACCACGTAAGTTGTGTCCGGCCTTGGAGATGGTGGAGCCCCACCTCCTTACAGGAGCCTTCCGAGACCACTCCAGTCCAAGCTGACCACACGCACTCAGAACTGCCGCAGTTATCACATGGGGCAGTTGAACAAGCCCTAGACTTGGAATCTGGTGGTTGAGGGTTCAATTCCCAGCTCCTCTGTTTCCTTTGTTGTCGGTGTGTCTTTGAGCACAATTATGTCTTGTTTCTGAGCCTCAGTTTCCTAGCAGTCAATGGGAGAATATATGCTCCTCCTCCCCATAGGATGATGTGGGCCTAAAAGAGATAGGGCATCCACAGTGCTGAATATGGTTCTGGGTGTAAAGGGTGGCCATTGGCTGGGATTCTTGGGACTCAGGTATACATGCTTTCTGTTCTGTTCCAGGGGCCATCCTGCCTCATCTTTTGGGTTATAAGTCCCTAGAGGGACTGGAACCTGATCTTCTTGGTCCCTTGCCTTCTCAATAGCCTGAGGCCAGGCCTGGGCCAGTAAGGTGAGGATGCATCCTGTTGGCTATGGATTGGCAAAATCGTGACTGTGCTTCTGGGTACCTGCTAGTTATAGCCACCAGGGGGCAACCTGGCTATGTACACAAAGGGCTGCCCCTGGTTGGTAATTTTTAACATCTGCTATTCTGGGGCCCATCTTGTCCTGACAAGCAAGGGGAGACCTGATCCATATTCCAGCCTGTCAGCTATTTCTACCTGGGAAGAGCCCTGGAGATCTGGATGGCTCTACCACTCACTTGTGTGACCTTGGTCAAGAACCTCCCCATGTCTGGACCTCGGTTTCCTCAGCTGCCAAATGAAGAACACCGGCCATGGTATCTTATCATGTGGTGGGACTCAGGGTTTGTTTCAACTCATTTTTAATCAATAACTGTATTCATGCCTGCCACAAAGTATCTCCTCCATGTCATCCTAATTCCTTCTTCCTGGCTGCTAGAGGAAGGTCTTACCTCATTATACCTGCTGCCCTCTGTTGGTTGGAAGAAGAACTATAGCTTTAGTGACTGCCCTCAAGTGTGGCTCAGGGGAGGAGGAAGCAGGACCTGGGGAAGGGTTCGGAGACCAGCGTTATCAACTGGTTCACTTACTCAGCCAACAATTATTGGACCCCTACTGTGTACCAGACCTAGTGCTAGGCCCTGAGAACACAGCAATGAAAGTGATACAGCCCATGCCTTCAGAGGGATCACAGTCATTTGCAAGGGTTGCACATCTGGGGTTTTCTTGGGCCCACCCCATATTTCTCCAATCTGACAGGGTAGCGTAGCAGTTGAGAGCATGGACTCTGGTGTGAGGATGCCTGGGTTCAAATCTTGACCTTGCAATTCACTAGGTATATGACCTTGGACAAGTTATTTAACTTCTGTGCCTTTGTTTCCTCAACTATAAAATAGGAATAATAATACTACCTACCTCATTGGGTTGCTACAAAGATTGAATTAGTTCCTATATCTAAACTACTGGAAACATTGCTCAGTCAGTCCTGGATAGGTGTCAACCAAATAATAATAAATACACATTTGTGGAAAGGTAAAGGAACGACATGTACATTTTCCCAGTCTTAACTGGGTAAGAGTTTAGGCGTTCTTCCTGTCTCTAAGGAGATCTTATATGAGGGTCAGGTCAGTTGAGCTCGTTTTGCAATGGACATTTCAGTTCAGAATGCCCCCCACCCACCTTAGAGCAAAGAGGTTGGTCTTCCCCCCACCCTTAGGCTCACCCCACAGGATACTAGATGAGGCCTGAGTGGGCATTCCCAGTTCCCACTGGCAGAGGCAGGAAGATCCTAACTATAGAGTAATGGTGGAAGCAAGGCGACTGGCCCAGCCATCAAGGCAGATCCCATGCTGACGGCAGTGCTGAAGGTGATGGCGGTACTGATGGTGGTGCTGAGGGTGGTGATGCTGTCGATGGTAGAGGTGGTGGTGATGCTGGTAGTGGTAGCGCTGATGGAGGTGGTGGTGGTCCTGGTGCTGCTGGTGCTGGTGATGCTCTTGGTAGTAGAGGTGGTGACGATGCTGGTGGTAGTAGGAGCTCTGGGTCTTGGTTCAGAGGACATAACCTAACCCTCCTCTCTCCTGGTGAGCCCCATCTCTCCCAGCCCCAGCCACCCTCAAAATCCTAGGAGACAAGCATGGGATAGAGATTCCCTCTGAATTTCCCAGGGACTATTTTTGAGCCAGAAAAATACAGTTATAATTGGAGTACCACGTACCCTGCATCATCCTGCTTATAAGGGCTGTGAAACACTCGATCTCTCTGTGCTTTGGTTTCTTCACCTGTAAAATAGGAAAGGGGAGGAGTCACACTGGTCTTGGACTTTTAAATTTTGCTTTGAAGATTTGATGAACTCTGGACCCTCCCCTCAGGAAATGCAAGCATACACACACACACAACCAGACGTATATACAAGTGCACGCACACAGAACCCACCCCCCCACACACACACAACCATAAATCTGTGTGTGATCTGGGGGTTTCCAGCTCTTCAGATCCATGGGCCCCAGTTCTGCTCCCTAGGCTAATCTCTAACTCCTCTGCCAGCTCTACCACCCAGGAATCCCTGGTCTGAGGCTCTTTCTCCTGAAGGCCAAGCTGGCCTGGGCAGCCTGTGTCAGGCAGCATCATGGAGGCCTGGTGTGGAAGGGCTGCCTGTGTCTGGTCCATCCTTTCCCCAGCTCAAGCCTCCACTACAAAGGCTGCTTGGGCTCTGGGGTCCTGGGAGGGCCCTCTTGGCCCGCAGGAAAGGTGGAGTTGGTGGGTAGAAGCCACACACTAAGTGGTAGGTGTTAGTGGCGATAGCATCTCTGGCTACTGACGTAAGTGAGGTGAGTTCTTCACACCCAGCCCCTCCAGGACCATAGCCTTCAGTGACTCAGTGGAATCAGAGAAAGAGATTTGTCACTTCTCACCAGAGAGAGGGTGGAAAAGCAAGATAAGGCTTCCCTGGGCTCAGACTTCATTCCCTGTATGTGGAACTTTTGGGGGAGTTGGGCAGCAAAGAGCAGGAACCCATGAGAACTGGGTTCCGGTCCTGCTCCACCTCAGTTAAGAAGCTGTTCATGGGCACAGCATATTACAGTTTACAAGGCTTCCCCACATGCATGATTCTAGGGGAGCCCCACACCAACCCTGGAAGGTAAGGCTTGGTCTCTCGTTGCAAGAAAAGGCTCAGAAAGGCTGGTTGACTTGATCAATGTCTCACAGCAAGGAAGGAGTTGAATGAGGCCTTGGACCTCATCTTGCCACCCAAGCCAGTGTCCTTTCCAAAACCTGAGGTGCTCCTGCGATTGCTGGTGAGGACTTTCCTTCCTCCCCCAGCCTCAGTCTGCGCATCTGTAAAAGGACGTCAGACCAGTGGCGCCCTTGGGGATTTTCCAGTGCTGACTTTTTCAGACTGTCAATGTTCACTGTCCCTCTGAGATAGCAGGTGGGGGATTATCACCCCATTTGACAGATAGGGAACCGGTCCAGACAGGGAAGCACCTTGGCCAAGGCCTCAGTGCAAGGAAGTGGCAGAGCTGGGAGGAGAGCCCAGGTCGGCAGACCCCCCGCCACAAAGTCAGGGGGGCCCAGCTGGAGCTGGGTTTCTAAGAATAAAGCGCTGCTCCCAGAGCAGACCAGAGAACAGGGACTTTCGGGCCCAGCTGTTTCCCAAGTGTGAGCTCAGGCA
The DNA here is from genome assembly GCA_028627145.1 of Eidolon dupreanum. NCBI lineage: Eukaryota > Metazoa > Chordata > Mammalia > Chiroptera > Pteropodidae > Eidolon > Eidolon dupreanum. Next base: position 11,931,525 of record CM053502.1, on the reverse strand, counting down.
GGGCCTGGCCTAGCGTGGGGGTGGGAAGGGGCCGACCACTTCCTGCTCGGGCTGGCGCGGTCCCCATGAGGTGGTCATCAGAAGCCGACCACTTCCCGGTCTGGGCCGCCTTCCTCTTTCTGAGCAGAGTGGCCCAGTGAGGCAGTCCTTGCGTGCTGTGGCCTGGACAGAGTCTGGCCTCTTTTCATTTCCCTCGCTCACCACGTCCCTCTCCACAGCCACCAACGGTCGGAAGCTGCTCAGAGCTGCCTTCCCAGTCCCCTGACTGTAGCTAGCACCTCCCTGCCAGTGGGCCTCTGTCCTGGAGGCTCGAGGGAGCTTCTCCTTCCCAGCCCTCCTATGTGCTGGCACTCGTGGGTGTCTGCCCACTGAGAGCCTATAATGAGGCATGACTATTCCCACGGAGGCTCAGCGAGGTTGCACTTGGCCCAGGGTCACACAGCCAGTAAGTGGCAGAGCCGGAATCGGAACTCAGATGTGTCTGACTCCAAAATCTGCATCCTTTGCACATTTAGTGTCCCCAGGGGCCCCCAGAGGAAGTCGGAGCTGGAGGAGGCTTGGATATGAGAAGCACTGGAAGGGTCTCCTTAGACACTGGGCTATCTCAGGGCAGTAATGGCATCTGTCTCCTCTGAATAACATCCTGGGACTCAGCCCAGCACCTGCTCCAGAGCGGGTACTCAGGACACTTGTGAAAAAACAGTGGGCACCCTAACCGCTCCCGTTCAGCTCCACAGACACTCATAAGCCCTGGACTTGGGGACACAGGCCTGAGGGCAACGTGGCTCCCGTTCCTGACGAGAATAGTGATCATCGCCCTTACGTGGAATCGGTGATTGCAATTTTAAGTGCGCCTTGAATCCCAAGTGGAGAATTCGACATCCTTTGGTCCTAGCAGAGGGTCATGGAATGTCAGCGTGTTAAGGAGGCAGCAGAATATAGGGAAAGAAGAACCTAGAACCAGCCAGGCTCAGGTTCAAATCCTAGCTCTGCCAAACCTGTGGTGGCCTTGGGGAAATGACTTCATGCTCCTCAGTTTCCTCACCTGTAAAATGAGGATGAAGCAGCAGCAACTACCTTAACTGGCCTCCATCCGAGTCTCTGGATTTACAAACGTTCTCCCTTTCTTTGAAAGGCAGTCTGGTGGATGCCACAGCATTCTGGATGTTTCAGGGTGGCCAGCTCACGCTAGTGCCATAAAGTCCCTCCTGCTGGCTCAGTGAGGTCTGCTTCCAAACCCGCAGCTAGCTGCCCCTTGTAAATGCTAAACCAATGGGACGACAATGAGAGCAGGACAGAGAGTTGCTGTGTCTCTGAAAACTAAAAGAGTCTTGGAAAGGTCCAAAGCAAGAAAAAAAAAGAAGAAAAAGCATGCTGTTGAATTGTGTGTGGGTGAGACAGCTATAAAAGATTGGGGAAAACAGTTGCTAAAAAATCTACCAAAAACTTATGCTGAATTAGGTTAAAACTCAGGGAAATTATTAAAAATCCAGAAGGATTCTGCCTTCGGATCGCTTTCCAAGCATCTCGAAGGTCTCACTTCACTCTAAAGAAACCCAAATGGCAACCGTAAACGCAGCTGCACAGGTTTGTTTTATGCAAGAAAAACCAGGTAGGACTTTGGCCAGAGGCCTGCGTCTCAAAGAGCCTTGGCTCTGTATCAAAAAATCATCTAATAAATGTACCTGCACTCATGTTGTGTTCAATAAGGTGCTTATTTTATGTATCATAAGATGTTCTGCTTTAAATATTTCTTCTATTAACAAACCACTGGTCTTGCTCTCATTGGATAAGAGATTTCTTCTATTAATAGTATTTACCTCACAGGGCGGATGTAAGGGCTGACGAGGTAACATACACAAAGCGTTTGGTGCAATGCCTGGTACACAGCAAATATTAGCTATTTATAATTATCTTCAAAATCAGGTGCCCCGCCCCCCGCCCCGCCGCTTGGCAGCTGAGAAATCTGAGGCTTGGAGGGTGGGTAACTTGCATAAGGTCTCAAAGGGAGTGAGCTGCAGTAGAGGCCTAGTAACGGGATCTCTGAATCTAGATCTGATTCCTGCCTTCCATTGGGCTTATCCCTGGTCCCGAAGTTTAGAGGGGTCACGCTTCCCAGAAGAACAGTGGAATGGAGGTGGCAGACAGGAAAGTCACTTGCAGTGGGTGGAGCCTTCAGCATCCCTCAAGGTCACACTGCCCGCCCCCCACAGCCTCCCGTCGCCCACTCCACGTAGGAGACATACACGAGTTCTCCCTCTAGTTAGATTTATGTAAAATGCTGTTCCTCACCCCAGCGGCCCCTCTGTGTTCACAGATCCTGTGTATTTTTATCTCAAAGTTTTATCTCAATGTTTCATTCATGTAATTAATTATTTGTTTCCATGTCTCTCTCTTCCAGCAGACCGGGAGCCCGCAGGGAGCAGACACCAGATCGGATTCATCTCGCATCCCTGAGCCCAGCCCAGTGCCTGGCACCAGTCAGGCACTTCGCAAACGTTTGCTGGACAAATGAGCAGACTGAACAAATGTGAATAATGGGGCCCCTTGGATTTCTCGGGGTCTCCATGCTAGACTTTCTGGCTGGGACCTTCGGTGGGCAGACACCCACGAGTGCCAGCACATGGGAGGGCTGGGAAGCAGAAGCTCCCTCGAGCCTCTGGGACAGAGGCCTGACTTGCTGCCCAGCCCCCTCCTGTTCCTTTTTTAACTCCTCCATCCCTCCAGGCTCCAGCCTTCTCTTCCTAGGGAGCCCGGGAGGTATAGGTGGGGCAGGGTGGACTCTGGGAACACCAGCACTGGGGTGAAGCCCTCCTCTCCAGGGATGGATGGGGTGTGGTTTGGGGCTTTGTCTCCTCTGAGTCACCTCCGTGGTTTGGTACGCTGACTCAGAAGGAGAGAGAGGAGAACTCCTGCTAGTTTTCCACGGGTCCTGAGCTGGGCTGGGGCAGGGCTGGGAGGGGTTGGTGGCGGGGAGAGGCCATCGCAGGGAAGGGGTTAGGACCGCAAGCAGGGGACACTGACGCAGGTCTCAGATCTCCTGGAGCACCTACGCCCCACACTTTCTGCCCAGGGACTTTGAGGTTGGAAGAGGCCGCTGGGTATAGCGGAGGGAGAGGTCCCATCCTGTCTTTACCTCTTCCCTGCCCTGATGCTCACTCTTCACCTGAGATCCTGGGCAAGGGGATTAGATCCAATTCTCCTCCAGCCAACGCCCAGATGGAGTGCCAGCACTTTGCCCAAAGGCCACTGGGGCCTGGAGGGAAACACTAATGACCAAGAGCTACCATTGCTTGGGTACCTACTACGCATCAGGGACTGGCAGACGGTCTATACGTAATGGTCTAATTTAGTCCTCATAACAGCCACCCAGAGTCCCTTTTTGCAGATGAGGAAACTGAAACTTAAGGAGGCAATGACTTGCCCCAGGTGGTACTCCGAGTTAAAGAAAGAGCTGGGCCCTCGTGGGTGTGCCTGACTCCAAAGTCCTCATCCTTGACCACTATCCCACAAAGCTCCTGTGTCTCCCCTACCTACCTATGTACCAAGATGCTCAAAGTGTATCTTCTGACCCTGAATGAGAACCTGGGAGGCCATCCAGGGCCACTGGTCCTTGTCTCCTCTCGGGTCTGGATTTCACCGGGGAGCCTGTCCTGCTAACCACAGTCATCCCAGACAAAGCCACCCCAAAACCCCCTGAGCTCCAAGCCAGTTGGACAGCTCTGGGGTAGGTGCCCATTGATCCTTTTCATTGTTTTTCTTTTCTTCCGACTTCTCGTAGCAAATTTAGAGAATATAGCTACACACAGAAAAGAAAAAGAAAATTTATTCCTTATCTTTTTCACTAGCATTTTAACCTTTGGGTACGTTTCATTCTAGTATCTATTTTATGCACGCATACCCACAGTTTTGTTTTTACGAAAATGGGATTGTTTGTCGGCAGACGTTTCCTGAGCCTCCAGGGGGGGAAGGGACCACACTTGATCCTTCTGGCCCGTGGGCTCCTCTTCTTGGCTCACCTCCAGGTCCTGTCGGGCCATGCAGTGTTCTTGAGGCTTTGTGGGTGTGGGAGAAGGTGGCGCTTCATGGCCTACCAGATCAGAGCTTGAATTTTGGAGGGGACAGATTTGGGTCCTGGCTATGCGGCCCTAGTTGTGTCACTTGACCTCTCTGAGCCTCGGTTTCCCCATCTGAAAAATGAGAATCACAGCACCTGTCATGGGACAAGTTTGAGAGCTATATGGATAAACCCATGAAAACTAATACTCTGTCACACTCTCCATAGGTGGCAGGGTGTCTGCACCAAGGGCGTTTCTCTTCCTAGTATTCTCAGGTTGCAAAGCTGGACCAAGGTCATGAGAGGCACCTAATGACAGTTCAGTGATTAGAATCTTGCCTGTTTCACTTGAGGTCAGGGCCTGGAAAACCTTTCACCGCCCTGTGGTGTTTCCAGAAAACACAGACTCTGGCCCCAATCACCTTCCTTCCCGCGGAGTTTCGAATGTGGGTGTGAGTCTCAACAGATGAACCGAAGCCAACTTCACAGCTTAAGACCACCTGCCAGTCTTGGCGACCACCAGGACCCCTCTGAGTTCCACCCCAGCTCCTCTACCCCCAGGGACTGATGAGGGCGTATAGGAGAGTGGGGAGAGCAGGGGACAAACAGAGGACAGAGATGGGGCAGATTCAGATGGGTGACATGTCAGGATTCACGTGGGTTCCTGGCATTTGGTAGGTGCTTAATAAATGCTTACTGCGTGAACAAATGAATGGGAGCAGAATCTGGGGAAAAGAAATCGTCATATTTTCTGTCCAAATTACAAACCCCAGTGTTCAGCACAAAGTTGAGGGGTGCCTGAAGCACCCAGCAGATAGGTGAGGTGCAAACGCACGTGGCTGATGGCCGCCTCGGCAAGGAGCAGCCAGTCCTGGTCACCCACTCCGCTCCCTTTGGCTGCCTGCCATTCCTCCTATGACAGAGCCACTGGCTAAGAGAGCCCTGGGGATGGATGGGGGAGGCTAAGTGCCTCGTTTCACGGACGAGGGCGCTGAGGCCTGACAGGGGCCTGCTCAGGGCCAGCCACCTCCTCTCCTCATGCCCTGTTGCTCTTTGCAACTACCCACTCCCTATATGCCCTTCCTCCCCACTTCCGTCTCTTTCAGGAACCTCCCAGTGATGGAGCGGATCTCACCCAAGTGAAGAAGGGACCTGCCTCTGGGTCCTCAGGGCCTGACTCCCCAGCTTTCAAGTTCCCAGACCTCTCTGAGCCCCCATGTTCACATCGGTGTACTGGGGAGAGCAACAGACCCTGCTCCTGGCAAGGTGAGGGCTGGAAGCAGGAGAGGGCATGAGAAACACTTTGGGACTGGAAAGGATGACACCAATGTCCCAGATGGCCCTCATTCTCCCCCCTCCCCCGGAGCCTGTCCAGGGGCCCAGTTCTCTCTCCTGCCATCCTTCAGCTTCCTGCCCGCAGTTTCCCCTCATTTCAATGCTCCTTGTGGCGCCACGGGCCAGTGCTGCCTCTCCCAAGGCCTCGAGGCCATCAGGAGAACCCTAGCAAGGTGGCAGCAGCGATGGCTGGCAGTGGTCATCCTCAGGGATACTTAGAGCATTTAATGTCAAAAGCGAACACTTGCTTCTGTGGTCAGCTGCACTATTCTTGCTGGCGTGGTCACTCTGGTCTTTTGCATGATTTCTGTCTTGTAGGTTGCTGGTGTGGCCTCTTCTATGGTCATCTGTCCTTTCCTCCCCTGCTCCCTGCTGGCATGGCTATTTCCACTGACCACTGCATTGCCCCTGTTGGTGTGGCTGCTGCAGCTACTGTGGCCTCTTCCTTGGCCACTCTGCTGGCATAGCTGATCCTGTGGTCAGATAAGCTGCCCCCGCCCCCACTGGCATGCCTGCTGGGGCCAAGTCTCAGGCCACAACTTTCTGCATTCATGGAAGTACTTGAGGAAGCCACCAGCCATCAGCAGACAGTAATTGTTGCTCCTTCAGTCAGTCAGCCCAGCCTCCCTCTGAAGTCCATCCCTCAGGCAGCCCTGGCTCCCCGGACCCTGGAGACCCAAGACTGTATGTTCACCTCTTCCTTGGAATGTCTCTGATCCCGACCCCACCCTGTGACAAACACCATTCACTCCAACCCTGGTGATCTCTGGACTTTCCAGGACAGAGCTAAGAGCTCCTTCCTCATGGGACCTCAGTCACTGCCAGGGTGGCAAGGACACAGTCCCTCCCTCTTACTCCACGATGCTCCAGGGCCATAAGCAGCTAGCCCAAGATCCCCACATCCATAGAGGGATAGCTACCTGCTGTCCTGGGAAAGTCATGGCCCCTCTGGGACCCTCCCATCACGTCCAAACCCATATTGAGCAGCAGGTCCAAGGGCCTGCTTTTCCCAGAGGTCACCAAAGGGACTTCTGTATTAGGAGAGAGAAGAGAAGTTTTTGGAAAACTTTCTGGTGACTGCTGTGCCACCCTTCTCCTAGTCTCTGGCCACGTTGGTGGCACTGACTCAGTCCAAAACTTTGAGGACCTACTGTGTGCCAGATACTGTGTTTGCCCTGGGGATGTGGCTATAAGGGCCAGACCCATCCCTACCCTGGGGATACCAGGTAGGAACCAAGGCAGAGAACTGCACAAATCGTGATTGAACTGCAATTATGATGAGCATACAGAGAGGTCCATGTGCCATGAGGCACCTAACGGAGCCAGTCTTAGAAGTTTCCGGAAGAAAGTGACTTTCAAGCTGAGGTCTCAGCTTGAGGAGGATATGGTTAGGCAAGTGGGGAAGGAGTCGGTGCTTCTAGCTAAGGGAACGGCATGTACAAAAGCTCTGAGCAGAAGGGACGTGCTCGTCATAGCTTTTGAAGTCCAAACTTTATCAGCCACCACTTGCCAAGCTCCTGGGACAGGCTGGCACAGTGGTTGATGGCTTGGGCTCCAATGCTACATCATCTGGCTTTAAATCTTGCTTTGCATTTACTAGCTATGAGATCATGTGTGAGTTATGACTCTCTCTGCTTCAGTTTCCTCATCTGTAAAAGGGGAGAAATACTGGTAAGTACTCCTTAGACTTGTTGGGAGGATTAAATGGGATCATTCATGTAGAGCAATTAGCACAAAATAAATACTTGAAAAACATTAGTAACTCTCATCAATCATACACCCCATTGATCGGGCACCTACTATGTGTCAGACACCATGCTACACATTCTGCATTGGTCTTCACGCAGATCTGCAAGCTTGGACTCACTGTCCCATTTCACAGATGAGAAGATGAGGGTGGAGGAGTAGCTAAGGTGGAGACTGGCTGAGGTTTTGGAGGAATCAGGGGCAACTTCTTGGACGAGGTGAGGGCTGTGAAGAGTTGTTAAGAATGAGCACCCTTACAGCCTGGCAGCCTCTGACATCAACAGAGCGTTTCAGCCCTTGGGCTCCCTGGGTCTGGTGATGGGGGCCACTCTGGGCACTTTCAAGGCCTTCCAGGAGTCCCAGTGAGGGAAGGCCCCATGGGGCCAGGTTCTCAGACCACAGAGCCCTTAGTGAGCGTCAAATAACAAAAGGCTTTTCTCACTCTGGATGAGTCACCAGACACCCGGTCCCTGTTACTGAAGAAGACGAAACCACACATCTGAAGAAGTTTCCCACGCCACCACTTGCTTTAAATAGCTGCAAAGAAGTGGAGGAGGGAGGGAGAGAAGGAGGGGTGAAGAGGCCGGGCTCTCCCCACCGGGCCCTGGCTGGGGTCTCCGCCCCAGCCCTGCTGGACCCAGACCTGAAGCCCCCTCGAGGCTGACTGTTGAGAGAAACTCAGGCCTCACAAGCACCAGGGGAACTCAGCAGAGGTCCAGAGCCCATGACGCGCCAGGAGACAGTGGACAGACAGACAGACAGCTGGAGAGACATCTAGCTGGACAGACAGATGTTGGGGTGCAAATCCAGGAAGGGGGAAGTTGACCTCACTCTGCACCCCAGTGCAGCCACCAGGCCCCCAGCCTAGCTTCCTCGCAGGTCACCTGACTCCCCCTCACTGCTCTGGCTGCCCCCCCTGCCGCCTGGGTTCGTGACTGAGCCCTGGGCGGCATTTCCGGAGGCAGGCCAGGAGCCGGGGCTGCTGACGCACTTGCCACCCCCCCAGCAGGGTCGGGTGAGAAGAGCAAGCCCCCCATCCCCCTTTCCCGTAAATGAGCTCACCCACCCAGGCCTCGCAAGGATTCTAAGAAGTGGAAGCCTGAGCACCTGCTCCTCACCCACCATCTCCACTTCTCCACCAGGAGGGGGGATGGAGGTGAGGCAGGGGAGGGGCTGGGGGTCCTCACTTCTCTTCAGCTTAGCCCCCAGGCCCAGACTTGGGTTCAAAGGCTGGCAAAGGTTCCTCCTCTCAGATGTGGAAGAATACCCCTCTGTGTCTAGGCTGCAACACATTTAGTTTCAGGGTGCCTTGCTGGCCGGGGCTCATTTTTCAGAGGGTAAACTGGGAGAACCCTAGAGATTCCTGGAAGGTCTGTCTGTCTGGGAGTAAGATTGCATCCCACGTGTTCAAGCAGCCCTTTTGGGCCAGCAGTGGCTAAGTATCAACTCTTAGAGACCACCTGAGGCAAGGCCTAGAGAGGTCAGTGGAGATTCAAGTATATCTCTCTATGGGCCCGCAACCCTGGCTGGCCCATTAAGTTCACCATCAAACACTTATTGAGCACCTACTGCATCTTTTGAGTGGACCCAGGGTTAAATTAGACAGTATCTTACTAGAGTCAGAAATATAACTAGAAGTTACCAGAACTCTAAGCCAGGGGTTCTCAGTGCTGTCTTCTCATTCAGATCCCCAGGCTTTGAAAAAAACAATTCGGCAGATTGGGAAGGGGCCTAGGAATCTGCATTTTATATGGTTCCTCAAGTCTCAGGTGACTGAGCAGCTCTGGGACAGACTGTGAGGGCTGGAGGCCAGGTGCTGCTGCCACAGGAGGGTGCTTTCCATGGGCTTCTGACGGGAGGCCTTCCCCTCCTGTGTCAACCTCCCTGCACGCAGGGCCAGGCCCAAAGAGACCCAGAAACGAAGCTTCCCTGAGTCAGGGGGCTGAATGAATGTTGTTCCACATCTCTTCGTTGCAAGAAAGGTGGGGGCCAGTGCCTGCAGCCCCTCATGCTTGCTCCTGGCACTGAAGGAGCTTGGTTCTCTCTCAGGTAGCACTTGGTGGCGTCTCTGGGTAACATGGAAAGCAACGTGGAACCCACAGGCTGGGCAGCAGGGTGGTTAGGGCTGAGCCTAGAGTGAATGGAGCTGGCTGACACCAGGAGTATCCCTCATCCTGCCCCTTTGCCCAGCCCTGTGTGCAGCCAGGACAAGGGTCAGGGAGGACTCCATGACTGATTGGGAGGACTGAGGCGGCTAGAATCCTGTGGTGAGCAGGAAGTGCTCCCCTCTCTGTCTCTGATCTTGTGGCCAACAGGGCCTTGGTCCTGCCCACAGTGCCCAGCTCTGCCGCCTCATAAGGGCACCTGTCCTCCCAGAGACTCTGTGTCCTCATCTGTACAATGGGCAGAATCATTTCTTCCAGCAGGTGCAGACAGAGAGGGAAGAGAGTGGCTGGTCCAGCATTGCAGCTGGGCTAACAGCTGCAGCTGGGCTCCTCTGCAGGCCCAGCCCCCGCTTCCAGGTGGGACACATCCCCAGAATCTTTCTGGCCTATGTGGAGGTCACTTTGAGAAAGTAGAGCCCTGTCCCAACCCCACCAAGTGAGGCTGTGCTTTCCAGCTGTGGAGCCTCGGGCAGGTCCCACTCCCTCTCTGGGCCCCCATTTTCTCATCTGTGGGGCAGATACCCCCAACTGCCAAAGGCCCTTGTGAAGATCAAACGAACAAAATCACAAGACTATGCGAAGAACAATCACTATTTCAACAAGCATTACTGATTTTTTTTTTCTCACTAAAATGTGAATTCCAGGAGTGGGGACCACATCTGTTTTGTGTCCAGGGCCTAACACAGCACCTGACACTTGTAGGTGCTCAGGTGTGTTTGTGAAGGGAATATAAAGGGAGAAAGAGCGAGCTGTCTTCTTGGAGCCTACACTGTCGAAGGCCTACTCAGCCCTTGTTTAGCACGACTATGGCCACGTATATGCACATGTGTGTGTTTCCATGCATGCACACTCCTGTTGTGAGTCTGACCCAGTGTGGAAATGTGTTTTCGTGCCTGAGCCTATCTGGGTCTATGTTTTGCATATGTGTCTAGCGCTTGTATATTTGCATGTGTATCTCAGTCCTTGTGCCTGGACGTCTGTGTGTATGAAAGTGCTCACCCTACAGATGGCCAGGCCTTATGTACACATACACCTGGGGGGTGGTGGTGATTAATTCTTTGCATATGGGGGCATCTGAGTAGCCCCCTGCTCTCCTGACCCTAGGGACCACCTGGAAGAGCCAGACAATGCAAAACAGAGGCCAGGCCTGGGGAAGACCCTGGACAGTTGCCCTTGGGACTGGCCAGGCCTCCCCCCAGGTGTCCACCACCCCAATATCCCCACCACCCCAAGGTAGAGCAACCTGCTCCCATGAGCCTCCACTTCAGGGCCCTCACATGGTCAGGGGCCATGCACCCAGACCTCTCTGCCTCTTCCGCCCTACGCCTCCTGCTCTGTCCCCTCTCTCGATCCCAGGCCTAGTGTCTCCCTCCATTCTCTCTGAGACTCCCCTTCACTTCCACACCTTCCTGAGCTGTTTTTGCGAGCTGCACCGTGCAGTGGGTGCTTGGTGCTTCACCTACTTCTTGCTGGCCATCCGCCTGAATCATTCTCACCACAGCCCTAAGAGAGTGGTCTGGCAAGAGCCCCATTTTCTCAAAGAGGAAACCGAACTCAGAGAGGTTAAAGAACTTGCCCAGCGCCACACAGCACGTGAATGAGAGTCAGACACAAACCAGACTCCAAACCCAGATGTCTTACCCACTAGGCCACATTGCTATCACACTTCAAATCACCTAATGGCCAAGCCTTGCCAGACTGACCGTATGAACCCACCCACCCTCGATGGGCCTCAGAGGCCTGGAAACAGCCCATATGCCCATGGCTGATGAGACCACAGACTCAGGAAAGGGCTCTTGCTCTCCCCATGGTGGATCTGAGCTCATCCCCTGCTCCCAGTCTGGGCCGTACTTGGACCTAGAAACTTCTGAGCCTGCCCTGGTCAGGCCACCTTGAAGCCCCCAAGTCTTCCCATTGCCTGGCAGTCCCCACGGAGAGATCAGGATCCCCTTCAACAGGGTCCCTATTCTTTCCTCAGAACACGCTTCCATTTGGCAAGGGTGTGTGTGCGTTGGGGGAGCCATGTGGCTTTGATTTAAACTTCACCCTGGAAAAACAATGGTTTGGATTAGAAGAAGAAACAGTTGGTGAAAAGTCATGAAAAGAAAGGAGGGGCGAAGGGGAGGCTCTTGTAGCAAAAACGGGCCCCAAACTTTCAAACCCACATTCCAGAGGTTTCTCAAGGCCTGCCATCAGCCGTGACCTCCAACCCCGGCACGCTCCTGTCCTCTTCAGTAGCTGCACGGAAGAAGCTGTGGGAGCCAGAGAGGCACGTCCCACTGGTCCCACCCCCTCCGCTCATAGAGGAGGAAACTGAGGCTCAGAGAGGGGTGGGGGGTGGAGCGCGGGGTTTTGCTGCTTCCATTCTGTTGGGAAAAAGCTTGACCTCTCTAGGCCTCAGTTTCCTCACTGAGAAAGGGAAGAAAAGGGTGTTACAGCATCTGCAATCACCATTGGAGTTGAGTACAACCCGGGAACCCCATGCAATTGTGCTAAGTTTGGCTCCGAGTTACCCACCCTTTACTCATGCCAGGCTCTGCGCCAAAATCTCTCCACACATCGCCTGCACGACTCTTTCCGACACTTGAAATCCCCATTTCACAGATGAGCAGGCTGAGGCTCTGCGAGCTAAGACTCTGGCTCAGGTCCCCCAGCTGGATGTGGTGACTGGGTCTTGAGGCCAGGTCTGTGCGGCCCCGAGGGCTGTTTCTAACCACTGGGCTGTGAGACCGAGGCCAGGAGAGAAGGGGGTGGGGGTTCAGACTAGGGAAGTGAGACCTCGGAAAAGTCTGGATACGCACCCAAGGGAACACTTTGTGTCTCCCGAGTTACCTACTGTCAGTTAGGAAGGCCCTCAAAAATCATTCATTCATTCCCCCATAGGGGAACTGAGGCCAAAGAGGGTGGGACGTGTCCAAGGTTACAGAGGGTGTGGTGCAAGGCCCAGCTACAGCTACATCCCCTGGGGGCCAGCCGCGGGCTTCGTGCTGTGTATCCAGGCTTTCTTGGGGCCGCGTGGATGGTCTTCGCGTTCAGGGGTGATGCCCCCGGCCTAGCAGGCCCGCACCAAGAGTGAGCTGCCTGGGGCCTTGCAGGACCCACATCTGACATGGCTGCTTGGGGTCAGGTCGCTGTGGCTGTGGTTATGGGTCCATTCGAGACCAGGGTCAGAGCTCAGCGTGTGGCTGGGGCTGTGTGTCAGGAATCAGGGCTTGGTCTGTGGCTGGGGTCAAGGCTGAGGAGTCTAAGGCAGTGAACTGACTGTAGAAGAACAAAAGGACTTCAAACCCCAAAGACCAGGGTTGCCAGTGGCTGAGTCGCAGGGGCTGTGACAGGCTGAAAAGAGGTGGGGACCTGGGGCTCTGGGCTCTCTGGAAGCAGGAGATGGGGGAACTACACCTCATGCAGTTCCCCTTCACACCTGCCACTCTCTGGCTCCAAGAGTGTGTGGACGCAGTAACACCTGGCTATCCTCCTCCCGCACCTGAGGACAACCCCACTTCTTTCCTCTTGGGAGAAGCTATTGGTAGTCAGGCCCTCCCACCCTGACTTGCCTCCTATAGGACCAGAAGAGCCATCTGCCCCCCACTTCTGGAGTCCATCCATACTCAGAGCCCAGTCTCACCCCACATGAGGGGGATAGGAATCATCCTGGAGCCCAGAGAAGGGCGGTTCTGCTGGGCTGGGTGTGAGGATGCTGAGCGATTGATCATCATGAGCGTCGTTCCGATCCTGGTCTGGTCCCTGAGCCCACCCTGCCCCTGAACTATTCCTTTTATTGAGCATTTACCACCAAGCCAGGCCACAAGAGGTCGAGACAAACACCCCATTTTATAGGAGTGAAAGTGGAGGCTCAGATAGGTGTCTTCACTTGCCCAAGGTCACCAGCTGGCAGGGACAGAACTGGGTTTGCCCTATGCCCACCAGCTCTAACACTGGGGCCATGTCCACTCCACACACAGCCTTCCCCAGCTGCTCTGCCAGTCCTGGGCCCGAGGGGAATGCTGACCCGGATGGGGTGAGGTGAGGACACCCAGCCATGGAAACACCAGACATGCCTTCTCAGAATCAGGAGAAACAGTAGGGAGCAAACCTTGGCTGCCATCGTCTGATCTGCTGATCAACTGGCCCAGTGTATGTGCTGGGGTGGGGGAGGGGAGGTCCCACCCTAATTTAACGATAATAATAATAATGGCAAGCATTTCTCGAGTGCTCATTACGCAGTAGGTACTGTTCACAGTAATTTCCATGTGTTCGCTCATTTTATCCTTCAACTACCCTATGAGGTAGGAGCTATTATTAATGTCATTTAAAAAATAAGCTCTAGTTTTTAGAACAATTTTAGATTTACAGAAAAATTGAGATGATAGTACAAAGAGTTCCCATATACCCCCTATTCCCTGCCCCCCACAGACCCATTTTCCATTATTAACATCTGATGTAGGTGTGGTATATTCGTTACAACCAATGAATTTATATTAACTAACATCTATGCTTTATTCAGATTTTCTTAGTTTTTACTCGATGTCCTTTTTCTGTTCCAAGATCCCACCCAGGACACCACATTACATTTAGTTGTCATGTCCCCTGAGGCTCCTCTTGGCTCTGACAGATTCTCAGAGTTTCTTTTTTTTAAATGACCTTGACAGTTTTGAGAGGTGCTGGTCAGGTGTTTTATAGAATGTCCCACTATTAGAATTTCTCTGATGTTTTTCTCATGATTAGACTGGAGTTATGAGATTTGAGGAGGAAGATCACGCAGGGTAAGTGCCATTTTCGTCACATCATATTATCCACATGACCTTTTACTGTAGGCATTAACCTTGACCACTAGCTGGGGTAGTGACTATTGGATTTCAACACTACAAAATTACTTTCCCAGCCCTCACACCCCTCTCTTTCCATACTGTTCTCTTTAGAAGGAACTCATTAATCCATTTTACAGGTGCACAAACTGAGGCACAGAGAAGTTAAGTAATTTGCTCCAGGTCACACAGCAAAGGTCAGAATCGGGATTTAATCCCTGGTAGTTTGAGCTCCTGAGCCTATGCTCTTAACCAACTGCTGTAAACTCCCAGGAGCATGATATATTCATTTATAAAAGGCAACAATAGCACTATTTTAGCAAAGTAGGGCAATGTGGGCAAAGTTTCAAGCTTGATCCTACCACTGAGACTCTGAGCAAGTCACAGCACATCACGGAGTCTTACACATAGTGGATGATCAACAAATGGGAGATTTTGAAGGCCCAGACAAATAGTAGACCTCCCGCACCAGGGTCCAGGTCATGGAGATACCACACGGCTGGGAGAGAAGAAGCCAGCCTGGGCCTCAACTTGTGTCCCAAGGGAAGGTGCCCCCTCCAGCCTGTCCTGCTTGGAGGGCGGTCAGCACTGCCTGCCTTGACTGTGTCAAAAAGATCACAGTCAGATTCCAGGCGTTGCTCTCAACCTCGTCTGCTCTAAACTCGTGACCACCACACCCTCTGAAAACAGTGAAAAAACAACCTTGAATAAATGAGCAGAAGGGACCCAGAAATCACCCTCCTTCCACTTTACACAGGAGAAAATTGAGCCTTCGGTATAGAAAGGGATTCAGCCGGGGTTGTACGATGAGGTGCAAGCACATGCCTGGCCCCAAGAGAGGAGCCTCGTGATAACAGCAGGTGCTCACCTGTGCCCGTGGGAAGCCCCCTGTGTTCGCATCATCCAACTCTGCCATGGCCATAAGACCACCGGCCCCATCTTGCTAGTAGGTGTCCACCGAGTGGTGAGTTTAAGGCTGTAGCCACTCAACTGGCAAATGGAAGAGATGATAATGGAGCCCGGATGCTAGGCACCAAGCTGGATGTCCCTGCTGTGCACCAGCCTCACTCACAGCAGCCACGACCAGGGTGGCCCCAGGGGTGGCAGCTGCATGTCCAGCGCCCCTAACCCCAGCATTTTTGAGGAAGTGTGGCCCCTCCTTGTTCCACGAGGAACACTGGCCTCTTTACTCTGCAGCCCGTCTCATGAGAGGTAAGAGGAAGACAAACCCACAGACACAAACGGAGCAATCCCACACCTGCCACCATTTCCCCTGGTGGATTTTCCCTCTGCCTCTGAGTGCAGAGGAGCCCACTAATCCGGAGAAGAAATCAGGCTGGGGGCTGGGCAGCTGTGTCCCTGGGCGACTAGTGACCAGGGGTAGGAGTGGGCGGCACATTGAACTGACTAAATGCAATTAGTTCATTTGCATTATTCTTGAAAAGTATCAGAGTCCTGATGGGTTGAGGGACCTATGACCCAGTTCTAGTGCCACCGACTTGCTATGTGACATTGAACAATTGGCTTGGCCTCTCTGGGCTTTTGTCGCCCCACCTATGAAATGAGGGTTTGGGTCCATCAGTGGCTGCACCGGGGATCCTTTATACTTAATACATACCCTTAATTATGATTCTGGGGTTGGCACCATTTAAACCCACCCTGGGTGATTCAGCTGAGCAGCCAGGGTTGAGAGTCTTGGCCAGCTGCTGACATTTCCCTGCAGTGTAGGGATTGGTGTCCAGCTTTGTCACTTAGTGCTGTGTGTGCCTGGGCATGCCACTTCACTACTCTGTGCCCTGGCTTGTCCATTGGTAGCTAATCACAAGGTTAGCCTTCCCTGCACAAGGTTGTTGAGAAGATTAAGCAACCTGATTGTGGAAAGTTCTGGCACGTGCGGAGGAGGAAGGACTAGATAAGCTGGTGTGGTAAAGTGGGGATGACAGTTCTGGGACTTGGGCTTCAGCTGGTCGCATGTCCCCGGGCACAAGAGGAGAATGCAGTGGGCTTCCTGGAACTGACGGCTTTCTACCAGCCTGCCCGAGCCCCACAGCCATGCACTTTTATGGTCTCATGAGCCAGTGACGTCCCCTAGTGCAGTGGGGGCCTCCGGAGGCAGCAAGTTCCCTGCCGGTGGGCGTGTAAGCAGAGGCTGGGGGACTGCTTGGCTGAGAGGGACAAGCTGGTTCAGGCATATTCAAAGAGGGTTAGATAGAGATGGGGGGCCATCCATCTCAGGGATGTCCACTTCTCCCCTTCCACGACCTGGGGAGTTTCCTCACCTGTAAATGGTGGCTGGTGAGTCCTAACTCGTGAAGCTGGGGTGGGGAGAAAGTGAGATCACACCCACTGACATCACCTGGATCACAAGGTGGGTGTAGGGCCAAGCAGTGCGCATCACCTCAGCTCATCCTCTCGATTCCACGAGGCTAGCGAGCACCAGTGCACACACCGTCCCTGTGTGAGGCCTGTTTCACTCGCTGCCTGCCTGCTTTACACTTGCACCTGAGGCTGGGAGCAGTAAAGCCACTTGTCCAAGGTGTGGCAGCAGCAAGTGCCAGAGCCTGGATCGGAGCTCAGGACCATCAGACTCCCAAACGGAACCGCTACAGCCCGATTCGACTGAAATGGTCAGAAGGGCCCTAGCAGGGCTCCCGGCTTGTGGCGGGTGCAGCACAGGTGGCAGCTCTTGTAGCGTTTCAAAGTAACATCTGCCAGAATTCAGAAAGCCTGGGCTCGGGCCCTGGGCTGTCAGTGACGAGAAGGAGGTGGGGTGTCGCTGCCTGCCCTGGACCGAGGCTTGCTGCAGGCGAGCAGAAAGTGTGTGTCCTCACACCCCGATAACTTCTCAGGCCTGGTGTGAGTGACAGTGATGACGGTGGCATGGCCTGAGCACCTCCTGTGTGACAAGCTCTGCTCCAAGCACTTTTCATTCACTGACTCACAATTATCCAAAATGTAGAGCTATCATGGTCCCCATCTTGTAGACTGAGAAGCTGAGGCACAGAGGGGCACAGTGAGTTGCCCCAAGGTCACAGAGCTAGAAAGGAGCAGAGTCAAGGTTCAAATCCAGACTCCACGCTCAGACAGCTGTTCCTTAAGACCTCAGTGTAGACACCTGTATGAAACCTCTCTGGATCAAGCATCCAGACTCTCCAGCCTGCTGCCTAGAATCACATCCCAGCTCTGCCACTTACTGGCTGTGTGACCTCAGGCAACTTATTCAACCTCTCTGTGTGTTTCAGTTTCCCTCAATGAAATGGGAATGAAAATCAAGCACCCACCCACCTTATGGGACTATTGTGATATTTAATATATTAAGTAGCCCATTGCAGAGTAAACTCCATGTAAACGTTAGCTGTGATTGCCATGTTTACTTTACTGGCCCGTAGCTGTTGCCAGTGGTTATTTCTGGGAGCGGGAGCAGGGGGCGGGGGCAGAAGGACTTCCACTTCGTACTCTCCACATTGCAGTAGCATATTACTTTTTTTTTTTTTTTTTTTGATGAGCATTTACCTCTATTGTGATACACGTAGTTTTTGAATAAAGAAAACCCTTTGGTGAGCTGAGGTGTGAGGAGGCGTCAAGAGGTCTCTTGTGGCTCCTAAGTTGCTCTCTTTAGAAAAAAAAAAAAAAGCGGGGGGGGGCGGGCGGAGCATTTGATTGTACTGTGTATAACCTGAGTCACTGGTTGTGGGCGTGCTAGAGGCCAAGGATTTCCATCCAGTTTAACAAAAAACAATTTCACCCCCACTGCACACTTGGAGCTGCAGGAGGAGCACTGGGCTGTGAGCCCGGACTTAGGCATTAGCCTCCCATCCTGCCATCACCTATGATGAGATCGAAACTGAGCTGCCCAGCAAATTCTGGACCCACCGGGCTTTGAGTGTTCATTGCTCACTAGGCCCAGCATGAGTCTTGGGGGACAAAGCATAGGACAAGGCAGGGTGGCCCGTGTCCCTCTGGGACCTGCATTCCAGCAAGGGAGGCCAGCACTATCAAAATCATTCCACAAACAAAAGTCAAATTGCCACCTAACGAGTGTTGGAGAAGGGATGGGTAAAGGGGCTCCAAGAGCCTCCATGGGGGTAGGGAATGGTGGAAGCAAGGAGGAGGCAAAAGATGTACTGCAAAGAGAAAAGACAGCATCGGCAAAGGCCAGCTGGTTCAAGGGATCATGGGGACCCTAAGAGAGTGACGGTGTGTTTGGAAATGGGTGCAAAGGGTGCTTGGTGTGAAACAGGAGAGAAGTGGGGGTAGGGCCAAGCCATACAGGGGTTGCGGGGATTTGGCCTTCATCCCAAAAGCCACAAGGCTGTGAAAGGAAATGGCGGGGGTTAGGGGGCAGAATGCATAGATTTTACCTAGTGAGATCCCTCCAAAGCCTGGGAGGAAGAGATTAGGTAGCGGGTCAGAGTGGACCCCAGCCAATCTGTAATTCCTCTAACTGCTAAGCCTGGATACACGAACGCATCAATAAATGGCTCTTCCCCCACGTCCATTCCCCATCAACTCACAGAAGCAAAATTTAGATCGCAATTTTTTTTTTAATTTAATAAACTTCTTTTTTCTGACTACAGTGCAGAGCAATGGGAAATAACCAAATTGAAAGGGCTATCATGAGAATAAGGGGTTCAGCTCACTTCTGGAGGTTCTCCTCAAATGGAGAACCAGGGCTAGAGGATGTAGTTACAAGGAAAAGGAAGAACTCGAAAGCCCGTTCTAGGAGCTATCCTAAGATTCCTGGGCTTCTTGATAGGTGGTGAGTTCTCCATTCCTAGAGGTATGTAAGCTGTCCAAGTGTACATATTTTTTAAGTTTGACTCTCACTCAAATATAGATTGAACATATGTCAAATACTTGTTTAACTTGCGAATGAGAGAACCAGTAAGACAGTAATGCTGGTTCAAATGAGAACGATAGAAACAGACTTACAGACTATTGGTGACAGAGTGTTGAAATAAAATGCCTCGATTAGATCCCAAACTGGTTAAAGTCTTAAAGATTCAAAAATCCATAACTTTTTGGAGTTTTCTACTGGACAGAAATCTATCAGTTAGCCTATAACTTCTAAAGTCAGGCCTTTTAATAACACATGCTAAGTCAAAAGCACATTCCTCTAGGTAATTAAATGCCCCTGGTGAGCCTGTTAAACAGTCCAACATGACACTGAAAAGACATGATGCCCGCTCTTTGCCTATTTCCAAGAGTTGGAGAATCCTTCTTAACAAAGCTGGGCCAATGGCTGTAGTGAGAGGCTGCAGGAGTTTTGGTGGCGAAGGGGTTGGCTGGTGACAGTCTATCCTTTGTTGTGTAAAAGAGCACCCCAAAACTTAGTGGCTTAAAACAATAAATTTCTATGAGTCAGGAACTGGGAAGCACTGAGCCATGCGTTTCTGGCTCTGGGTCTCTCCTGAGGGTGTGGTCGCACGTCAGCTTGGGCTGCACTGGCCTGAAGGCTTGACCGGGGCTGGAGGATCTGCTCCCAAGATGGCTCTGCATGCTGCTGTCTGTGGGCAGGCCCTGCTGTGGGGGCGTCTGCCCGGGCTGCTTGAGCGCCCTTACAACATGGCGGCCAGCTTCTCTCAGTGATCCCAGGGAGTAAGGCAGAAGTAGCAGTGTCTTCCGTGACCTAGCTCAGAAGTCACACTCCATCGTTTCCACAACAGACTATTGGTTACACAAGTTGGCCCTGCCCGATGTGGGTGGGGACTTCACGAGGAGGTAAACACCAGAAGGACAGGGTCACTGGGATCATCTTGGAGACTGGCTCCACAATTGGTCATCTCTAGGGTCCTTTCAGCCGGAAGCTGTGTATATGCAGGTGGCAAGGAGAAGTCGCCGTAAGCTTCCTCACTGCTCAGGATTCTACCTATTCCGATGCTACATAGCATAGGGCATGGGGCAGGGGACTCTGTGTTGAAGTCTTTCATTGTAGCATCTGGTTGTGTCTTCAGAGCAAAAGCTCCTCTTCTCATTCCAGAATCTCAGCCCAGAAGCAAGCCTGCCTCTGGAGGCCAGGCTAGTCAGTCAGTCACACCTTGGTATGAATCAATTAATTAGCCTTCACCTTCTGGCAGTAGAAAAAGAATGGAATTTGGAATGGGAGCTGGTGGGGAGTACGGTCAAAGTCGTAGAGAGGGTAGGCCAAGCAGGGCACTTGGTGGGAGTCCTCAGCAGGGAACAGCTAGAGAGGACTTTTCTGGGGAGGACCAGGGGGAACTGTCTTGGAGGGAACATTAAGACAAGTACACCTCAGGCAGCATGTTGGTGGGGACCCTGAAGGGGGACAGTGAGGGGAGAACTTGAGAGGCTTCCTGCTGCTCAAGACTGTCTGGGGATCACTAAGTGCCCCTCTGAGGATCAGGAGAGGGCAGAAGGTATGAAGGGGAAAGGGCATGGCAAAGAGAAGTTTCTGGCCCTGGTGGTTTGACTCTGACTGGCATTTAGGCTGTGGATGGCTGTCCGCCTGCCAGTGTGTCTGCCTGAGGAGTAGTCCACAGGCCCACCAGTGACCAACAGAGCCACACACTGTAGTGAGGCCACCCCGGGCCCCTTGGAAAACTCCCTTGGGGAAGTGAAAAAGGAAGGAGGATTCTCACTTTGCCCAATGACCTGGGGTAGAGGGTGACCAACTAAGAGGCCACATTCCCAGGAGGCCTCCAGCCCAACTATAGAGGCCACCCAAAGCTTCCAGGAGAGACAGCTGGGACGAAGAGTCTGGGGTCCAGGGTCCTGTATTGGCTCTGTGCTCTGCTGCATCGCTGAGACCTCAGACAGACTCCTTCCCCTCTCATCTGTGGGAGCAGCCAGGACACCGAACGCAGAGCCAGCTCAGGGAGCTTCCGCCAGGGACTTGGCCCCTGCCTTGGCCAGGCCTGGGGGACAGCCAGGCCCTCCTCCCTCCTTTCCTCCCACACCAGTCCTCACTGAAAGAGGAGGTGGGCAACCAGGAGGGAGGATGATGACCCCCCGAGACCCCATGCCCAGCTGATGACAAGGAAGAACTAGAGTGGGCAACTTCACAGGGAGGCAATAGGCAAATCCAGCTGGGATTTGAGGTCTGTGAAATTGTCCTACAGGCATTTATTTGAGGAGGAAAGCAGGGGAGTCTGCCAGTTTGGGGGGTAATTATTTTGCAAAACTTTACGAAGTTTCGGAAAATCTTGTTTCCCCCTTCATTGAAACCATTGTTTTTCAAGGGAAATTGAATTAGAAGGTGGTGGCGGCTGGAGGGGGCCCGAGAGGGAAGAGCAAGCCACATGTTTTTCTAACTAACTGGGCATCTGTCCTGTGCCAATAATTCCAGGAGCTCCTTGCATTCTGTGTCTAGGACCACCAGGGCTGCAGCCAGGGCTGGGAGAGAGCCCCCAGCAGCTCTGGGGACAGAGGCAAGGCTGGAGGTGCCCCCTAAATCGTCCCTCCTCCATCTGGCCGGGGAGGACAATGGGATTTAGCTGAGAAGTGGGGTTGTGCCCTTGATGCTGGGATGTAAGCCTGGGAGAGGCTTTTGCAGAAAGCTGAGTGGCCTTGTGTAAGCTTCTCCTCTCTGCAGCCAGTAATAGTGCCCTGAGTGGTGAGTTGATCAGAAGGCAAGATGGAACAAAAGCTCTTCTGTAAGGTGAAAAGTGATGCTGACTTCATCGTAATTAACATCGCCATCATCACCTTGTTGAGAGCTGGCCAAGCAGCACCACCCTTCAGGCCTCTTCCATGTGATGGTTGAGACTGGCTGTGGTGCTGTGGAGCTGAACCAGCTCCGTGGAGAAAGCGCAGGGATCGACTAGTGATGCCTGTTATGGATGCAGCTATGGAAGTGATATGTGTGCCAGGTATTCGTTATCTCCAATCTAGCCCAATTCCCTCCATCTACTGATAAAGAAGCTGAACCCAGAAGAAGTAAAATGCCATTAAATTTTCAAAAGATAATTCTTCCATTATTATACTATTGATATGTCTTCACTCAAAAACCTTCAGTGATTCCTACTGCCTAAAGAATAAAGTCAAAAATCTTCAGCTGGTCCTTCAGGACCCACTCTGACCTGTTTCCAAGCCCACTTTCCGAATGACCTTTACCTACCTAGGACGATGTTCCAGGTGAGCAGCACCATGCACTACCCCACATGCCCCACCTCCAGGCCTTTGTCCATGTGTGCCTGCACCTGGGATGCCTCCCCTACTTCTCACCTGATCAGCTTTCTTTCCCACTGTTCCCACCCCACCCCTCCACAGCACTCCCTCTCTGCTTTCCCTCCTGGTCCTGCTGAAACTTTCTATTTTAACAATATTCGCATGTATTCTCTCCCCTGATGAGCAATGAGCTCCTGTAACTGGCCAGTCAGCTCCATTTTTTCACTCTCCTCTTTCCTAGCACAGGGCCAGGCATATAGATCCTCAGCATATTTACTGAGGAAATGAAATGAATGTCTAAGCTCACAGAGGAAGGCAGTAGGCTCCTCACACTAGACCCCGGATCTCTGACTTCCTGTCCAATTCTCCTCCCAGAGCCCCAGATGTCCCTCTGGAAGTCTGACTCTTCCTGTCAGCTCTCTCATGGCTTTCTCAAGGCCAGATAAGCCTCGCCTTCTCCCTTCTTCCCTTCCTCCCATCCCCGTCAGAGGCATCAGGAGGGCTTGATTTCAAGGCTGGCCTGATCTGGACCACTGCCTTCCTGTGTGATCCCCAAATGGAGAAAGCTTGGAAGCCCATACATGGAACCTCACCATTATCTCCCCAACCCTTTGGCTCAGGACATTTATCTTCTCTCACATGTAATCCTTCCAATGGATGGAGTAGGTGGGCATGGGGACATTCTGGAGCTCTCATGATCTTTAACCCCCTCAGCATGAATGAGCCCAGTGCCAAGGAAAGAGCCCTGAACTGGATGTATAAGTCACATGCTCTGTTTCTGCGACCTTGGACTAGTCCTTCACCCTCCCTAGGCCTCACCTGCACAGAAAATCAAAGGATGCCTCCAGTTGTAATAGACAAGGATCATTCATGCCTCCCAGGAGAGGTGGAAGACTGGGCCTGTCTCCTGGGGGTGGAGAGGGGCCCCTCCATGCCAGTCCCTGCTTTGAGGGCCTGACCTCTTGGCCCAGCACCCAAGTCCCCTCCTCCTGGACAGTGTGTCTCAGGCTGTTAGGAAACCTGTTTCTCATAAACCCAACTGTCATAAAGGTTTTCCTGGGCCAAAGCAATCCATGAGCTGGAAACCAGAAAACAACTTCAGCTTCTCTATACATTTGGCAAATGAAATACCTGTGCTGGGTGTGTGTGTGTGTGCACTCCAGTTTTGATTAAAGATATTTACTTTGTTTAAAAATTATCTATATATGTAGATATATAGATATAGATATATAGGAGGAGGGACAGATGCATTTATATTGTAAAAAAAAAAAAGATTTATTCCTACAAAGAGAGAGAGGCATAAACAGAGAGAGACAGAGACAGACAGAGAGAGACAGAGAAGGGAGGGAGGGAGAACTAGATTCAGGTGATTTGGGCATTTCCAAAACATCGCAAGCACATTCAGAAGTCTCAACTGGGCATTCAAGCTCTGCTCTACCTCCCACTCCTCCCCACCTTCCCATGCTCCAGCTACCTCCCACTCCTCCCCACCTTCCCATGCTCCAGGAAGCAGATACCAGCCTCCAAGCCAGTTTCCCACCATCTGGAGTGTCCCCTCTGCTGTTCCCTGAAGGTTTGGGCTCTGAACTCAGGAAGGCCTGGGTTCCAGCCCTTCCTCGGCCAGCTTCCTGAAAGTCACTTCACCTATGAGCCTCAATTCCCTGTCTAAAAATAGAGATAATAGGAGATTTAAATGCTCTAAAATACTTAGAATTGTGTCTGGTATACATTAAGCACATAATTTTGAGACATTAGCTACTAAATAATGATAAGGTCCATACATGACCCACTGACAGCATGCCACTGCTGACCACTCGGCCCGCGAGGCTCTCACTTCCTTCTGGCCTCATTCAGCAGGATGACTCCACCATACAACACTGGGATGCATGTGCCAGAGCAGGGACAGGTCTCCCATTCCCTAGACACGCAGTTGCCCTGCACAGAGCCTCCCGGTGTTTGTGAATGAATGAATAAAGACTCAACATGGCTGCCCCACAAGCCAGTTCATTCCAAGAAATATTGATGAAGCACTTGTAGTGCATCCCACCCTACACACTGGGATTTGTTGGCTTCATCTATGTCCTATCTCTCAAATTAGGCTGCAATCTCCCTTGACCTACCCCTCTGATACCTCTGTCAGGATGCTTCGATTGCCCACAAGGCATGGCCTGCAGTAGGTGCTCAGCAAATGTTTGTCACCGATGAGACTGTGGGTAGAGAGGAGGGTGCAGAGGCTGCAGCAGCTGCTCATCGGAGCCCCAGCCTCTGGGCAGGCCGCAGCCACAGCTGATCCCAGACAATCTTGGACTTTTTGATTTTTGAACCACATGAATGTATCACTAATTGTTCCAGTTGCTATTGCTGAATAACAAATTACCCTGAAACTTAACAGCTTAAAACAACCATATGTTTTTTTGTTTGTTTGTTTTTTGTTTTTTTGTGTTTTGTTTTTGCTTTTGCTCCTGCTGCTGTGGTCAGGAGTTCAGGAAGAGCTTGACAGGGCACTTCTCCCTTGGGGTCTCTTATGCAGTTGCAGCCAGATGTCAGCTGGGGCTACGTTTACCTGAAGCCTTGACTAACTAAGCTGGACATCTGAGGGGGCTCACTCACACAGCTGGCAGCTCAGCTGGGCTGGGTGCTGGAGCACCAGTGGCCTCTGCAGCACGGTGGCCTCAGGGTGGTCAGTTGGCTTTCACGAAAGCTGGCTTCTCAAACACTATTGTCTCCAGAGAACTAGGCAGAAGCTGCATGGCCTTTCATGACCTAAAATAAAAGTCCCATTGCATCGCTTTTGTCATATTCTATTGGTGGACACAGACACAGGCCCATGAAGATTCAAGGAGAGGAGGCATAAAGCCCACCTCTTGATGATACGAGTATCAAAGAATTTGGGCCATTTTAAACCTGCCACATTATTTTAAAATCGATTGATTGATTTTTTTTAAATGTAAAGAAAATATATCTCCACACTAAATAGAAAAGCACTGTCAAATAACTACAAAAATAAATATAAGGAAATGAAAACATATATTACTTTCTTACTGCTGTGTAGCAAATATATCAGCTTAAATCAACACAGATTTATTATCTCACAGTTCCCATAGGTCAGGAGTCCAGGCATAGATTAGCTGGATCCTGTGCTCAGAGTCTTACCAGACTGAAACTAAGATGCTGGCAGAACTGAAATCTCCCTGGGGTTCAGATGTCATTTCCAAACTCAGTGGTGGTGGCAGAATTCAGTTTGTTGTAGCTGTGTGATGGCATCTCTGTTTTTTTCCCAGCTGTCAGCCAGGGACCACTCTTGGCTCCCAGAGGCCACCCACAGTTCTTTGCCATGTGGCTGTTTGCTGTCCTCCAAGCCAGTAGGAGAGTATACCTCTTGACATTTCACCTTCTTTTTAAAGATTCCTCTGATTAGGTCAGGCCCACCCAGGAAAAATTCCCTTTGACTAACTCCAAGTCACATTCACAGGTTCTGCCCACCCTCAAGGGGACTGGGAATCTTGGGGGCCATCTTAGAATGCTGCCTATCACAAATATTACGAAACTCAGCTAGATACTATCATCTGCTGAAGCCTCTGACCCTGAAGCTCTCTGTCTAGGTAGGAGGCCAGCAAGTGTAAGAAAGGGGTTAGAGACCCTCCAGCACCTAACTGAGACTTCTTCCCCGATGGCAATTGAAGGATGAGTGGGTGCCCCATCCATGGCCACCAAAATCACCCCACAGAGCAGCCTCTGCGAGGCACAGGCCAGACTGAGCTTCCGGCCTTTCCAACAATAACATTCTGTGTCTTTGACCATCAATCTCAGCTCTGTCCTTTTTGATCATGTGGCCTTAGGCTGGTCATGGTAACCCTAGGATTTGAGAATGGGCTCTGCAAACTGTAAAGTGCTGTGTTAATATATGGGGG
Source organism: Eidolon dupreanum (assembly GCA_028627145.1). NCBI lineage: Eukaryota > Metazoa > Chordata > Mammalia > Chiroptera > Pteropodidae > Eidolon > Eidolon dupreanum. The sequence continues at coordinate 11,905,379 of CM053502.1, read as the reverse complement.
TCTAATTATTAGTCCTGTCTCCTGAGCTAAGCCAAGCTGGACATTCTAACTCTCCTCGAGACTCATAGCAGCTAGGCAGAACAGAGTTTGGCTCCCAATCAACTCTCCTGATATTAATCAGCTTTCAGTGTTCCTGTAGCCGGGGGTGGCTCAGAGGGGCCAGGCTGTGTCATCTCAGGGGTCTGACAAGAGATGGGCTCTGGATCCTCCCCAGGGATCACCTTCCTAATTGCTCTCCAAGGACTGTGTTCTATAGATGGTTCACCGCTCAGCACTTGCTATTTTCACTGTTATTTAAAATGTTTTAGGAGGAAAAGTCTCTGGTAAATCAAACCGATGATTCCACACATAACATTTCCTGGGATGGCGCTAAATTTATTAAGTAAAAAGAATAAATGCATTTTAAAGGTATGTTGAGTAAAATATACATAAGGGATATTATGTGTGATATGAATTTAGAGTAAGAAAAGTCATAGAGTTGTTACCGGAATGACTAAAATTTGGAAGAAAAAAGCATCTTTGGAAGGACAGTTCACCACAGAGCAGTCCTGCTGCCCAAGACTGTGGGGTGGGGCTCTGTTTCTTCCTGAGTCATCAAGCCAAAAGTCAGGGAGTTTAAGACAGGTCCCTGCCCCCAGCCAAGTTCAAGATGCTCTTCTCCAACAATGGGTAGAGGCAGAGAAGCAGAAAGCATTTCTTTGTAGATCTAGTTGCCCGGCTGGACCTGGCAGGACAGCAGCTCTGCTATGTTCCGTAAAGCTGACCAGTGTGTAGTCTGCGGCCATCCCAACTGGGACCAAAGGGGTGGCCTGGCCTGAGCCAGCTGCCCGTGGGTGCCAACTTCCTGCTAAGGAAGACCTGAGGGGCCCTGGAGGCTCCTGAGTCTGATTTCCGGTGGCCAGGGAGGGGACATGGAGGGAGAGCTTGTGGCAAGGGTGGAGGGGGTCCAGGGTGGGGCGGCTGAAAGACGTGTGAACCCAGCACTGGGCCGGAAACATGGGCAACCAGCAGGCCCTCACCCCAGGGACAGAAAAACCAGCATCAGCAAAGAGCAAATAAGTCCGCCCTTCCCTGTCCGAGCCTGTGCAGAGAGGCTCACCTTGTCTCCGGTGGGCACACGGGGTGTGCGGGAAGGGCACTTTGGGAGAACCAGGGCAGATGCTGTGGACGTCCTGGTGGGCCTTTTCAAGGTGCCCAAGCACGTGCCCACAGCTCCCTGTCCTACTCCAGGGACCACGAGTGCTCAGAGCTGGGTCTCCGTAGGGAGCCTCTCTCAGTTGTTGGGAAGGGCCCAGTGTGAGGGAGCTGGAGGTTGAGATGAAAAAACAAAAATGAGAGGAATTCATGGCCCCTGAGCATCTTCTGAGAGTTGTAATAATCAGAGCGGCTGACACCCGTTGAGCACTGACCGCGTGCCAGGCCCTTCCCAGTGCTGTCCCACTGAATCTCCCCATCTCCCCTGGGTGGGAGGCACTACTGTAACCCCCAGTTGACAGATATAGAAATGGAAGCCCAGAGAAGTTAAAACACTTGCCCAAAGTTTCAGAGTAGGTCACCGGCCAGGCCCTGCCAACACCTAGCTGTCACCTCCACCCTTAAGAGTCAGATTCATTTTTATATAAAGAAAACACGTGCTTCATAGGAATGTGATTTGCCAACATGCTCTCACGCCCACATACCGTTTTGTAATTTGCTTTTTCATTCGTTGTACTGTGAACCTCTCTCCATGTTATTGACCTCAATCTTGATGCCCCTCAAGGCTGCCAGAACTCAGGCACAGTTAGGTCTCTGCTGTGTGCCCAGCCCCATGCCAGGCATGAGGGGAGGAGGGGGGATGACAGAGAAGACAGTATCCCCAGAGGGTGGAACATGGCAGCTGGTGAAATGTGTCTTGTCTTGTCCACATCAGGCCCCAGGCTGGGGATAAAACACAGATACCCACTTGACATGCGCCCTGCACTTGGGAGTTCTCAGTCTGCTAGCTGGGGCACGAGCAAGGAGTCAGATAATTCTAGGACATTGTGTTAAACTACCTGGGAAGAAGAAAGATGCTTAAACCCCAGAAACCCTTACAGCTAACAGGACAGCTGATGGGCCAGTGCTCTGCTGAGTGGGACAGACAGTGGGGTGGTGGGAGGCCCCAGGAAGGAGAGGTCTATACAGATGGACCATTCAGAGACAGCCTCCTGGAAGAGCTTGGTCTGGAAGTCTTGGAAGGATAGGCCAGGCTTATAGAAGAGAAAAGCAGTGTATACCAGAGAAAGCCAGAGCAGAGACCCCCAGGAGGGAGGAAGCTGGTAAGCAATGCACCTTGATAGTGACACCCACTTAGTTTTCTGGGTGCTCACCTGGGCCTGGGATTCCTCTGGGCCCTCGACATACGATCCTCACATAAGCTTCATGACAGTGCTGTGAGGAAGGAAAGATAGTCCCATTTTCCAGAGGAAAATGGACTGTCCCAGTTTTAGCATAGAAACTCCCAGGAAACCCCTTGGTCCTTGGATAGCTCGTCACCATAGGGCCAAGTCCCGTGACCTCAGTACTACTAACATTTGGAACCAGCTCATTCTTGATTGAGGGACTATCTTGTGCACTGAAGGATGTTTATAAACATTTCGGCCTCTACCCACTAGATACCAGTTGCATGCCCCAGTCGTGACAACTGAAAATGTCCCCAGACATTTCCAAATGTTCCCAAGGGGCAAAATTCCTCAGGGTTGAGAACCATCGCCTTTAGAGGAAACTGAGGCTAAGAGAGTAAGACAGTTGTCCAAGGCCACAGAGGGGTAAGCAACAAGCCTAGGGCTGTTTGGATCGCAAACACGTGGACTTCCCACTGAGCCACGTGGCTCTCCTGGCCCGGGGAATCTGTACATTTGGACTGGAGCCTTCACTCCACCTCCAATGTGCTATGTGTCCCAAGCAAGGCACCCCCAGCTCTGGGCCCAATTTCCTCACTCTAAAGTGTGGGCTTATATTTGACAACCTGTGAGGCCGTTTGGGTTTAGATGCTCTGTCTTCACAAGGACCAGGTGAGGGTCAGTTAGGCTGACTTGGGTGGGAAGGTGAGGTGTGGCACAAGGCCAGACGCAGGGAAGCAGGAGGTGCGAGGGTGAGCAGGGGAGGGGAGTACTGGGCAGTGAGTGTCAGGCCCTGCTGTCGGGGTTTGGCCACCATCACACCTCTGCCCACAGAGCATATCTTGTCTGGGCACAGGAAGGCTCTGAGCTACTCACAGTGGGTGCCTTCAAAGAAGAACAGAGGGGGCTGAGCAGAGAAAGAAAAAAAAAACAGGGTTGGCAGGGTCACACAGCCCTTGAGGAAGCCTAAGCTTGTCTTTGCGGCCACCCCAATACTCCTTCCTCTGACTCCTGCCTGCCAGGTCTTTGCACTTAGTGAGTGTTCAAGAAACAGTGTTTTGAATGAATGAATGAATGAATGGATGAACAAATGTCCAGTCCATCTCCCAACACAACTGTGTAGAAACCAAAGTCCCAAGGACCCCTGAGCTCTCCCAGGCCTGTAGATTAACCATCATCCGCCTCTACTCCTGCCTCCTTATGGTCCTTCCCAGTCGCACCCTCCCCTGACAGGCTTGGCAAACACCATGGGCGAGGCAGCAGAGAGGGGACACTCCCCACGCCATGGGGTCAATCTCTCTCCTCCTAACTGAGAACACCTGGCATCTAAGCTGGGGGATGCCTGGCAAGGAGGGGCTTGGAGCCCCCATGCTCCCCACCTCTCCCGCCCCCCACACTGTGGTTTGTTCACAGAGGAAACGGCAGCTGGGCCCGAACATGAAGCCTAGAGATGTGCTTGCTGGGGCCGTGTGGAAAGTTACAGCCGCCACCACTGAGGTCTTTGAACACCAAACTGTTTGTGTTCCCCACAGCTATTTGTGGCCAAGGCGCCCACCACCCCCCACGCGCCCCGGCTGAGTGCTGGAGACCGAGCAGAACTCAGAGGCCTGTGGCTATCTCCCTGCCAGCCCGGAACCCAGCCAGACCAGGCCAGCCCATAACCCAGCCACCAAACCTGCCTATCCCAAGCCAGACAAGCCAACCAACCAAACCCATCTAAGCTATTCCAGTTCTAGAAACCCAAGTGATCTATCCCATCCCACTAGCTCTACCCATCTAACCCTGCCCACACAAACCCAAACCAATCACCCAACCAACCAACACAACTCAAGTAATGAGCTCAACCCATCTAACCAAGTCTGATTCAACCAACCAGACCAACTCAAGGGGCCCCGCTCCACCGACCTAATCCAGCCTACTCAACTAGTTAGCCCAGCTCAACTGACTCATCTCAAGTCGGCTAGCCCAACCTGCTATGGACTGAATGTTTGTGTTCGCCCGCTTAAAATCATATGTGGAAGCCTAAATCCTCAATGTGGTGGCACTTAGAGGAGGGACCTTTGGGAGATAATTGGGTCATGAAGAGGGAGCCCTCACAGTGGGATCAGTGCCCTTATAAGGGAACAGAGAAAGCAGAGCTGTCTCTTCTCCTTGAGATGATACAATGAGATGGCCCCATCTGTAACCAGGAAGAGGACATTCTTCTCACCATGCTGACGTTCTGATCTTGGTCTTCCACCTTCCAGAATTGTGAGAAATAAATATGTGTTGCTTAAACCACCCAGTCTATGGTATTTTGTTTTTAGCAGCCCAAACAGACCAAGCTTCTACTTAGCAGCCTGACACAACAAACCTAGCTGAATCCAAAGAACCAGCCAAATCCAACCAAACCAGCCTAAACCAACCCAACTCACTCAACCCAACTGAACTAATTTAAACAAAGCCAATCCAATAGCGCAGCTTGATTAGCCCAAATCAACCCAATTTACTCAAGCCCATTGAGCTCTCCCAATCCAAGTAATTCAACACAACGCAACTAAACAGGCTATTTCCCCAACAGTCCAATCCAACTGGGCCAACCCCATTTTACTAACTAGCCCAATTAAATGAACTCAGTTTGACTAATCTGACTGGGCTCAGATAACCTAGCCTAACCTTACCTAGGTGGCTAGCCCAATTAACTCAACTTAAATCCAACTGGTTTAGGATAAATCCTTCCAACCTAGCCCATTCTTATTTAACTCAACCCGGTTCCAAACAGACTACTCATGCTCTCCATTCAAAGGGCATCCCTGTCCAGTGCCACTGAACATGTTATCATCAAGCAGCTACTTTTCTTCAATATTAAATAAGCGCCTGAAGAGAGTGACGAAGAAGAGGGTCTAGGTCCTGTCCTCAGGGCCCTCACCATCTCAGAGTTTGGGAGGAAACAGAAGCCCCATGCCGTGGAGGGATCTCTCTATTGTTGGAGCCACCTCAAATCTGACCCAAGCCTGCAGAGTGGGAGAGGCGGTAGCCAGGGCTATGGGAGCTCTAAAGGGGCAACAGCAGGAACCATGGCTGACACAACCCATGCGCAAGTCTTGAAGATAAGGCAGGGATTTTTGACAGAAGAAAAAGGGAGGGAAGGCATTATAGGCAGATGGAAGAGCAAGAGCGAAGGCCTAGAGATGGGGAAGCCCTGGGCCCTACTCGGCAAGATGAAGCAGTGTGTCATGGCTGGAGAGCTAGAGGCACGGTGGGGAGGGAATGAGAATGAAAGAGTGGGCTGGGCAAGAGCAGAGAGGGCCTTGAACGTCACTTAGAGGTTTAGATCTCTATGTCTTGGGGACCAGGGAGCCATGGAGTTTGCTGAGCAGGGCAGGATCTGATCAGACACATGCTTTCAAAGGTCATCTTAAAGTATAGAATAAAATAAGGAAGATAAGGACTAGTGGGGGTCAGGAGGCCATGAGGATGCAACAGATAGGATGTAAGAAGAGATGTCAAGAGGGGAGCATCAGCAGAGAGGAGAGAAAGGAGGAGAGTCAAGACAATGTGGGAGAGAGAGAGAGAGAGAGAGAGAGAGAGAGAGAGGGAGGGAGAGAGAGAGATTGAGAGAGAGAGAGAGATTGAGAGAGAGAGATTGAGAAAGAGAGAGAGAGAGAGAGAGAGAGAGAGAGAGAGAGAGAGAGAGATAGAGAGAGAGAGAGAGAGAGAGAGAACACATGTGAGAACATCAGCCTAGAAAGGCTTGTTGCTGTCCCAGCTCAGTGAGACCCTTTTGCAAGTATGGACCTTGAGAGCCTGAGACCAGGATGTGTCCAAGGCTTAAGACCCAGCCCAGACCATCAGCCCAGTGCTCCTCATTCAGCAAATACCTCGGAGATCCGAGGGCATCATAAGGACCCTGTCTGCAAGCCCAGCTCCTGAGGTCCCCTTCCTGGGGCCAGCCCCATCCCCACAGAGGTAGCCCAAGACCCAGGTTTCAATCTCTGGCTCCATGGGGACCTGCAGCCTCCCTGGGAGACAGGGGATAGGAGCATGAAAAGGGGACAGTAATTGACACTCTGGGATGGCAAGGGCCAGGGTGTGAAAGGGGGCAGTTATGACCCCCACAAAGGCCATGTCCACCCCATGAACCCTCCCTGGGGAGTGCAGCATGCCCAGACAAGAGAGAATATTGTCACCACTATGATTGAGGGCAGAGCTGGACTATTCTGACTGCTCATTGGTCTGACCTCCTCCTTTGACCTCTGGAGAAATTGAGGTCCAGAAAGGAACAAAGACTGCTGAAGACCATGTAGCAGGTCAGTGTCAGAGCAGGGCTAGAACCAGATTGATTATCCCAGCCCGGAGCTGTCAGACCTGTACCATCAGGCTACTAATCAGGTTCGGAGTCCAGGGCTAGAGAGGGATAGTAATGAGTTGAAGCACTAAATTGTCAAAGCATCTGGGTTGGCCCCCTGGTCCAGGCCTCTGGGGCTTCCCAGCATGCTCTGCAGTCCTGCCATGCCAGCTGACCCTCCAAGCAAAGTATTTCCTAAACTCTAGAGAAACTATTTCCTGGCTCCAAACCCTCCACCCTCATCTGTTACGCTGAGTTCCATCGATTTCAGATTTGGTGGAAAACAACTGCTTTCCCCATGCTCACAGCAGTACCAATCAATAGAAACAGCCCTGCCTCTCACCAGGTCAGACAGGCTTACGTGGCTGGTGGGCGATGGATCTATACCAACCCTGGACCTTTAGATGCTGCCTGTTCCTGCTGTCTGCCTCCCCACATTAAGGGAGAGAGGCCAAGAGATATATGGCCCACTGGTTCTAAGAGTGAGTCTTCAGAACAGGGCTCAGACTTTGGGGAAGGGAGGAATGGACAGCATGGAGCAGGTGTGGAGGGTGGAGCAGTGCTAAGGACCAAGCCACTTCCGGGAGGTAGAAAGAGCGTGTATCATCTTCTCTGAGAACTCATCTCAGAAAGAGGAAAATTGAGGTTCAGAGAGGACCCAAGACAGGAGTGAGGCCAGAGCTTGGATTCCAGGATTAGAGGGACACAGCTCATTCTGCCTCCTTAAAGCCAGAATCAACCGGGCAAATGGAGAGAGGGACCAAGGGCCACCGCCCTTGTTCCATGAGGTCAGGCATGCTGTCCCCTGCCCTGGCTTAACAGAGGTGATACAGTTATCAGTTTAAGGGCATGGATGATGAATCAGACACCTGGGTTCGAATCGCAGCTCTACCACAATCAACCGTGTGAATGCCTGGTGCCTCAGTTATCCTACCTGTAAAATGGGAATAATAGCATTTTTCTCAGATGCAGTGTTTACAGAGACAATGGGCACATAGTGACAGGTCAATAAATGTTAGTGGTTATTATTCCCCAGCACTTGACACTTAAGTAACCGTGGATTAAATAAATGAGAGCACCTCCCAAGATCACAGAGGGAGTCAGTGGCACAAATTAGGCTTGGCTCCTATTTCCATCTGTAAAGTGGGAAGAACAACACTGAGCAGAGTGAACGAAGTCATATACAAATTTTCTTACAACAGTGAGGAACACGCAACAGGTTACCAGCCATCATCCTTGCTGAGATTCTTTCGCTTGGACAGAGGGTTGGGCTCTAATTGGCCCAGGTTGGGTCACATGCTCAGTCACAAACCAATCAGGGAAGCCCTGGGTGACCTGGTCTGTATCAGGTGCAGCCCTGGGGATGGGGGCGTGGCCAGGTCATTCTGAGCCCCAGGAACTGAACCACCCCAGTTAGGATGTGGCACAGAGAGGCACCACCCTGAACGTTCAAAGCAAGTGGAATCTGAGCCACCAGGAAGAGAAAAAAGAATAATCACCGCCATCGCCATCGTTTCCAAGCCCTGCCCACCGGGTGCTCAGACACACCCTATCGGGTGGAGACTGTTCCTACCCGCAAGTAGCATATTGAGGACACTGGGGCAGAGCAGAGAGGTTAAGAGATGATGTCTGGTGGGGGGGAAATTTATGGAGATTGTCCCGATCAGAGGCCTCCTTAAATATAACCGAAAATATCACAATATTCTATGACACTGAATGGCTGTTGGGATGTGTAAATTAATAATAATAGCAGCTGACATTGATTAAGTTCTTACTATATACCATTGTTGTAAGCACTTTTTTGTGTGTGTTAACTCATTTTAATCCATGTAATAATACTCCTATGTGGTAGGTCAGATTATAAACTCCATGTTAAAGGTTAGGACACTGAGGCACCAAGAGGTTAAGGAACTTGCCTAAGGCCATACAGCCACCAATTGGAAATTTCCTTCAAGAGAATTTTAAATAATCACTGTCGTGCCATAGAACAGGGTAGACGTCCGTTAGCCTTTATCTAGAACACCTCCCTTCTGCTTCCTCCCCACTGGACAGATTACCAATACCTCAGCACCACCTGCTTGCCAAGCATTCAGCTGGGGGTGTTACCTACATTTAGTCTCACTAGCAAGACCTCAAGGTCAATCTCACCATCCCCATTTTACAGATGAGGAAACTGAGGCTCGAAGAGGTAGAGTGACTTGCCCTGGGTCACACCCACAGCGGGAAAGGTAGAGCAGGGCCTGGTCTGGTGGGGGCTCCCTCTTGCTCTGTGGTGAGGGACTGAATAAATGGGGCGGAACTGCGGTGTGCGGTGGAATGTTCTGTGCCTGTCCTAGCTCTCTCCCAGCACATGTCCGGAAAACCTGACCCCAAAGAGGGCGGGAGTGGCCTGGGCACCCCGTGGGCTGCACTGTCTGAGGCTTGACTCCAGGTGACCTTGGCACTGGGCTCCTCCAGGACCACAGCCTGACCCTTGTTTTGCTCAGAAACCCCACACATCATTTCACACAGGAAATTCAACCTGGCCTTCTCACGTCCTGTTCTCAAGAAGAGGGGAAAAAAACCTGTAAAGTCAGTCAGTATGTTGTTTTTTAAACAGACTTTGAAATGTTTCCTGAGAGGGAGGGAGAGTTCAAGAAAAGGAGAGGTAGAGAAACCTGCAGATAGAAATGGGAGGGAAAACGTATCAGAAGGACAAAGAATCGGAGAGACCAAGCAGAGAGGCTTCCAAGAGGGAGATCCAGGCGGGAAAGCATCAGGAGCAGCAAGCAGGGTGGGTTAAGGGGAGCCAGCAAGAACAAGAGAGGCATGGGAAAATCTGAGGCTTGTGGGTGTCCCTATCCCCACCCTCAGGGCCTCCCTCATCCCCATCTCAGCTCCACCAGCTTGTCCCCCCACCTCCACCTCACCTGGGGAGATTGGAGGAGGCCTGACTTGGGGATCAGATAGACCTTCAGTGGTATGCTGGAGCCGGCTTATGCTGGCTGCCGCTAGCTTGCAGCAATTGAGAAATATCTGGGGATTTTGCAGGTCTGTTAGGGGTAGCTTGAAATTGGCCTTGGTGGGAGTATTTACACCATAGAAATTGGCATACACTACAGATCAGGGCTTTGTTGTTGTTGTTGTTGTTGTTAGTTTGAGAGTCACCAGCACACCACTGCCTGGGATCCAATTCCAGTCATGTTTCTTAACATCTGTGTGAACTTGGTCTTGTCAGTCCACCTCTCTGATCCTCCATTTCTCCACTTGTGCAATTAGAAGACTAATACTCATCTCACAAGGGAAATAAGCATATAATCTGTACAAAGCATCTGCACACAGCAGACACCCAACATATATCCCTTTCTTTCCTTGGAGAATTCAAAAGATTGTCCTTCACCCTCTTCACTTCCCCTTTACATCTGAGGTTTCCCCTGCTAGAAAAAAATGGACTTAAGCCTTATCCTCATTCAGTAAAAAAATACAATCTTCCTGGTAGGAAAGGACACTGATATGTCTATAAGCCATTTGTATGCTCTTTGTATGCATACCATGCCAGAGAGGGCATGGGAAGAGGATGGGGAGGCAAAAGGAAAAGATGGAAATGATTGAGAATCCCAGGAAGGAGAGGTGAGGCTGCACATCTAGAAATGATGCTAAGAAATAAGTGACATGTGGCTTTGAAACATGGAAATCAGGGGAGGCTCCCAGGGAAGGTCACATTTGAACTGGGTTGTTGGACTTTTCCTTCCTTCCTTCTTCCCTCCTTCCATCCTTCATCCCTCTTTTCATCATTTAATTATAATTTATTCATCCATCATTTATTATTAAGCCAATATTTCCTACCCAGGCTAGATGATAAAGATGCAGAAAAACAATATGTTCCCCTGCCCTCTCGGAGCTCAAGGCAAGTGGGGGAGATAGGCTCACAGCAGCCAGTTCCAGTGTAGTGTGGTCCCCTGTGCAGACTGACAGGGTTGCAACCTGTGGAGGTGGTCAGGAGGACATTCAAGGAAAAGAAAATGGCACAAGCAAAGGCCCAGAGATTGGACGGGGCAGAGCATGGTCAGAAATCTGAGTGGCCCTAGAACAGGCAGAAAAGCTAGAAAGAGAAGTCAGGTCCTTGAGTACCTGAGATAGCGCATTTTTACATCATCTGATAGGACTGTCCCCAAGGACTGACAGAATAAAGAGAGGAAGAGGGAAGATGAGGGTCACTGGAGACCATTCTCTCTCACCTCAGACAGCCACTTCTCCTTTACGCCAAGCCCTCCTCTGCAGAGCTGGGCAGCTATTACCCCTCTGCAATGGACAACTGTGATTTGGGCACCCTCAGCATTCGTCCTCCCTTCCTTTGAAAACAATCTCTGGATTTTCTTGTGAAGAACCACCCCTCTTTTATGTTTCCTCCATGTGGTGCTGCATCAACTGATCATGAGTCAGATTAGGTCAATCCTCTGCTCAAAATCCTTCAGTGGCTCCCACCGCCTTGGCAAGAGAAGACAAAACCCTCACAATCGGTTTCAGGCCCTAGAGGGTCTCAGACTCCTCCCCTTCACCCTCCTCCTCACTCACCCATTCCAATTGCACTGGTCTCTTTACTGTTCCTGGAACACACCAAGCCTGCGCCCACCTCCGGGCCTTTGCATGTGCTATTTTTCTGCCTGAAAAGCTCTCCCTGCAGATAACGGCACAGCTCACTCACTCATTTCATTCAGGTCTCTGCTCAAATGCCCCCTCATCAGAGAGGCCCTTCCTGATACCCATGTTACCTGCAGTTCTCTTATGCTGCATATCGTTTCCCTTTTAATGCTCTTTGCCATCTGACACATTTTATTTTTGTTTGAGCTTTGTGGTTTATTCTCTCTCTTTCTGACTCTTCCACTAGAGTGTGGTCTGTGAGGGCAGGGATCTCGTCCATGGGGATGTGGCTGTATCTCCAGTGCCTAGAACAGTGCCTGATGTAGTCATTGGATCAGGGTCGGGGGGGGTGGGAGTGGGGGGAGACACTGCTGAGGAGGCAGCACTGGGTGGCTGTGAAGAACCTGGAATCAAACAATCCTGGATTCAAATCCCAGCTCAGCAACTTACCAGCATGTGACCCTGGGCATGTCTTTCAACTTCTCTGAGCCTCAGTTTCCTCATCTGTTAGATGAAATAGAACAGTACCCACCCTGGGGAGTTGCTGTAAAGAATAAATGAAATGAGAAGATACAGGTAAAACCTTAGTATGATGCTTGGCACAGTGAATGCTCAATGTGTGTTTGCTGTGATTATCACTGGCAGTCATTCATAACAGGGCTTCTGCCTTGTCCCTTTGTGTGGGTTCAAATCTTAGCTCTGCACGCTGTGGCTATGCGATACTGGGTAAGTTGCATGACCCCTCTGAGCCCCTGTGTTCTTCATCTGCCAAAGAAGAAGGTAAAAGCTGTTTCGCAGATCCTTGAAGGGATGGAGGATTGAGTGAGATGGTAGACATGAAGTGTGTGGCCTATGCTCAGCTTTTGGTAGTTGCTGGTATTCAACTGTGATGTGCAACCTGACAGGGAGGGACCAAGCTTACAGATGCCTGAGATGGCTATATTGTCCCACCTAGCTGGAGCCACGGGCCGGTCTCATTCATTCATTCATTCATTCATTCAACAAACATTCATTGAGTATCTATATGGGCTAGACACTGTTCTAGGTGTTGAGGACACAAGAGAGAACAAGACAGGAAATGACCCCAGCCTGTGTGGAACTTTCATTGCAGTGTAACAGGACAGACTGTCAGAGGGATACATGTAAAGTGCTGGACATGGGTTCCAAGTATAGCCAGAACAGGCTGGCCTGAGCTGCAGTGTGTAGGTCAGGGGGCTGGCACTCAGAGATGCACTGACTGGGTGACATGGCTGCTAAAATCGACATTGGGATTCTCGGTTGCATGACTGAAGGTAGGGCCCCAGAGGAAGGAGGTGAAAGCTACCTTCTCCCCTGCAAGGCTCACACATACCCCCAGTCACCAGAAGGTTTGATTCATGAGTAGACCCCTGTGCCTGTGCCTGCTGCTCTATATTCTCCTTTCTTCGAAAAACGGCACCTTTATTCTTTGGGGAACTCCCTTCACTCCCTGTCCCCCGCCCTCTCCAACACACACGAATTTTCAGTTCATGTGATTTGGGTGGAAATAACACCATTCCCTAGCTCCAGAGATGAACATGTGACCCAGGCCTGGCCCATAAGAGCACTGGCTCCTGCATGCAGCCATTGGTTTAAGGGAGAGCACACGACCCAGGCCAAGTCGATGAGAATCAGTCCTGGGACGTTGCCTAGAACTATGAAAAGCAGAAGCTCTCTCTGCTGGGTTTGCTAAATGGATAAAATGTAAAACTTTGGTTTCTGAAGACGACTAATAGAAAGGCCTGCCTGAAAATGAGGCCTGGAGAGAGGATAGCATTATGGAGAAGAAGAATAAGTTTGAGTTCTGATAATGTTGTTTGTGCTTCTGGATCCAGCCACACCTGAAACCATTCCCCTGGAATTTTCAGTTATAGAAGCTAATAATTAAGCCAGTTTGAGACTTATTTCCATAACATGGAGCTACAAGAGTCCTGACCAACACAATTCCATCCTGGGTACCCTACTTTGAGAGGCTTTGGTATACTGGACCATGACCAGAAGGAAGCTTCCTGGAGAGCAGAGGGTTCTCGAAACCAAGTCGTTTGAGGAACAGTTGAAGGCAGCAGAGCCTGGTGGCAAAGAACACGAGCTTTGGAATCAAAGCAGGCTTCTTAATCAGTCCCATATTAGTCAGGTGACCCCGAGCAAGCTCTTCCACATCCCTGAGGCTCAGTTTTCTCCATAAAATGGGCACAATAACAGTGCCCACCTCCAAGTGGAGAACATGAGATAATGTGTCATGTGCTCGGCTTAGCATCTGGAGGACAGCCTGCAGAATTGCTGAGTTCGAGGTCTGGAGGGCCATGGCGTGGATGAGAGATGAGCGTAGTGGGCAGGAGGGGAGGAGGGGGCAGCAGAAGGAGCAGAGAGAGGGCAGAATTGGGACTAACGAGTGGATGTGCAGAGACAGGAACTAAAAGGACTCCCGAGCTCCATGTGGGGTGGACAGGAGTCATGAGCCAGTTCCCTGGAGATTTTGGTTTCAGTCAAACTGATCCCCAAGGCAATGTTTCAAGCTTGTCTCCACCTCCAACCCCATTCAAATGAATCTTTGGGCTACATCACACTAGGGGCTTTTTCTTCAGATCTGAAGTTCTCATTTCAGGCTCCTTCGGTTCCCTGTATCTGCCTCCAGGCAGGAAGCAAGTAAATATGTAGGGATCACTGTCAGGCCACTGAAGAGAGGGCTACCTGGCCTCCTGTCCAGTCAGGGTCTCAGCAGTTGACTCAGGAATAGTCAGATGATGGGAGCCAAGCCAATGGGTGTCAACCCCCAAACTTTTGCTGGAATTATTAAAAAAGAAGTCCTCCCTTTTTACGGTTTGCTAAGCTTAGGCAATAAAGAGAACTGCTGGCAGCTTTCTTTGCACCTCTTGAGGAGAGCCTGCTCAAGAATGAAGCCCACACAGGACAGCAGAACTGGCAGCGGTGGGGAAGGGGAGGGGGGAGGAGGGAGAGATCGATGCTAAGGAATTGGCTGACTTTCTTGTGAAGGCCCGTTAAGTCCCAAATCTGCAGGACAGGCCAGCAGGCTGGAAACCCAGGTGAGAGCTGATGCTGCAGCTCAAGTCCAACAGCAATCTGCTGGCAGAATTCTCTCTTCCTGAGGGGCTCTCAGTCTATTTCCTCTTAATGCCTTAAACCGATTGAATGAGGCCCATCCACATTATGGAGAGCAATCTGCTTAACTCAAAGGCTACTGATTTAAATGTTGATCTCATCTAAAAACTACCTTCTCAGCCACATCTAGACCAGTATTTGACCCAATATCTGGGTACTATCATCAAGCCAAGTTGATCTGTGATATTAACCATCACAGTTGGGTTTCTGTCACCTGAAATGACAAAGAGTCTTGACTGGAGGCAGGAGAATGGACCAGGTGACCTTTATGTCCTTCTCTGGCTCAAGGACTCTACCTGGAACAGAGACAGTGGAGTGTCTTGGAAAGAGCACTGGATTTAAGAGTAAGACTTGAATACAAATTTCTTTCATTATCAGAAAAACAATTATGAAAAAGAAAGAATAGTTTGAAATCAAAGTCGATGTGGAAACAGACCACTACTCTCTGCGTTCTCCAAGGCTCCCTTTGACAGAGGAGCCACAGGGTGTTCCAGTTGGAAGGACAAGGATGTGTGTAGAAACACCCAGGTTCTGAACTCAGAAATGTCTCAGAGTGATCCCAACTCTGATACTTGTTGGCTGAGTGACTATGGGGTGTTCCTTAGCTTCTCTGAGCCTCAGTTTCCTGACATGGAGAATGGAGACAGTGGTACAGACATCATCATGCAGATTTAAAGAGGCCAAGTATGTGCGATTTAGGGCCTGCATGTAGTAAGTGCTTAATATATATAAGCTAAATCTGAACAAGGTGGAAAATTCAATGAAAGCAGTTACTGATGCTCTTGCCACACACCACCCCATGTCAAGCACCGAGAGGGCACATGGAAACAGAAGCCGACTTCTCAACTACAAAAAGAACAGAAGAATGAAGTTGGAAGACAAGGACTTCCAGGAGGAGGGACGCTGAAGCTGGATTATGAAGGATGAGCAAGATTTGGACAATGACAGAAGGAGGGAGGGACTTCCAAGAGGAAAAATCCCCATGAACAGTAACCCAGAGTTGTAAAAATGCAGAACATATTCCATCCTGGCCAGTGTGAGAAGTGTGATTAGAAGCGGCAAGAGGATTACCTGAAGGGCCTCAGATTCCAGGCTGTGGAGTGCGAAGGTGAAGCTGTGGGTCCTAGGGAGCCACAGGAGATTATAGACCAGGAGAGAATTGGCATTTTGCAATTCCCTGGGGCTGCAATAGGGCCTAGGATTCCACCCCAGCTCTAACTCCATGTGTGAGTGGCCTCTGCCCACACTCTCCCCAGGCTTCCCTGAGGCCCAGCTGCACAGTGAGAACCACGGAAGAAAGCAGGCAGCAGCCGGCCCGTCTGACACCTCGACCACATACAAGTCAAGAGGCTTATCTGATGTGCCTTAATGTTCAGAGTTGACAGAGCAGACAAGGGAAGTGTCTTGATTTTCTCTTGTTTCTGGCTGCTCTGCCTTGGAAACACCACTGTAGCCTCCGTGGGGTCTGAGGAAGGGGCTACATTGGGCTGTCATTATTGGGCCACCGGGAGTGGTAGGTCCAGAATTATATCAGGGCCAGGCCCCTAAAGCCATTGTAGTAGCTGGCTTTGTGATGCTGGAAAGACCTTTCTCTTTCCTCTGCATCTCACTGCCTGGAATCCCACCATGTCAGCTGCCTCCCCCTCAGCCTAATGCTTGCTTCGTTCACTCACCAGAATGCTTGACAGCGGTGGGATGGCGGGGTGCTGGGAAGGTGGCTCTGTGGTCCATCAGTCCTCAGAGGGAAGGCATTTTTATTGTTTTCTGGGAACGGATTCTCATGGGGAGAGGCTGGAAGAGCACAGGGATTCTGGCGGATACGGGGCATGAAGAATCAGGCGGGATAAGTGACAGACTGGGGCCCTGAGACTTCTGAAGGCAATCTCTGCCTTCTTTGGCCCAGGGCTCCCCTGCAGGTCATGGGAGCTTCCTGTGCCTCCACCCCTTCCCCCACCACACCAAACCTTGCCACAGAGCAAGGTTTACCAGCTGTCTGAAGATTCAAGATCTGCAGGGAGTTTCTTTTCACCTCTCAGCTGCCCTCTGCAGAGGACACTGCCTCCCTGCAGCCTCCAGAAGAGGCTGCCCCCTCCGTCCTCCTGCCACGTGTCAAGGCTGCTTCCAGATGCTGCCCCAGACAGCTCCCCCTCACCTCCCATTGAACCCTCTGCTCCTCTGAGCCATCCCTCACCCCATGCCCCATTCCCAGTGTCCTGTCACACCCTTTGGCCCCTGGAGGGCAATTTTCCTCTCTGCCTTAAGTCTGAAAGAATGAATGAATTCATGAATGGGTGAATGAATAAATGAATGTGGTCTGACTTCTGCTGCCCTTTCCTGCGCTCCCCTCCAACGCCACCTGAAATTGCATCTGATTAATCACCAGCAACATCCTGGTCACCAAGTCGGATGGTCACATCTCTCTGCAGCATTCACGCTCATTGATGACACCTTCCTTCCTCAGGGCCCTCCCCCACACTACATTCCCAGACATCTTTCTGAGCACACCGTCCCCTCCTCATCCTTTGGGCTGGTGCATCCCAGTTTCCTGGCCTTGGTCCAGGTTTTTTCACACCCAACATGTACACGGCCATGTGTGGGCAGGTGATGCCCTAATTCCTGTCTTCTTTCGGCTCCAGAGCTGTACATCTACCTGCCTGCGGGACGCCATCTCCAGGAGATCTCCTCAGACATGGCTGGACCAACTTGGACCCCTCACAGGCTCTACCCAATGTTCCTAAAGGCTCCACCCCATGTCCCCCACCTAACAGGCTCTGCCCCTGTATTCCTCACCACCATTCACCCAGTCTCCAGGCCATGAACCCAGAGTCATTCTTGGGTCATTCAACTCAGCTTCCAAAATGCCTCTTGACTCCATCTCACCCCCTTCCATGCAGCCATTGTCCATTTTCAGGCCTTGGCACCACTCCTGAAAATCGCCGAAGCCTGCTGAAATGCAGATTGGAGCCCATCCCTCCCCTGCTCAGTACCCTACATGGCTCTCCACTGCCTGCCCAGGGCTAAGTGCAAACGCTCTTGCAGGGAACACCAGCTATCTCTTTAGAATCAACCTCTGCTACTTTGAGGCCCACCTGTCCACGGTCCAGGCCCAGGTAGGATTGGCCAATAAAATACAAGATGGCGGGTTAAATGAGAATTTCAGATAAACAATGAATCATTTTTCAGTATATCCCATGTAATGTTTTGCATTTCGTATTTTTATTTGCCAAATCTGACAACCCTGGGTCCAGAGTCAGCTCAAGCTGTGCCCCTGACCACCCATGGCCTCAGCTGGGGCTGACCTTCCGAGACGGGAAGACAGGAAGATGGCAGTCTTCGTATGTTCCTCTGCACAGCCTCGCTCTTGCTGCCCTCAGCCTGGAGTGCACTTTCCCGTACCCAAAGGTGTGTGGCTCAGCCCCTGCTTTTCTTTGGGTCTTGGCTCACATGTCCCCTGCTGAGAGATCTCCTTGACCACCGACCTAAACTAGCCCCTCTCTCCCTCTCTGTCCCTTTGCCCACTTTATTTCCTCCACAGCAGGGACTTCATGGGGCACAACACAATAACCTGTTTGCTGTTCTTTATCATCTGTCTCCCTGATGAGGACACAGCTGGATAGAGACCTCATTTTGTCCACTGTGAATCTTAGAACTGAGATTCGTGCCTGGCACGAAGTAAATGCTAAATAAAAATCTGCAAGTGGAAGAAAGCAAACCAGCCTTCCATTCCAGGTCCCGGCCCCAGGAGCCACGCAGAAGTTGGTGGACGTGCCTCCTGGGCTCTGCAGAGCTAAGGGACACCTCGAGAGCAGAGGGCACTTTCCAAACATCTCAAAGCGCAGGATGGTTCCGCTGGAGGGCTCTTTGGAGGGTTTGTCACATGAGGGTGGGTGGAAGCCAGGCTTCTGTATTTTTTTGTATTTTCACAGACCCCAAGTGCAAGTGGCCAACAGACCTCTCCCCAAAAACCACCTGTGTAAATGAGCTCCTCACTGCAGTGACACATCCAACAGTGCACAGACCATGTCAGCCCCCAGAGCCAGCCCAAATGGTTAGCCTTCCACAGTCACAGCCCCGGTCTGTGACCTGAGCTGGTGGGCAGAGGAAGGGTTCTTAACCTTTACTTGGGCCCCAGGTTCCTTTGGGATTTCGTGAAAGCTAGCGACCCTCTCCATGGAAACTACACATTTCGCACAATTTTATGTGTGGTTTTCAGGGGTCCCCAGGGCCCCTGGATCTTGTGTACTCAGAGTAAGAATGCACATTGTAGAACAGTATCTATCCATGCGGGAGAAGATTCATGAAAATCTAGGTATGGCAATGACATTTTGGGAAAGAAAGGAGAGAGAACAAGACAGGCATTGACACAAGAGAAAGCTGCACACCAGAATACTGACAGTGTTTAATTCTGGGTAGTAATAAAACTGGAATAATGTTAAATTTTCTCTTCAGTCTTTTCAACTGTTCGGCATTGAACATGTCTTACTTTTGTGACTAGGGAGGGAGAAGGACCTAACTACAAGGAGGCGGGAAGAGCAGATGGAGGAAGGGTTTTGTCCTGGGCCTGGGCAGGGAGCCCAGACCTGCAGGGAGAACCTGAAGGTCAGAGCTGGTCCTGCTGTGCTCAGCCTTGTGAAGAGCCCCTTGGCCCTCAGGGTCATTGACTTGTCTGGCCTGAACCTCTGTTTTCCTACCCATTAGATGGGGACAGAGGGTGGTGCCTAGGTCAGAGGGTGAGGGTGAGAATGAGGTGAAGTGTAGGCATGCGGAGAACAGAGTTCAAACCCCACCTACCAGCTCTCCCCTCTGCCCAGATGGCAACTTCAGGCTCTTTGATCTGTTTCCTCGAAAGGAGGAAATCAAAGATCCGTACATAAGGGCAGGAGTCGGGTAGGAGCTGGGAAAGGGGTGTGGGCAACTCCCGCTAAGCTCATCAAGAAACCTGGAAGACGCCTTATACCCCGGGGACAGAACCATTTTCTGAGGTCTTTGAAGCCCAGGCCCTGGGAGGGGTCACAGGCCATGAGACCTCAGCTCTCTGTCCCCCTTCAACTTGTTCTCCAGAGAAAACTCGAAAAATGCAAATCTGATATCATACCTCACCTCGCCTCGACATTCTCTATACTTCTGGTCACCTTTATCATTCCCCCAGAGCTGGCCACCGCTTCCCTGTTCAGCCTCTCTTCTCCCTGAGGCCCGCAGCCTTCCGTCAGCTCCTAAACCAGGCCAGCCTCTTGCCCTCCTCCAGTTCTTGGCCTGTGTTGTTCCTTCCACCAGGCCCACTTGGCCCCACACTTGAGTCACCACCACTCCTGACTCTGTGTAAATGTTACTTCACCATGGATTCTTCATGACTAAAATTAAATAATTATTCGTGAAGTCACTTGTTAAATATCTGTTTCCCGCATCAGACTCTAAGTCCCACGAGGGGAGAGCTCTCACCTGTTGTGTTAACCACTGTATCCTTAGCACCAGCATGGGGTGTGACACATACTGAGTGCACAATACATAGCTGTTGAGTAAATGACATGAAAATCAAGCCCAACTACCCACGCTTCCTCTTCTTCAATGTTTAGGAAAAGCAGGGGCATTCATTTGATTCTTTACCTGGTCATTCAATCAAGTATTCATTCAACATTCATGGATGCCTGTTTTGAGAGCTGGGGACACACTTCCTGTTGTCAAAAATTCACAGACCAGAGGAACAAAAGCAGCTAGAACCATGAAGAGGGCAAGGAGCCTGAAGGAGGAAGAGAGGTTTCATGGAGGAGTGACTTCTCTGTGGACAGGAAACAAGAGCAGGAAGGAGGCAGGCCTCCTGGGGTGCAGAGGGAAGGGTGACAGCAGGGTCAAAGTCACAGACATGTAAAGTAGACTGGAGTGCTAGAGATACCACATGTATCTCCATGTATCTCCAACTAGAAGGCTGGAGTTGGGAGGAATGGATTGAGGAAAAGACCAAGGCTTTCCTGCAAGCAACAGGAAGTTGTTGAAAGCTTAGGTAGGGTACTGACTCCTTCTCCACCGACTTAGCTGATAGGTGGAGGATGAGTTGCTTGTACCTCCATACAAGAGGCGATATGAGGATTATTTTGCATGTAAATTCAACAGTAAATGTAAAATGGAGAAGGATCCAGGACCCAGCTTGGTGACAGGGTGGATGACAGTGCCATTCACAAAAGAAGGAGAAGGTTTGTGGCGGGGAGGGGAGGTCTAATGAAGTCTCTTTGGGAGCAGTGGCATTTGCACTGTCTGTGAGACCGCTATGTGGAGTAGCTATAGGTAGTTGGCTATTTCCGTATGTATCGGTTATTCTCCATTCCCCCCTCAGATATGATGCCACCTTTCTCTACCCTGCTCTGGACACCTGGAGGTTGATGTCTTTGGCCTGCCTTGCCTGGTTTCCATGCCGTCTGGCTAAGCCAGTGGAAGGCACTGCAGGAGGTGGGCCTTCTCCACTTGGCCAGACATGGTTTGGTCAGTGTCTGCATTTCTTTTTTGAGTCACCTTCTCTCCTAGAGCTGTTAAGTTCCTGTACCATCTCCCTTCCCCAGCCTCTTCAGGCTGGGGTTATGGCTTCTCATTGCTCCCAGAATCTAGGTGCATCAGCATCCCTTGTTGGCTCTCTTGGAGGTGTGGCTCCTACCCACATCTCCATAGAGCCGTTTCACTAAATGCTCCTCAGTTAAGCCTTCGAGGGTACCATCTGTTTCCTGTAGGGTGCTGAGTGATGCCCTCTTTTAGGGCATCAATTTCTGAGTTCTTTGTTCTGTTTCATTGACCTAATTATATATCTCATGCTAATACCTCTCTGACTTCATGACAATAATATGTCTTAGATCCCCAGATTTGGTGGAATAACCCCACTCCCCACCCCTTTTTGCCTCTCTTTGTTAGAATGGTCTTGACTTTTCTTGGCCATTTATACATATTTTTAAAATGTTTTCAATTTTATTGATAAAAATAAACAGAACTAACAAGTTTAGTAGCTGCCTTGCATTCACAATAGAATCAAAGATATTTTGAACAAACATCTTGATAGTTACACAGTCTTGTTCAAAATCAATATAGTTTTTATTTGTAAAATGATACCAAAATGTCTAGCAGTTTGCTAGTTAACAGACTCTCCAGAAAGAAAAACAAAAACAAAAACAAAAAACCATTGATTTTAGCATTTGCCAATTTCTGTGGTGTAAAACTGGCAACACTGATATGTTTTTGTTGAAGTTGTTTTGCCAAAGGAACATTTATATGCGAATCTCTAAATCCATACACATAACACACACCACTCTAAACGAATATACACACTTCCATTCTTCCTTTTACTATTTAAGGGTCTTGAGAGGAACAGTTTGTGTCCTGGGGTGTGATATAAACAGGGCGGCCTCTTTAAAAGAAAAACACGGCTGAGAAGGGAGAACCCTCTTTGAGATAACTCTGATCCTCTTCTTCAGGATAGACTGAAGTTGAAGCATCCCCCATGTTGACTGAAGTGGAGAATCCAACAGCTTGAGTTTCCCCTAAAAGGCCATGGTGAAGTCCATAGAGCCAAAACAGAAATACAAAGCTCTTCAAAAACATTACCTGTGGCAATCATCATCATCCCTATAACACGGTGGCATCCAGGTTGACTGGCCCACAGAACAATAGTCCAAGGTGGAGACAGAGTCCAGTCCTTTAACTTTTCCACTTCTCCATCTGAGGCCACTAGGATTATGACACTTTCCTTAGCATTAATTCAATCTGGGAAAATTTTAATCTCCGTGCAATATCCAGGGAACTCTCACCATGCTTATTTCTCATCATGGGTCTGCAGCGGCCTCAAGGAGCAGAGGGATGAGAGTCTGTTTTTTCATTTCGCAGGCATAATGTAATTCAGTGCAGCCATTATGGTCTGTAGCATTAACTTCGATGCCAGCATCGAGTAGCATTTGGACAAGAGTCTCATTCTGCTTTGTCTTTGAGACCATAAGGAGATACCCAATAAGCAGGGCAGGCATTGACAGGTTAATGAGTAGATAATCAAAGAAGGTAATTTTTTTCTTCATAGCATAATGCAAGCAGGTTCTCTCTTTCTGGTTTTTGAGGTTCACATCAGCATTTCTTCTTAAAAGGAAGGAAATGATTCTCAGGTGCCCTCGCCTGCAAGCACAGATCAGGGGAGCGACTCCATTAAAGCCATCTTGAACGTTGATACAGTTACTGTCTTCCTTCATCCACCAGCACACTTGACCTAAGTCATTCTGGCAGATAGGCATGGACTTGAACTTGGGGCCACCCTTGCAGGAGATTAATAATTTGCTAATTCTATTCGCCATTTATATTTCTACATAAACTTTAGACACAATTTGGCAAGTTTTATTTTTAAAAAATCTTCTTGGAGTTTTGATTGAAATTGCTAATATAATTTATAAATTAATTTGGAGGAGAATTCACATCTTTCAAACATTGAGTCTTTCCAAACACAATATATTCTAGAACCCTTATTGCAAACAAAATCCTCCCTACAATCTAGAAAACAAAAAGGGGCCGATTGAAAGCATGCATTTACCTCTGTTTCCTATATACAAAGTATTGTTACTGGTTGGTTGGTTGTTGGTGGTGTGTTTTTTGGTTTTGCATTTTCTTTTAGGTATAAATCTACAAGGTCAAAGAGAACAGGAGGAAAGATGACAGTAACGGAGTATAGGAAACTGGAAAGCATCTGTGTAAGAAGCCACTGACTTGGCCGACGGAGAGACATGAATCCCCACAGATACAGCAGTGGAGAAAGCCAGAAAGCAACTCAGCTTCTTCCTCAGCAAAACCACCAGCGACTCAGAGATTGGTAGCGTGAGAGATATATCCAGAAATGGGGGTGAAGAAGTGACCGAGAACAGAAAGAATATTTGCAAGTCTATAAGAAACAGTTGGACCTTCGATTCCTCTCCCTCACCCCAGTAAAATATTTGAAGCTTCTTTTGGGGGGAAAAAATAGAGAGTGTCTGGACAGGAGCGTGCTGGCCATGTAAAAAGCGGAGGCTGCTGTACTGAAAATGAAGGATCAAGTGAATGTTACACACATGCGTTTTCAATCCTCTCACCCCAGAACATTGGTGACCAGTCTAACACCTTCCAAGCAGATCAGAAGAGTCTACCCCAGGGAATGTGAGCAGACTTAAAGAAAAGATTCTGACTTAAAAAATGACCTAGCTAGACCCTCTCTATGAAGTCTAGAGTTGGGCAGTCTCACACAATTACACAGAGCTTCCAATCAGAGTTCAGTACCCTGCTATTAAATAGGGCAGACAGCCAAGGATCATCAGCCATATGAAGAAAGACTCTACCAGGAAAACAAGACAAAATAAAATGGAGAAAAGTAATTTAAAGGAAACACACTAGGCAGGGAGATTAAATCTTTTTTAAAAAAATTCTATCATTAATATTCTCAGAGAGATAAGAGAAAGTGCTGCATATGTGCAGTAAGAATAGGCAGTTATGAAATATTATAATTAGAAAACCAAAAAGTACAAATTCAAATTATTATAACAGAAATTAGATACTCAATAGAGATGCTGAAAGGAAAAGATAAAGCCATCTCCTCCCAAAAGACTATAAAAACATAGTACAAAGAAACAGACAATAAAAAGGATAAGAATTATAGAATTGAATTTTTTAGAGCTTAAATTATTTAGAATTTTAGAAGTCTCAGCAGAAAGAGAGAACAGTGAAAAAGGAAAGGAGAAAATGATCAAAGAAATAATTCATGAAAATTACCGAGGATTGATCACCACGAATGAATGTCCAGATTATAGGACTAATTAAATGTCCAGAACAGTGGATGAAAACAGAACCACACAAAGGCATTGCATTGTGGAATTATAGAACACTTGGGACAAAGAAAATATCTTCAAAGCTTTCAGAGAGAGAAAAAAAATGAGCTATTTTCAGAGATTAAAAACAGAATGTCTTAGACTTATCAACAGCAGCACAAACAGCAAGAAGACAATGGAAACACATTCTTGAGAAGGGAAAGTTATTTCAATCATGATTTCTATACCAGCTAAACTCCCCATGAAGTATGACGAAAGACATCATCAAATATAACTAGCTCACAAATAAACCTATCTCCCATGCCCCCTTTCTCAGGAAGCTTCTGGAAGATGTGCTCCATCAAAACAAGGCAGTAAACTAAGAAAGAGAAAGAATCCAGAAAAGAATGGCTCTGATGTAAGAGGGGCAAAGGGAATCTCAGGATGACAGTGAAGGGGGACGCCAGGTTGACAGCTGAGCAGTAAGCTAGAGAGCAACCAGTCCAAACTGAAGCAGATAAGGGAATTCAAGGAGCAATGACTCCAAAAAAGATGAAATGAATAGAATATGAGATGTTATTGAAGTTCCTAATAGGAGATTTGGGTAACTAGTGGATAATTCAGGGATGAATTAGTGGCAGGTACACAGAAAATTATGCAAAAGAAAAGTTTTAAAAATTACAACTCCAGGGAAAACAAAAAGCTATATAATCAAGAAAATGTAATCAGAGCAAACTATATGACTCTGCTGTGAAAAGCATTTACCCAGTAGTAAAAAAGTGAATACCAACAGTTAATCTAACCAAAATGACTACAATCCTGGGAGGATAGAAAGGGTGCATGGTGAGGAGAGGGGCAGGTAAAAGGAACTGAATTCTCTTCCATGGTGAATAGTCAATTGATAATACCTAAAACTGAAAAATCACAATGAACTTGGTAAGCATGTTATTTAGAAAAATAGAGTAAATACTAAAAGAAACAGTGAAAAGGGTTGGAAGTGATTTTCTCTAAGGAGTAGTAAGGAAAGCCTTATAAAAATATTTAACTAAACCATGAGCATATATAACTTAGAGGGGAAAAAAATAAAAGCTAAAACAAAAGTAAGAAGACAGACAAAGCAGGATTCTCTGACGAAAGTGACGGAGAGACAGAGTCCCCTTCCCTCCATTCAGCCTACTAACTCTTGGTACCTGCCTCCTTGGGGGGCACCCTAAAACACTGCCTCCCAGGGGTTCCAACACCACTTCAAAAGCCAATGCCCAACGTACTGAAGCATGGATAGGGGTGACCCTGGGACAAGTGGTGAGGGAGTGATTTTGTACTCCATCCGCTGTGCCAACACATGGCTTTCCTGGTGGCAGGCAATTTATGGTTGAGAGAAGGCAGTGACGAAGATGCATTTGAAATGAGGGACCCTTACCTATCAGAACCTAGAGGTACCTTAGACATCAAACAGCCCATGTGAATAGACAGTCCACCTAAAGGACTGTTTGGCTTGAGGATGTTCACTGGCCTTGAGTGAGCTTTGCCCAAGGGGAGCAGCAATAACTGGGAGAGTCATCATTCCCAGGACAATTCCACATCAATGAGAGATAGGAGTTGATGGATACATATTCTGGCTCTCTTGTCCCCTGGGAAGCAGTTCTGAGTGGCGTTCCACCCAGTTCCTCTATGGATCCCTAGTGGGGTTGAGCTCCAGGTGCCCAAAGAAATAAGCTGCTTGCTCCTGTACCTTGTATGGGCTACTTTCCCTCCCCGTGTCACTTCCTCCCCTCCCTCACCCCTGCTTCCTGGAATCACCTCCCAAATAAATCGCTTACACCTTATTCCTTAGCCTCAGGGTCTGTCTTTAGGGGAACCCAAACTAAGATAATGATCTCACACCCTCCATTCACAGATGAGAAAAAAATAATCCAGAGAAGGAAAAGAACTTATCTGATTTCACACAGCAAGTTAATAGCAGAGCCAAGCACCATGAGAAGAGCGTAAGGCCTCAAGTCATGTCATGCAGATCTTGGCCTTAGCTGTGTGGCCTAGGACAAGTTCCTGCCCCTCTCTGAGCCTGTTTCTCTCAAGTATCAGCTTTGGCCTGAAGCCTCACTGGCCAGGGCTCTCTCCTTACCCTAGGCAGCCTCTCTTCCTGCAGTGCTGCCTCTTATGTGCAGATCTCAAAGCGTCCTACTTTAAGTCAAGAAAATGCACACACACACACACACACACACACACACACACACACACAGCAACGAGGAAGCCACAGCCCTGCATGGTAGCTAATTCTCCAATTTTCTTGAGGGCTGCTGAAATTCCTGGGATTCTAGATCGGTGGCATACAAAACGCCCCACCATTTCCCAACCACATAATGACAGCCCCCCCTTCCTTTTGCCTGGGTCAGCAAATTTGCTGGGCGGCACACCCCTGCAAATAGGGTCATTATGATTGAAAGAGAGAAAGAGAGAAAGGGAAGGAGATGGAGAGGGGGAAAAACATTAAGACCAAATCATTTTTTAAAAATTACAGCTCAATCCGTTCTTCTCCTGGGGCTCAGCCCCCCCAAGGAAAGCAGCAAGAGCTGGGAGCTGGGGAGAGGTGGGAATTGAGATAACAGCTTCTAGCAAAGGCTTCAAGAATTCCAGGAGATGAGGTTCAAATCCTGACTCCACCACTTCCAGCTCTACAACCTCAGGCAAGCCCCTTTTCCTCTCAGAGCTTTAGTTTCTTCCTCAGTAAAATGAGAGGTAGGAGAATGATAGTGCACACACACGCACGCACACGCACGCACACACACATACACCCCATTTGTTGAGAGAATTAGTTCAGGTCATTGGTGCCATGCCCTGGAAACCCAGAGGTCCAGGTGAGTGTTTAGGCCAGAGGCCCTGGGTCAGACAGCCCTGTCAGGAAATCTGATCTCACCATTTGTGATCTAGGTTGTTTTGAGCAAATGCATCATCTGTTTATCTGAGCCTCTGTTTACTCGGCTGTAAAATGAGACTAAATAATGATAAAATGGACTGCCTAGGTGCAAATCTTGCTACATCCTGTCTGAGCTGACCTTGAGCAAGTCACTTAACCTCTGAGTCTCAGTCCTCTTATCTGTTGAAAAGATCAGATTATTGTAAGGATAAAGTGAGTTAATTTATGTGAGGTTCTTGGAAGTGTGCCTGGCACGTGGTAAATGCTGCGTCAGGGCTAGTTTATGATTCTTGTGATGGTTATTATTGTTAGGTTTGTGGGGAGAATGCGCCGAGAGGAAATGGGGTGTTGGGGCACCAGCCTGGTCCCAGACAAGTGCTCCCATAATGAAAGGAAAGGAGCCCTGCTGGGAGTCAGGAGCACCTGGCCCTGGAGGCCCTCCCCACCCTGCCCGCCCTGCGGGTGGCAGGGGCACCCTTCCTGGCCACCTTCTGTCCCACTCGATGAGGAGCGACCGCCTCCACCCGGTTTGTGGTCACACAGAGCTGGTCCCTCAGCAGGGCTAAGCCCCTAGCAGAGCTCTTTGATGCTAAAAATAGATTATTCCACCTTAAGACCAAGAGAAAGATCGTTTTTATGAACCAAAAGGAGCTGAAGCTTGGGGTTTTCTTTCTTCCTCTGAGGGCCTGGGGCTCTGAGGGAGGGAATATCTTAATGGGCAAAACTTTCCAGATCTCAAAGGAACACAAGAGAGGCTTCTGGGCTGACCAGCATCTCAGAAAGGACAAACTGTGGCCAGGGTGAACTCTCCAGTGCCCCATCCTACAGCCTGGGACCCAAGTCCAGGCAGCCCTTGACTGGGGCCAGCCTCCGGAAGCCAGGAGAGTCAGGGCCTCATTAAGCAGGGCCTCAGTGGGACTGGGTGGGCAGGCAGCAGTCCGCTGGGTGGGGTGCCAAGGACCCTTAGGGAAGTCGTGAGTTAGCCACGTTCCCCCAAGGGAAATGATTCTTCTTCTGTCCCCACTGTTTATTATCTAAGTCATTGACACTTTCTCTCCTCCACTGGCCAAGACCCTGTTTTGAGTCTCTTTTCACAGCTGAGTGGCACAAGTACATATACGATTTCTGCTTATGTCAATGGAGTGGCTGTGGGAGAATTCAAATGCTAACCAGAGGTGCGCTCCCACTGCCCAGCTCTGTCCTCCTCCCCGACACACACACACACACACACACACACACACACACACACACACCCTTACACTGCGCAGGGCTCTCGCGTGTTAGCGTGTTAACAACCGAACAGCACCAGAAGAGCTTAGCCCAGCCAAGTGCCTGCCCGCGCCCTGCCTGCGGCTCTCCCCGACCTGCACGCGCTGGGAGAAAAGAGGGGTTTTGACTGTCTCACCTCACAGGTGAGGGCAGTGAGGTTCTGATAAGCCCAGTGGACGTCGCATGGCTAGGAAGTGCCGAAACTGAGATGTGAACCCGGCTCACCCGAATCCAGGGCCCCAGCATCTCGACCTCACCCGGGAGGACCTGAGGACAGAAGGGAAGTCTGGGGATGTCCTGGAGAGGCTGTGTGCGGCGGCAGCAGGCCTGTGGTTGACTCCCCCTACTCACCATGTGACTGTATGCGAGCCTCAGTTTCCCTCACTAGAACCTGGCTAGAACCACCTCTGCTCTGTCTGCCTGGTCTGCTTCGTGTGTTGGGTCGTGGCATTGGGGGAGTCCGTGGGTCATGATCTTAAGCAGTGGGGAAAGTCTGAGCAGAGAGGAGGCAGCATGCCCATTTGGAGGGAACTGGTGGAACCCAGCCTGGGTTAGTCTCCCAAGCTGGCTGACCCCGCTCAGAGACTCCATTGCTCCTTTGCCTTTTTAACAGAAGACTGACGGCTAAACCCATATTTGGGTTTATGTATCCAAACCCAAATGTACACCGATGATAGGATTTCAGGCAAGAGGAAAGCCCATGAGTGGAGCTACTGGGGTCCCTAGAGAGGCAGACGCTGTGGGTAAAACCATCATCAGATTGTCCTCAATGCTGCTAAGACACTTGATGATGAAGCTACACTGGGATAGCAGTGAGGCCTGCAAAGGGAGGGTCCTGGAGAAGGGGGCTGGGCCAGGAAGGTGGAGTAAGAGAGGGGAGGGGTTAGGTTCTGAAGGGGGCACTGTGAGCAGTTTTCAAAACAAACAACAGGAAAGAGAGAGGCTGGGGCTGGGGAGGGGAGAGGAACCCAGAAAGCAGGCAGAGGGCAGGCTGGGCTTGAATGCCGCTTTCTCCACGTAAACTGGATGACCTTGAGCAGGTCTCTTCACCTCTCTGACTGTCCCCTGGAAACTGGCAGGAAGCCCACTCAGCAGCGTTGGCTGATCTGAGAGCCCACCACTGGAGATACTGTGTGTAAAACTCTCAGCACGTTCCTTAGCTAATGATCCCTTGGCTTGGGTATCCTGGTCCCTGGGTGGGCTGTGTGGCCTCCAGGTGTCATTCTCTGCCCTGAGCTCCAGTAGAGCAGTGGGTGGGCCTGGCTTCGGGAGTGGAGAGACAGGAGAAGGGGGCATCTTATCTTGATGTCTCTGTGCTGGGCCCTGAGGGGGTGCTCCCTGGCCAGCCTGCAGCAGGTTTTAAATATCACTCCAACACCTTCCTTGGGCCCAGCACTTTAATTTGCTAGTGGAAAGCCAGAATTTGAACTCCAAGACCAGTGCCCACCTCAGATCTGCTCCCCATGTGGACCAAGCCGACTTGGGCTGCACTGAGTCTTGGAGCTAGAACTTGGAGGTCAATCCCTGGGACTGGTCTTTTCCTCATTTGAAAGGTGAAGAGAGCCACCCTTGTCCCGTATGTTATTGGGAGGGCCAGTGGGCTTGGAGTGGGCCGTCTTTGTACCCTGTAAAGTTCATCTGCGGGCCCTGCCGCCAGTGCTCATGACTGGTGACATACCTCCCCAGTCATGGTAACTCAAGGTCATGATGAGAGTATCAGCTCTGCACACAGGTTAAGAAACTGGATCTCATCACCCTTTGTAGTAGGTGCTTTCTTAACTGACCTCCAATGAGCCGACTCTTGGGCTCACTGGCACCTCTGGTATAAGATGCCAATCCATGCCCTTGGGGAATGAGTCCTTCACTGGGATTCATACTTTCTGCTCCCGCCAGCTGCCTGATATCAACTTGCCAAATGTCATTTAGGTTCGTTTCCAAACCTGTGGATACCTGTTTAGTTTTCAAGGTTACAAAACTTCTCTGGATAGTATGCCAGTCTGGGGCCAGTTTGCCCTCAATCCATTCTACCCCTTCCCCTGTTTGGCTCTGTAATTCAGGGGTCTGATTCCACTAAGTCAGCTAGTCCCAGCTCCATTCGACCAATGGGAGGCACTGGAAGGAGACTAAAGAGTGAGAACAAGAGAAAAACCCCTTTATTCTTTGTCTCGGGGGCATCTGCATAGTGGCCAAGTCCCCTCTGTGGCTCCAACAAATGCGAGGACGTTCTGCCATGATGCTACTTCCACTGGGGACCCCTGGCAGCACTACTTCTCCCCATGTCCCCCTTGCCAAAGGATGGCAGTGGTTCCCTGCTGTGGCTAATCTTGGGGCTCCTCATTATCTTTGTTTGGCTTCTAAGCTCTTTCACCACCTATGTTGCCTATAACCTCTGAATTAACTTCCCTCGGTTCCCAAAACGTAAAGTGACTTTCTTTCCTTTTCCCGATTGGACCCTCACGGACGGTGATGCTATGTTATCAATGATACGATGCAAAGCAGAGTGTCTGTTTTTATGAGAACTAGGTTGCATACCTTGGAAAGACTCAGCAAAGGCAAGCTGCTAAAAAATAAGTTGAATTAAGTATGGGCGGAACATTGTAAAAGATTGAGGGAAATAGTAAAATCCAGATGCTACTGGATACTGATTGCTTCATAAGCATCTTCGCATTCATGTTCCACTTTAAAGAAGCCAAAACTGGAAATTGTAGGAGATGTCATCAGGGTTGGCTTAAGCCAGAAGAACAAGGGAAAGACCATTTAAGTCACATTGGTAACTTTAAAGTAAAAATAAAAAGTTTGATGAAAATGAATACTTTTTTTTATGATTCCATTTTTCAATCAAAATTTTTAAATTAACCTAATGTAATTGGTTCAGAAGCATTTATGATATCAGATTTTTTTTTTTCTTTTAATGGAGGACAAGGGAAAACCTGCCTGCCCCCTGTATGCCAAGAGAATGCACCCTCGGGAGTTGAGGGAAAGGGAGACCACAGGAAATGGGCACCTCCGGTGTGCCAGACATACTCATGATATTGTCTCATTTAATTCTCTTTGCAATTTGTGAGGTGGGTACTGTAGATGACCCCATCTCATAGGCTCTGTCGGAAGCAGGCTCAGAAGAATAAATCCTCTTGCCAACAATCTCACAGCTCATAAAGACCAAAGTCAGGCTTCAGGAATGTTCTTCATACTTCCCCAGGTAGCTTTCCAGGGTTTGTTCAACAGCTGGCACATGCTTCTTAGGGGGCATGTGGCGATTATAAGCCTCCCGAGGGAAGGACAAAAACTGGCACCCAGTGTGTGTTTGCCACCTTGCCCCAGGAATGCGCTAAACCACCCCTGTGCAGACGCGCTCCTGAGCCCAACGCAGCCTCCTGGGCCCCCTCTGGTTCCTGAGCTTAGGCTCAGCTACCCAGGGAGGGAGAGTCCCCTCCGGGTGACCAAGTTATAGGTGTTATGGGGGGGAGCACTCTTATTTGTGGAAAAAAACAGCAAAGTGCGTAGGGTGGTGCGTTAGAAACTGGAGGTGGTACTGGCAGAGTGGAAAGAGCTCCCAGGCTGGGAAGCAGAGCCTGGGTTCCACTGACTCACTGGGTGAGCTTGGGTGAGTCTCTGCTCCTCTGGGGGCCTCAGTTTCCGCTTCTGTTAAAGGGGGCCTTCCCAGTCGTGTCCGGCTCCAACCTAGTCCACAGCATGTGAGACTCCAAATGCTCCTAGTCTAACCAAGAGGCCAAGCCCCCTAGGCAGGCTTCACCCGTGCTGCGGAGCCCACGGCCCTGCCCAGGCCGGGCCAGCTGGTGAGTTCACATCGGGGACAGTCTGTCTTACTACATGACTGTGATGGCTCCTTACCTGTGATTACTCATAACGGAGCCCAGATGACGTCACTGAGACTGAGGCAAGGAAACCAGCGTTTATGGTGCCCTCGCCCAGTTGCCTGTCTCTCTGAGAAATGTGTTATCCCCATTTTACAGGGAAGGAAACTGAGGCCTAGGCAAAGGAAGTGACTTACTCATGGTCTTGCAGATAGGAGTCATCAGAGCTGGGGCTGGAATTTAGAAATCTGACCCCAGAGCTCTGTGGCTTGCACCATATACCTGCTTCCTCCCTGGGCAAATTAGAAGCCCACCACCACCACCAGCTCACCATTCAGGGACAGAAGATTGAGCCTTCATGGGGCTCCAGATGAGGCACAGCGAGTGTCCAAGGGTGTCCTGCTCCCAGGTGACCTAGTGTGGCTGTGGGCAGAAACGAGTCTCCATGGGACCTTGGACAAGCCTCTCCTCCTCCCCGAGGCCCCTCCTGCTCTGGGTTAGCCTACAGAGGCCACTGTGAGGCAGAGGCTGGTGTTGGGGCCTGATCTCAAGTTTGAGCTCCCTGGAGGGGCCGGGGGGAGCAGGGCCCAGGCTACAGAGGGCTTTCCGAGGTCTCAGGATTTAGCTTAGAGGGCATCGAAGGGTGCTATGGTCATGGCTGAGGCTGGGGCTGGTGAGTCAGAGGCTGGTGTTCCAATTCCACTCAAAAGTGCTGTGGCCAAGCTGACTTCAACATCCTGGGCCTCAAGGGTCTGGCCTGTGAAATGGGAGAACAGAACTTGCGAGGGAACTAGTAAAAAGCTACCACCCTCTCCCATACCTGACTACGCTTCTGAGAACGTAGAAGTGTAGGGTTGAATCCTCTTCCATGTCTTTTCTAATTTTGAGTGTTTCTGCACCTCAGCCCCTCTGGGACGTGAAGGGTTCAAAAAGGGTCTGACAAAGGGCACTGAGGGGCCACAGCATGAGCAAAAGCACAGAGGAAGGAAGGCCCGGGCACATTAGGCCAGAACAGAGAACCCAAAGGGGGTGCACAAGTGAGCAAAGTGAGCAAAAGGCCCTGAATGACAAGCTCGGGCCTCAGAACCCAAGCTCTGTGGAGGGCCCCTTGGCACTGCTGAGCCGCTAGCTTTCACAAGAAAGAACTTCCTCGGTGGGCAGGCCACGGCAAGGCGTGAACACTGGTGATGCCGCTTCATGTGTTTCCCATTTGTACTTAATCCCGACTCCCATAAAATCCCCCTAAAGTACCACCCAGCCACACACATGGACACCTCTCTCCGGCAGCCGTGGTGGTGGACAATGGTGGCGGTGGCTGCAGCCCAGGGGCGGGGGTATGAAGGGAGCCCCCTGCCACGCGGGGGGATCTGGGCTCCCAGTGCCCAGGGAGGGCCCTGCGGGGCTCCCAGCCTGCTCAGACCAATGCTGGCCTTAATTAAAAAGGAGGCTCCCAAACCACCGCCCCGGCCGCCCCACTCCCCCTGCTTTCGGTTCTGCTTCTGGGCCGTGTGCTGAGGCCGGCCCCACAAATAAAAGTCGTCACTTTTTCTCTTTCTTTCTTTTCTTTCTTTTTTTTCTTCTTTTTTTTTTAATCTTTCTTCTTTTTCTTTTTTTTTTTTTCAAAAAGAAAGAGAGGCAGCCACAAGATCTTCTAAGAGGCCGTGACATCACGGCCCAGGTGACCGTGGCCCAGCCAATGGGCCAAGGCCGCGAGCTGGCTTCTTGCATCCTGTGAGCTGAGGTTGGGTTGACACTGTGAGGCCTGGTCCCTCAACCACAGAACCACAAGGCCAGGCCCTCGGCAGCCTTCGGGGCCCTGCGCAGGAGCTGGTTGGCTCCAGGTCCTCCCCACCCCCGGGCCGCCCTCGCACCCACTGGAGCCTGGGCTCTGCCGGGGGGTGAGCTTCATTCATTCATTCCCCGTGGCGCTGACGCTGGCCTGGCTTTGCTCTCTCTGCCCTCCGAGCTCCTCCGCCCTGGCTGCTGAAGGCCCCTTCCCGCCATCTAATGATACACTCTGCATGCGCTTCTGTTGAAAATTTGTGGCTAGACATTCCTGTGGGACCGGGAATCCAAATTCTTGGGTACAAACAGAAACTTACTTTCCTTGGGGATTTTTTTTTCCTCTTTCGCTCACACACACACTCTCGCGTTCTTTTCTTTTTTCTTTTTCGTAGCAGTAGGGGGGGAAAAAAGAGACAAAACAACAACCAAAAAAAAAAAAAAACCAAAAAACAAAAAGCAACACTCTCCCCCCCCCCCGCTTTATTTTCAAAAGTAGCTAGAAAAAAATAAAACAACAGCCAACCAAGTCAATCCCAACCCACCCCCCTCGAAGGACCGAGTTCTCGCCTTCCTCAGAGCGGGGCATGGCATCAAACAGCATCTTCGATTCCTTCCCGACCTACACGCCGACCTTCATCCGCGGTGAGTAACTATTGCCCAGGGCCCTGAGCTGGCCCTTTCGGGTGGGGAGCTGTGGCCAGGCCCCAGACCATGTCCCTGTACTGACTGTCCTGGCTGCCTTCAAGTGTATAGCCTGTCTAACTAAATATGCTGGCCTTTGAAAGTCTGAGGTGGGAAGAAGAGTTGGTGGCCTCCGTGGTCTCTTGGAGTGGACATCTTTGTGGGACTTTTCTCCTCAGCTGGTGGGGACGGTTAGCGGTGGGTGCAATGGATACCACAAGACCTCAAGACTTCAAAGGGCAGGCCTCAGAGGGTCCTGGGATGGAAAGGACTTGGGGGGTGTCCCTATGACCTGCAGCTTCCTGCCTCACTAACGAGGCTCCTGGGTCCTGCAGCCCCAGTCCCTGGCCCACCCGGAGAGCTTGGGCCCTCTAC
The DNA here is from genome assembly GCA_028627145.1 of Eidolon dupreanum. NCBI lineage: Eukaryota > Metazoa > Chordata > Mammalia > Chiroptera > Pteropodidae > Eidolon > Eidolon dupreanum. The sequence continues at coordinate 11,870,307 of CM053502.1, read as the reverse complement.
CTGGGCACAGGCAGGCAAGGACTGAAAAAGACACGTAGTTCTCCCAGGGCCAGGCCAGCTTCCGAGAGCCGTGGAGCTGCGGGGGGCAAGGCTGCTTCTTTCTAAGGACCTTCTCTCACATTCTCTGAATGGTCCCTGGGGTGAGGGAAGCAGCGAGAGAGAGGAGAAGGAAGCTCTAGGCTTTTGTTGAAAACTTGCGTAGCTCTGGAAGGCACTGAAACAGGATCAATGTGAGGGAACAGGCCTTGGCAGTGTTTGCAAACTTGGTTATAGAGGGCAAGAAAGTGTTTCTGGGCAGCTTTTGGCTCTATTCATGGCCTACGGGGACCCAGAGGTCTGGGTCAAGTCCCTCAACAAGGACGAGGTCCAGGATGCCTGAGGAACCTCTGATGGAGGCTGGAACTCAGGGGGGAATTTTCTCTGCCTCTTTCTGGTACGTGGGGCTGATGCGCCGTGGCCTCAGACAGCTCCCTGCTGCTTTCCTCGCCCCTTCCTCAGCAGGAGCCCAGATGGGGACGAGGCACCTGAGATTGGGGGTCAAGAGTCCCTGAGCTCAAGTCCCAGCTCAGGTTGCTACCTTGCTGAGTAGGCTGAGCCAAGTTATTTAACCTCTCTGTGCCCCAAAGAGAAGCCCCACTGGCTGTGACATGCTGATGGTCTGAGGCTGGGAATGGGCTGTGTATGAGGGCAATGCGTCTGGGTGGGACACAAGGACCCGTTCTCCTCCGGAACAGAGGGGCCTAGTGGGCTCTAGGACTCTAGGTTTGGGGTGGCTGGTGCTGTCGTTATTCAGCCGAGGTGGCCAGCTGAGACACAGAAGTCTGTCTGACTGTCTGTCTGCCTTTCTGCCTGCCCACTGCTGGCGAGCAGTCCTTGGGTGGCTGGCGGTGGGCACATTTGGGTGCTTATTGTCTGAAGGCTTCCGCAAGGGCTTCCCTGACAGCAGGACTGTTCCTGCTCTCTGGAGAGAAGCTGGGGCAGGCTGCGTGGTTGCAGGTGGGGACCGAGTGGGGAGAGAAGAGGGTCTGCTGTTCCCGCGGGAGGCACTCCCATTAAACCTGGCTGTGGCTGGCGACAGCGGCAGCCCCCGTCCAGGAGCCGAGAGCCATAAGCTCTTTCCTTTAAGCCACTCCTATTATAACGCTGTTCCCTTTGTAGTCCTCCAAGCTAATTAAAGGCAGTTCTGCGGCAAGAAAATAAGAGTTTATAAAAACCATTTGCTGGGTCTTTGTAATCTGCATTTCTCCCTCCACACACAAGATGGAGAAATGTAGAGTTTAAAACAAAGGAACACTGGGAGATGGGCTGGCCCACCTAGGATGGGCTCCTGATGCCATGGAGCCCGGGAGATGACAGACAATGACATGACGGGAGAGGGGAAGGAAAGCTGATGAACTTTGGCCCAGTGTGTGCCCAGAGATAGGAGGCCACTGGGCAGAGCAGGCTGATCCCTGGTGGACAGGCATATAGATGTGCCTTGTAAGCTGGGGTCTGGGATCTGAGGCTTCCCCTGAAATCCCATGAAGTTCTGCCTGTGCTATTCAGGCACCCTCTCTCCTGCCTAGTTCTATTCTCCACGTTCTGCTTACAGCTCACTTCGGGGGCTCCGTCTCCCAGATTCTGTTGCGGAGACTCACAAGGTCGTAGCTGCCCCTTCTGTCCCCACAGAGAGCTAGGCTCTGGGTCCTGCAGTGCTCGGCTCCACACCGCCCCACACAGGGTCCTTAACCTGTTCTGGGCCACAGATCTTTCTGGAGTCTCAGGAAGTCTACAGACTCCTTCTCAGAACTTCATTCTTAAAGGCATAAAACAAAATTTGTAGGTGTACAGAAGAAACCAGATCTTTAGGAATACAGTTAGCAAATTGTAAAAAAAAAAAAAAAAAGTTTGTGAGATGGTAACCACGTGCCTCGTTAGTAACAGACTGAATGAAAAGATCTCACAGAGGCTCTGTCAATGGCCGTGATGCAGGAGTGATGGGCGAGAGGCATAAATGGTCTTTCCAGATCATCTTTGACAACCCTAATGAAAATGGAGAATATCTGTAATTTCCACTGTGGGGGAAAAGCTGCTAAATTCCAGTTAGAAATCAGTGACAAGAAAGATGTTGTGTGTTTCCTGCCCAAGTTCATGGACCCCCTGAATTCTACACTAGCAGGAACTCCAGTCTCCAGTCCCTGTCCCTCAGCAGGAGGTGACGGAGCCAGCGGGTCTGGGACATCACCATCCCTAGACAGCTTTTGAACACCTGGATTCCCAATTCCCACCTCTGACTGCAGAATCAGAATCTCTCAGGTTCGGGCCTGGGCGCGTGTGGTTTGAAAATCTCCCCAAGGTGCTTCTGATGCACTCACAGCCCAGGCAGGTGTCCATACCCCTGGCTGGAGCCCAGTACTCTGCCTGGCTCTGCCACCCACGTGCTGTGTGGCTCCATCGGAGTTACTTTCCATCTCTGAGCTGCCATCCTCTCACAGGTAAAACGGGGGGAATGAATTAGATTTGATGCTCCTGGACGTGGCCCAGCCCCCAGCATGGCCTTCACTCTCTCCACCTCCCTCACCCCGCAGCGTGGTCACCAACACCATCACCAAGCTCTTGCTACCTCAGTGTCCCCATAGACCAGAGGGAGATGATGGCCCTTTTGTTTTCACTGGCAAAGGCAGGGTAAGGATAAAGCATCTTACTCATCCAATTGATTGCCTTCGGGCATCTAAGCCCAACTAATGACCAGGCCTGCTCAGACCTCTCGGAAGCAGTTAGGAATCCCCCCAAGAGTCCGATCTCTTATGAGTAACATCCAACAACCGTCTTCCACCACCCCTCCTCTGGGGTTCTCTGACTTAGGAGAGTAGGGGGCATTCGTTTTCAGTTCACTGAGCTTTAGGAAGAGGGTGAAGAGGCATTTGATCCCACCCTGCAGTAGAGGGTGAGGAGAAGACAAGGAGAGAGCAGTGCTTCGCCCCAAGAGCCGCAGACTGAGGGTGGAATCCCAGACGCTGAGACGGAAGGTGTGAGTGGGCAAAGCAGCCTCCTGTGGGGCCGCTGGGCCCTCAACACGTCTCTATCCTCCTCCCGTCTCTGCTCCTGGGACTCTCCCGGGCAGGAGAAAGACATCTATTCCTCTCTTTGACAAATGGGGAAGCTGAGCGTTAATGGCTGTGACTCGGACATACTGCATGACTACGGGCAAGTCCCTTCCTCTCTCTGGGCCTTGGTTTTCCCAATAGCCTTGGGATGCTCAGGGCCCATCCTTCGAGGGCCAGCACTTTTATCCTGAAGCCCATGAGGCCCTTCTCTGCACCTCCTGCGGCATCTCTTCACAGTAGGTCCCCTCACCTTCCGCTCAATAAACTGCACCCTCACAAGCAAAAGCACTCTCCCAGAACCCTGAGGAAGGGTACTCCTCTAGGGAGAGAACCAGAGAAAATGGCCTGCAACTGCCACATGTAGGATTTAGAAAATCCTGGAAAGACAAATATTTTCATTTATTCAGTAGTTCCACCAAAGCTTATCAAGGAGTAAGGTGTTGAGAGTCCAGCTTGGATTCTGAAATCAGACTCTCTGGGTTCAAGTCCTGGCTCTGCCCTTCACCAGCTGTGTAGCCTGGAGCAAGCCATCATACCTCTCTGTACCTCTGTGTCCCCATACGTAAAATGGGAGTGATGACTACGCCGACTCGACAGGGCTCTGGAGAGAATTAAATGAGTAGGCTGCCCGGCATAGAGTAAGTGCTCAATAAGTGTTTCCACTCCTTACATTACCATGAGCCTGGCCTCGTGCTGGGGGCTCAGGTGAGAGGGTGATGGACAGCGTCAGGCTCTCTGCCCTTTGAGAGCTCATGGGCTGGTGTGGAAGGAGATGGGCAAATTGAAAACTGCCCTGGGGTGTAATACATGTTATAGGGGGGGAAGAGCTGGGGGATGGAAATCCTCGGGCAGGGAGAATAATTTCCCAGAAGAGGTGACCCTCAGTTTGGTCTTGCAGGTGAGGAGGTGACAATAGGGGAAAGGACAACCCAGGCAGAAGGAATGGCTAGGGTGAAGGTATGGAGACAAGAAAGAAAGAGATGATTCTGGGTGCCTCCTGGCTTGGCTGGAGGGCGCGATGCGAGGTAGGGGTGCTGGGAGGTGACTAGACGGGCTCGCTCGACTGTCTGGCCAAGGCTTTCTTAGCAGTGGTTGGGTAGTTGGCTGGCAGCTCCTCTCCTGAAGATGCCTGAGAGAAATGGAAAATGGCCTCTCAGGCATGAGGTAAGCTTGTGCGGAGGCAGGAGGTAGACAAAATGGTCCTGGGCAGGTCTAGCTGGGATAGTCTGACTCAGAGGTCACCGGACAGGGAGGAAGCTGCCCAGACCAGAGAGGTCAGTCACTCTGTTCTTTCCTAAACTCTGGGCAGTGGCCAACAGCAGGGGACTCTCTTGATTTTAGCACTGAAAATCTCAAGTCTCAGGCACCCAAGGACAGAGCGATGGACTTATGGCGGCTTCCCCCGCCCCCACCAACCCTGAGAGATGAACGGACTGACCGCCAGCCATCCGGCGTCCACTATGGCGCTAGCCTGGCGCCACCTCTACCGGGCCCCTTTGATGGCGGCTCCTGAGGCCGCCCTGCACGCACCCGCTCCCCAGACCACCCTGCCTGTCCAAAGTGCCCCCCAGACTGGAAGGGCATTCCTGGGAGCCCCCCACCGGCCACAGGGTCTGGGCGGGCGTGAGCGGGCCCCACACAGTGGGACTGTGTGTCCAGGCCTCACCACGCCCACTACGGCCGGCGGCCCCACTGGTCACATAGAGGGCCCATTGACGAAGGAGGCCTTGAGGTGGCTGCATCAAAGCTGAGGCTTGCTCAGTTACCTGAGAGGGCAGGGAAGTTTATGGAGGGGAGGGCGGCTGGGAGATGGGTGCCCCTAAGCAACTACGCCTGAAAACCTGACCTTCCAGAAGGCTCTGAGAGGCAGGGAGCCAGCAGCACTCCCTGAGCCCAGCCTTGTCTCTGAGCCAGGAGGAACCCTTCCACGGGTGGGCTAACTGAGGCCTCGTCTCAGGGTTCAGGATGGGCAGCTGAAACACCAGCTCTTACTCCCGTGATGCCTCATCTGCAGACCCTTCCTCAGATCCACCACCCAGAGTGGTTGGAGTGTCTTGCTCAGTCTTCAAGACTGAATTCAACACTCCCTCTGCCAGGAGTCTCCCCAGGACCACTTGCAGCCCCCCTCGGGAACCCTGGCCTCCTCTGAGCTTCCAGTTTCAGAGCCGGCCAGGGCCTCGGCTGGTTGTTTCCACCTTTGTGCCCGAGTACCTGTCTTCCTTGGTGGACATGAAGGGGAGGGAGGGAAGGAGGGCTTCAGCCCTTGGTGGATTCAGAGCCCAGGCCTCCATCATTGGCCTTGAAGTAGCACCTCCTGGAGGAAGCACCTGGACACAGCAGAGGTTAGAAACTGTGGGACTAAGGCTGGGAGAGAGACTCCATCATTCTTTGAGAGGGCCTGGCACAGAGAAAAGCCCCCTATAGATGCTGGAAATAATTCCTATTTAATGTTCTCCCTCTCCCTGGGCATAAGGGTCACCCTGACTCTGAGCAGGATGCGGAAGGTGAAACACCCACCCCTCTCCTCTTGAGGCGCAGCCCCCTCCAGGGAGCCTTCCCTGGTCTTTCCCCTTCTCCCCTCCAGGCCTCAGAGCCCCCTGCCCCTGCCCTCACATACCCCTCACCTCCCACTTGTGAGGAGGGCCACCCCTGGGAGCAAGTGGGGCTCACAGGAGCAAGTGAGGCTCAGGGTTTCTTGCTAAGTGGTTGGAGGAAAGGGAGGATGAATGGACGAATGGATGAATGAACCAGGCCCAGAGGTTTCCAGCTTCTCCCCTCACTTCCCCCTTTGCCGTCTGGCCTGGGCTTTGAAATGCTCGCTGGTGAGAGCCTGCGCTCTCACGTCCAATCGGCGCAGCAGCGTGAGGTTTAGGTTCCTCTTTGGGGTTTTCTTTTGCGTCTGGGAAAAGTGTTTTTGGCAAAAGGTTCAGACTTACATGTGGGCGGAAAGGACAGACGCCATAACTTATGATTTGCAGAGGTGACCAAATTCAGCCCCCCTCCACAAACATCCCTCACTGTGCGACATGGTGACTAAAATACCACCATGAGCACTCAGTCCCTTTGCAGTAAAGGGTTGCCCATCTGGGCTTTTTAAAAATGCAAGGTCTTTCAAGTCATTGCACTTCAGTGTCTGTGAGTCTAACCTGATCTCCTCACCTCTGTGAAGAGGAAGAGAAGTGACTGACAAGCAGAAGGTATTAAGGGAAGGAAAATGGGGGGTGCTCAAATGGAAAAGAGCACGAAATAAAAGGGGCAAAAAGAGGACCATGCCCCTGCCCCAAACTCAATTTGCCTGGGTGCCCAGTGGCTGAGGACCAAGACCCCACAGCCCCAACGTGTGTCCCTCTCCTTGAAGACTTTCCTTCACACCTCCCTCAGTGAGCCTAACTTCTGCCCCCACTCCGTGGGGAAAGTGGCAGCAGGAGGCTAGACCTGCTGACGCCCCTCCCACAGCTCTGCGCACCCCCATATCTTAGGAAGACTTGTCAAGTCCTGGGTGGGTGGAGTAAAATGCGTGTTTGTAAAAGGCCCAGGGGAGAGCCTGATTCTCCCCTACGAACAGCTATATCCTTTCCCCAGAGGGAAGGGGCAAGGCCACCTTAAAAAAAAAAAAAAAAAAAGACTAGAAGGAAAAATTAAATGTACACTTATGCCTTATTTCTAATTATTCTGGTGATTGTGCCTTTTCCAAACATTTAAACACTGAACATGGATGACTTGTACATTTAGGGAAAAAACTGTACTGTTTTATTTAAAAAAAAAAAAAAGAGGAAGAAGCAGCCCCACCCCACCCCCCAGGAACAGGTGAACTGGGCCTTTGGTCTGCAGCCAGCAGTGGGCCCATTCCTGCCCAGCCAATGCGCTGCTGGCCACGCCTCCTCTCCTTCCCTCTTCCCAAGTTGCTGTGCCCGCCATTTTACTCCCTAGCCCTTAGCAGGCAAAGCTGTGGAATACAGCAGGTGCTCAGGAAATGCTTATGGCCTGCATTGTAGCCCCAATCTAGAGACAGTTGCCCAGAAAAAGACTGGTCTCTCTGGATTGTCACATTCTTGGGGTGTGATGTGGGTCAGTTGGTGCTGCTGATTATTCAAGAGTGAGACAGGCCAGCACCTCTCTGGCTTGTGTTCTTTTTATCGATGTAGGATCTCTGGCTTCTGAAACTTCAGCAAATTCTCCCATTACCCCCTGAAGTCCTCATCATAGTTCTGTGTGCTGGGCATGACTACCTCCATTGCAGGAATGAATTAACAGACTCAGAATGATGGAGTGACCTGCTGAGACTAATATTTAAGAGGAGAAAAGGCAGTGAGGAAGGGAGAAGAGAACCGTATGTGTTGATGACTTCCCAGACACTGTGATGGTTCCTTTGCAAGTGTAACTCATTTTACTAAATCTACAATAATCCATGTAGTTAAGTGTTATCATTATTGTCCCAATTTTACACATGGGGAAACTGAGGCTCAGCAAAGGGAAATAACTCACCCCAGGTCATGCAGCTAGTAATAGGCAAAGCCCAGATTCCTGCCAGGTTCTGTCTGACATCAAAGCCAGCCCAAGAAAATTCTTCCTTCTATGTAGCAGACATTTCTTTCTTAAGGCCCAGACTCACCACTTCCATGGAGCCCTCCCTGATTCCTCCAGGCAAGGTGATTTATATCCTCCTGTATGCCATCAGAGCACCTTCAGACCCTTTTTAAATAGTTCCATAAGCCTTCCCAGAAATGATGGAATCTGAGATGGGTCTAGGCTAGGTCAATCTGAGAAGGAAGGAACATTGGTGCTCTAAGCGGAGTGAATGGTATGGCAGAGGTATGGAAGAAGGACCACGCAGAGAGAGGGTTTCTTAGACGGGAGGGCGTATGGATCTTGTGGAGAGGTTGAGGGAAAAGAGGCTGGGGAAGAGGCGGGTCGGGCCTGGAGGTTGGGCATGACCTTCAAAGCAGTGGGGGTCCAGGCAGGATCCCAGCTAGGCAGTGATATGGGGCAGAGCATCCCATGATGCACTGTGCGACTCTCTGAAATAGGCCAGTTTACACGTGCGCCTCAAGTGCGTGTACGTGTGTGAACAGAGACCACAGGGGCCCTCCTGTACCTGCTCGCAAGCCCTATTTTTATCACTCTCTAGACACACATCTGAGTAGCTGAAGCACACTTGTTCTCAGGCACGTAGAGTGCTCCTTGAATGGGTGCGTCTGTGGTCCCACGAGGACAAAGGTGGCAGTTCAGAGCAGTCAAAACAAGACATATCCTGGGGAGAATCCCAAGACTAATGCTGGTAACACAATTTGTAGGGCACAGTGCAAAAGGCAAAGGCAGGACCACCTATTCAAAATCATTAAGAATTTCAGGACGGTGATCACAGAACATTAAACCAGGCTTGGGGTTCTTCTAAAAAGGGGTCCCTGTGCGTCTACATGGCTTGTGTGCTCAGGATGCGGCTCTGCCTAGAACAGCCCCAGGCTGGAGGAGCCCAGGGCCTGAAAATAAACCCCGGTCGGCCTTTCACTCTTTTGTCTTTATTTATTTGACTTGTGTCGGCTTCCTGGACTCTTCATGAGTCCACAGTGATGATGATGATGATGATGATGATGATTAATAATAATAATAATAATAAATAAAATTAAGCCTTGGGTGAGATCATACCTTGAAGATTTTAGAGCCAGCAAGAACATTAGAAAAAACATGAACCCAGCAACATCCCCACCCCCACTTACTTTGTCTTATAGATCACCCGAAGGACCCAGGAAATTTAAAAATAAACTCTGTTATCTGACTGCCCCGAGGAAACCACTATTGTTCAGTGTATTTCCTTCCAGACTATTCTTCCCCGTGTCTGGTTCTTGCCTGCGTCGGTGTGGCCATAAAATGTGTGTGAGCACTCAAAATGTACCCACCTGGTTCCATAACTCATGCAACCGAGGGACTAAATTTTTAATCTTGTCTCATTTTAATTTTTTTGATTGAGATAGCCAGGTGTAGCCAATGGCTGCCTTGTTGGATCATGCAGATCTACAAAAGCACTTGCCCAGCTGGTAATCCAGATTATCTCTTGGGGTGAGATTATGGAGTTTCTCATTTTCCAATTCAAAGTGTTTGAAAAGTCTTCTATACAACAAGAATGAGTCACTTTTGTAATCAGAATAAAGCTACTGAGGATTTTAAGTTTTTAATACAGTCAATGTTATAAGGGGCGAAAAAACTTTAGATTTTTAAAAGTCACTGATCCTGGCAGAATGTGGGGTTTAGAATCAGAAGCTGTGGGTTTGTCTCCCAGATATGCCACTTACTGGCTATGTGACCACTTAACCTCTGTGAATCTCAATTTCCTCATCCGTAAGATGGGGATATTGACACTACTGACCTCCCCAGGCTGCTGTGGGGACTGAATCAGACAGGGAAGGTGAGAACACAGGGGACTAGCAGAGCAATGGAAGCTGTTCCTGGAGATGATTTCTGTAGAGGGAGACCACTCTTCTCTGAGGGGAGTTAACCACAGCTCTCACTCCTGTCTGCCATTTCCTAGAAACAAGGAAATGAGGGGGGCATCTCCCAACGTGTGTGCAGCAGATGTTATCAGATGTTGAGCAGGAATACAGGGGTTCTGTGACTAAACGAGACCAGCAATGGCTCTATCATAGGCTTCTCCTCCTGGGGCTGGTGTGCCCGGGAGCCCATTTTGGGAAAAGCCGCTCTAGGGAGAGCTATTAAATCCACCATGGCTAAAAGGGGCAGAGAATTATCTTTTCAAGGACCTAGGACATTGCATGAGACTCCAAAGGGAAATTTCCTGGATCCTAAATACAAAAAGGAAAATTAGAATTAATAAAGGCATATTGTCTAGAAAACATAATATGACAGCTCAACTCTTAAATAGTTATAATATCAGCTCTTACTAGTGCCAGGCACTGTCTAAGCGCTTTACATATCTTTGCTTATTTAATCTTCACAACCCAATAAGACCAGCTGCTATTATTAAGCCCATCTTATAAATGAGGAAACTGAAGTCAGAGAGGTTAAACCACCTGTCCAAGGTCTCCCAGCTGGGGTTCAAACCCAGGCAGCCTGTATCCAGAGGCTGTGCACCTCACCACAGCACAGTAGCTATGAGTTCATAGAGGTTTTCCTGGATCAAGGAACATCCCTTGGCTCCCATTAGTTCTCTTCCTGGGAAGAAGGTGGCACTCCCATGAGTCTGACCAATCAGAATCAGTCTGCCACTTTCTCATTAGCTGGGCCATTGCCTTTCTCTGAGCTTGGGTTCTTCATTGGAAAAGTGGCCCAGTAATCATTTGAAGACCAAGCAAGGGGAGGTTTGTAAAAACACAATGCATGGTCCACTCAGCAGGCACTTGATGTGTGGTGGGCCTCTCCTTCACCAGGGCATAGTTGGGGAAATTGAGACACACAGAGGGAGACATGGTCAGAGCTGAGCTCAGAGAGCATCCTAAGGAGCTGGGCCAAAATCCCATGGCTGGCCCAGGTCTATACACAGCATAGCAAAGGACTTCTTTCTCATTTTCCAGGGGCCCCTGTTATCCTTCTCATAACAGCACTTTGCGGGAGGCCTTTCCCCCTAGGCTCCTCTCCCTGGGCTCCCCAGGTCTCCCAGGGGCAGGTTCTGTTTGACCCAACATCACGCCCCAGCCCTACTGCCCTGGGCGTCCTGCAGAAGTCCCCTGGAATTCCCCTCTCAGGTCCCCCATGTGGGGTGAGGGACACACACACAGACATGCCTCTGCCCCTTGTCACAGACCCCCATGCTTGTCTGGGTGGGGGGCATTCCTCTGCCCTGAGTCACCTATGAAATTGACTGTGTGCCAGCACTGAGCTGGGCACTTGATGTACGTCACTGTTAAGTCTCACAAGCCCATGGTCAGTATTTTTGTCTCCATTTTGTAGAGGAAAAAGGTGAAGCCCAGAGAAGTGAAGTCACTTGCCTCAAGTTCACATAGCGTATAAGTAACGGAGTTGGGGTTCGAATCCAGGCTCTGCTCACCACTACGACAGGGCCCCCCCATGGGCACAGAGCTGTGCACAAAAGGCAGCTCCTGAGAACTTGCATTTGACTGCACACCCCACACTCCCACTGCACCCTTGCAAGGTGGGACTTGGGTGGCTGACCCTTGTGTCTGAGCTGGGTCCCTCCCTCAGGCAAGGCTAGCTTCATGGGTTGCAACCCAGGGGGTGTTACAGGGCTCCAAGCTCAGAACGGGGCCCCCTACTTGGGTTTAATGCTCTGTATTTGCTGTCTTGAAATTCTTGATAATTTTATCATTGGATTGGTGCTTTGTAAGTGAAGTCTATTGCAACAGGGCCCCCCCCCCCCGTGGGTGGAGCCTGGGCATGAGTGTGGGTGTGGGGAAGACAGCTGCATGAGACCCACGCACCTGAGTGTCTGTGAGGGTTTACACTCACCCCACAACCAATTCCAGGTCCAAGGAAGTGTGACATTAAATAGCACATATAAAACACCATGACTGGTTGAGAGACAGTGGAAGAAAGCAAAAGGGTTTTTTCCTGCTTTTTAAATAAGGGCCTTGTATTTTCATTTTGTACTGGGTGCCACAAATTAGGTAGTTAGCCCTGCCTAGGGGTTGGGGAGAACACACGGGGCCCCCAAAGATATGGTGCAGGTGGGCAGGGAGTCCAAACCAGACCAGCCGTGTCACTTTTTTCTACGTGAGTGGAGGCAGCCATAATTCTTCAGGTGTCCTGGGGTGTCCAGGGTCTTGTCAGGAAGAGGAAACTAGGTTCAAGGACTTGGAGACATGGAAAGCACCCCCTAGTGTCTGCCCTGAGCTCAGCAATGCTGCCTGGGGCTGCTGCAGGGGTGGCCTCATGAGGAGGTTCTGTTTGGCCAATCACAAGAGAGCTGGGCTTCTTTGCCCGCCCTGTTGAGGCCAAGCCCCAGGCCTCTCCCAGCCCCAGCCCAGCCCCTGTCCCAGGGAGGCTTGGTCCAGAGTATTGGCCCTGAGTTGGTGGGTAATGGCCTCTCTGCCCACATGGACAATGGACGTGGTCAGGCGGGCACTTGGCCTTGGCTTTTGTACACATCATGGCAGACGGAAAGCTCATAGAGACCCCCGCTAGATGGAGGAGTTGAGACCATTTCTCAATCAGCCACAACCTGGACTTGGGATCAAGCTGTGGTCAAGGTTAGGGCTGGTCTGTGGCCATTTGGGGGCTGAGATGGGAGCCTTGTCTGTCTTGTTTAAGGCTGAGTACCCAAGGCTGAGCTAGATCTGACTCATGGGAGATGCTTGGTAAATACTGCAGGGGAATGAATAAGTGAACACGGTTTGCCCAGAGGAGCTGTGCCCTGGACCCTGAGAGGATCTGTACCTTCAAATCAGCCAGACCTGGGTTCAAATCTTGACTCTGCCACTCACTCTCCAGGGGAGATATTTCACCTCCCTTTCACTCAGTTTCTTCCTTTGAACAATGGGGAGAAATAACAGCACAGAGAATTAACTGAGACAATATTTAAAATGATTAGCACCGCCGACCGGTGGCCCATGTGAAATGCTCAGTATTTGAGAATTAATATGATTATATTAAGACCCCCAAAGGACCCTTACCCCTCAAAAAATGCTCTCTTTGTCTCTCAGATTTCAGGCTTCAACATTTTAAAAGTATTTTTCCGTATTTTCCAAGTCTTTTTCAATGTGCTTATATTACTTATATCAATGGGCATGTGTGTGTATGTGTGATTCAATTAATGTTCTTTATCAACAGTATTATTTTAAATAGACAGTAAATAAAAGGAGGCAAACCAGAATCAGTTCCCCTCAAGCATTCATTGGGTTCCCAGCTTCCTAGATGCTCTGACAACATTTGGGCCCTGTGCCTTCCCAACACGCACCCCTGTCCTGCATGCACCCCTCTCTCATATGTGCCCCTCCCCCACGTGCATCCTGCCTTCAGGTTATACCAGCACCAGCCAAGAGATTCTGGGTAAGATCCATGGGTGCAGTGAGGCCTCTGTCACAAGTTATCTCAGCTCAGCAACCAAAGTCTGGTCCCACCTCCACCTTAGGCCCCAGGTCTTGTGCTCACAGACTGCCCCCCATGCTTGCCCCACCTGCATTCTACCTGTGAACAAACACACACTCACACAAGCAAACACACATCAGAAGCCACGCCCACCGCAACAGACACCCAACTTTTTAGGAACCCCTGCCTTTGGGGACACCTGGGGATGTGGTCTGAGGGAGGCCATAGCAGGAAGCTACTTTGCCCCTACCCAGGTTGGTCCCCGCTTCTCTGGTCAGGAAGTCTTTTCTCTCCCTGAGCGTGCCCAGACACCTTCCACTGGCCCTTGTGCACTGAGCTGATGCTTCTGGAAAAAACCCAGGAGTTATGGGACAGAGTAGAGGCCCCGGCTCAGAAGAGGTTTCCTATCTGGGAGAGGCCTTGTTGATGCCTGGAGAGGACACATCATCTGATAGGTGGGGAAACTAAGGATGGAAGGGGCAGGGGCCTGCCCAGGGTTACCCCAGGAAGGTGGAGGCAGAGGAGGTGGCCTCGCCCTGTGGAAGTGCACAGCAGAGACAGCAGTGAGGGAGGTGGGCCTGGTCAGACTTCTCTGGGCTTCAGTTTCCTCACCCATCACATGGGGGTCACTCAGGGCCCTTCCAGCTCCAACAGTCTGAACTTCTGGGAGCTCTGGAAGGCTCTGGGGAGCTCCAGGTGATGGTCACACAGCTCCCTGGCTGGTGGGGGAAAGAGGATGCAAATAAGAAGGGTCCCCAGGGACCTGGGTTAACCCCTTGAACTAATTTCTGGCCTCTTCTTCCTGTGGGGTTGGTTAAAAAATAGACTTCCATCTGCAGGGGTTGGGGGTGCAGGGCGGGGCAGGCTTTATCTGGGGCTGTCAGGTCCTCCAAGCCCAGCCTGCAACAGAGACCTGCCCACTCCAACCCCCAAAGGCCAGGCTTGGCTGCTTGTGGTAAGGTGGCCTGTCTGACACAGTTCTTTCTCCCTTTGACTCAGCACTGAGTATCACCACAGCTCTGCTCAAGCAGCCGCAAGCCCAAGAGGCTCTCCCCTGAGTCCCTGCTCTCCCATTTTACAGACGGAGAAAGTGAGGCACAGTGACCTCCCAGGACACACGTTGAGCCAGGACAGGGGATAGGAGGTGGTCGCCCAGCTTTTAAGCCAAAGCTTCCTGGTGATGCTGGGACTGTGTCCCCCTTCGGTAGCAGGCAGCAGGTATAGTGGGGCAGGGTCTTTGTATCCCCAGATTACAAAGCCTACACCTCTCCTGGGGAAGAATCAGTGGTCTACACAGGTGCAGCTCTTAGATGGTGGGAAAGTCAGGCCCCGCTGGAGTGGATCCCAAAGGCCCTATTTCCTGGCTCTGTGACTTTCGCTAAGCTACTTAGTTCTCAGACCCTCAGTGTTCTCATCTGTAAGATGGGAAACAGCCATCCTTACCTCTGAGGGTGATTGTTAGGACGCATTGACATGCACAGGACCTGCCTGGTACCAGGCAAGCTCAGTCAATGAATTATATTAACAAGCGTGATGTCTATACAGGCCTGAGATTTCGAGCACTTTCAAATTGTGGTCATCTCTGAGGCTGTTTCTGTTGGAACTCAGTGTCCGCAATGGAAACCATGAGCCTTACACTGTGATGTGGACCAATAATGACTGAATAAATGGTTTTTTTTTCAGCTGAGATGGAACCAGTGAGGCCTTGTAGATGGGGCTTTTCTTTGGAGGAGGTCAAATAATGTCCCTGGTTTGCTGCCGAGGCTGCTGGGGGAAGTGGGGCTGGAGAACAATGGGCAGGCAGTGTTAAGAGCCCAGTGGGGTCCACACTGGGCTCCCAGTCTGGGACTCGTCCTAAGGGAGGAATCGGGGATGTGGCTAAGATGTCCATACCAGGGTGTTCCCGACAGTGTCTTTATGACTGAAATCCAGACACACCACAGTGGTCCAGCTGGTGTCGTGAGGGGTATCTTCACACACCTGCCTCCGCCATGCCGGGTCAGTGCAGCCGTGCCCTCTGCCATGAGGGAGAAGATTAATGACGTAGGGAAATGCACACTAAATGTTGGTGAGTTTCAAAAGCAGGTTCAAAACAACATGTACTCTATGTCCCTAACATTATAGAAGAAGGAAGGAAAAGAGGGAGGAGGAAAAGAGGAGAAGAAATTAAATCTATACATATAGTAAGAATACCAGAAGGCTAAAAACCAAAATGTTAACAATTGTTCTGGGTGGCAGGATTATGGGTGGTTTTAATTTTCTTCTTCATAATTTTATTATTTTCCAATTTTTCCTTAATGAATGTGTATTATTCTTATAATCAGAAAAAAATGTGTTTTGTTTTGAGAGATTGTGGGGGGGAGTGTTGTTAGAGATTGTTCTTCCCCTTTCATAGACTCTAAAACTGAGGCCCAGAGTGGGAAAGACGGTAATTCATTCACTCATCCATTCATTCACTCACTCACTCATTCATTTATTCATCCTCAAATGCTTCTGGAAACCTCCCTAGAGCCAGGCTCAGTTCTAAGTCCTATGGCCAAAGAGCTGAAAGGGACCCATCTCTGTCCACCAGGAAATCACAGTCTGGGGGAATAAAGGACACAACAGCAAGTCCTTGAAATTCATTCCCACAGGGGGCCAATGGCAGTGAAGAGAGAGGGGCTGAGTCCTCCTGGGAGGGTCAGAGACGGTCTCACAATGAAGAGAAACTGGGACAGGGCTTCGGTGTATGAGCAGGGATGCTATAGCATATAGGGGAAGGCACCTCTTGCAAAGGCATCATGGGCTATGAGAAAGAAAGAATCCGCTGTGTGGCAGGGAGGGTGTCAAGAGGTCACTAGAATGACCTCTCCAGGGGCCTCGAATTGCCTGGCTCTGTCATTCAGTGGTTGTGCGACTCTGAGCAAGTTCCTAAACCTCCTGAGCCTCGATTTTCTCATCTGGAAAATGGGCTAAGGACCTCACTGGGTTCCTGCAAGAACTGAGTGATGAATAATTGTAATGTACTCGGAACAGTGCCTGGTACAGCGAAAGGGCTATGAGGCTGTTTGCTTCTATTACTTGGTATTATTTACACTTTTACCTGCAGGTATTTCAAAAGCCAAAGGGATTTTTAAGCTAGAAATTAACATTAATTCATTCACTTATTTATTTCAGTCATTCAACAGATATTTATTGAGATTCTAGAATGAATCCAAGCCTTTTTAGGCACTGGTGATAGAGCTGCCAGATAAAATACAGGATTCGAATTGCTTGAATTTCAGACAAACCATGAATAATTGCAACATTCAGGACGTTATACCCCAAAAAAGTCTTCATTGTTTATCTGAAACTCAATTTAACAGGGCGTTCTATATTTTTATTTGCTAAATCTGGCAACTCTAACAGGGAATGCAACACCAATTGAAAAAAAAACAAAAAACAAAAAATCCTGCCCTCCTGAGGTTGACATTCTATGGGGTAAAGAGATGATTCTTAAGTAAAGGTGTTATTTATCAGGTGATAAACATGCTGAGGAAATTTAAATCAGGGAAGAGGGATGTATTCATTTCCTATTGCTGCTCAAATTGCCAGGTTTAAAACAGCACTATTCACTATCTTACAGTTCTGGGGTTTACAAGTCCTAAGCAAGTCTCTCTGGGCCAAGATCAAGGTGTTGACACGGCTGTGTTTGTTTCTGGAGGCTCTGGGAGAATCCGTTTCCTTGCCTGTCCAGCTTCTGAAGGCCACTTTCCTTGGTTGGTGGCCTCTTCCTATGTCTTCACAGCCAGCAACATTGGGCCAAGTGCGTCTTATACTAACATCTCTCTGGTTCTCCAATCAGTTCTTCGTATGACATCTCCATCTGACTGTCCTCTCTGCCTCCTCTTCCACTTGTAAGGACCCTCGTGATACGTCGGGCCAACACGGATAATCCAGAATAATCTCTCCATCTCAAAGCCCTTAACCTTCATCATATCTGCAAAGTCGCTTTTGCCATGTAGGTGATATATTGACAGGTTTCAGGGGTTGGGATGTGGGTAATTTTGGGGGCCATTATTTTGCTTACCGCAGGGCTCAGAGAAGGCATTTTATAGGAGACGCAGAGACCCGATGAGGTGGGAAGTTGAGCTATGCAGGCAGGACGTGAAGGGCTGTCCAGGCAGGGGGAACAGGATGTATAAACGTCCTGCAATGGGGGTAGGATTGGTGTGTCGAGTACCAGCGAGGAAGCCAGCATGGCTGGGGCGGGATGAAGGAAGGGGAGTAGAAGGTGATGAGGAAGAGAGATGGAAGGGGCGCTGGTCATGCAGAACCCCACAGGGCTGATTGGAAGGGGAGAATTGGTGATGCCACTCTCCAGGCCTGGTCCTCAAGTGCCCCCAACCATGTGCTACTCAGTTGACACCCATTCCCAGAGTGCTCACATCACAGGACAGATTCCTCTCAGAAGTACTGCAAGATGAGAAGGAAGAGGGTTTTCCTGCAACATGAGGGATTCAGGTTAGATGTTTAAGAGAACTTCCTGTGTGCTAGCAGGAGACTGTCAGATACCTACCACAAAGATCAGTAATACGTGGGAGACTAGGTCTTGACTGAGGGAAAAGGGGTCCAGTGCCCTCAGGGACCTCACATTATGGGACCACCCACGCTCCTGAGATGATCTGGAGGAGTAGTAGGTCCTAACTTGGATTTCCCTTGGCCACTGGCCATCCCGTGACCTCAGGAAGCCATGTCCCCTCCCCAGACCTGTTTCTACAATACGAGGGAGTTGGACTCAAGGATCTCCGAGGTCTTCCTGATGTTGACCAGCTGTGCTTCCTATAAGCTACAACTATCTGATCTAGGGATTTTATTTTAGACAAAAACCTCATAACTGTGTGACCTTAGGCAGGTTGCTTAACCTCTCTGAGCCTGTTTTCCCCACCTGTAAGTGGGGATGATCATAGAACTCACCTAAGGTGGAGTGAGGGCGAAAGGAGTTAAGCTGTGGAAAGTGCTCAGAGCTGTGCCTGGCACTCACTGAGCGCTCAGCAGATGTGGGCTCTGACCCTAACATGCTTGGAGCCTGGAGTCCGTGACCCTGTCTCCAGGAGCTTGACGTTTGCTGGCTGTGGGATTCCAAGTCTCCAGACCGCCCCCACTGCTAGAATGCCCCTAACGCCCTGGCCTCCCCCACGTGCTGGGTGGCAGGCCTACCCCACAACCACATGAAAAGCCATTCCCCCAGGGTGTCCCCACACCTGGGAAAACCGGCAGCCTGCCCAGCGCTGGCCCCGCCCGGTGGCTGGAACACCGGGCAAGATCAATGAAGCCCGGCTGGGCTCCCAGTGTCGCCACCTTGTTCCAATCAGGGCTGGGCGCCTTCCGCTCCGGACCCCCGCCCGACCCCTCCCAGGCCCTGCCCAGCAGCCCACGTTTCCAGCCCCGTGACCCCTGAGGAGCGGTGCCCATGGCCTGACTCCACTTTGGCTGCAGCCTGACTAGACTTGGACAGTTGAAGAGCATGCTGGACGATGCGGGGACTGGCTCTGGTCCTGACATCCAAGTAAGGCTCTATGAGCCCCTCCTATCTCTAGCCTCAGTTTCCCCAGCTGCCCATGGGCTACTTAATTTCATCCCATCTGGTTCTCGGGGCTGTTGTGTAGAAGCAAAATAGATAAAAGAGAGACCAATGTTTTAGAAATGGTGGCCATGCCAAGCTCAGAGGAGGTGGGAGAAGCCGGTTCCCACTGTCGGGCAGCGGGCTCTCCTACGAGCTCCCTTCTCCCTTCCTCTGCCTAGGTCCTTCTCAACCTTCAGGTCTTGACTCGAATGTCACCTCCTCTGAGAGACCTTTGCTGACTGTCCTGTCTTAAGGTCTTAGTGACCAACCCCTTGCTCCACACACTCGTCAGTCACTCTATGCCTTGGCCCGGTCTGTTTTCTTCACCATTCAAAGACACTGTCAAATATTGGCATGTTTATTTGCCTCCTTGTTTATCTTCTGCCTTCCCTGTTAGAATCAAAGCTCCATGGAGCGTATTAGCTATCTTGTCCACTTCTGTGACTCCAGCACCTAACATGACCCCTGGCACATAGTAGGTGCTCAACGAATGTTTGTCGAATGACTCTGGTGCCTCCTCCTCTGTTTCTCATTTCTCCTTGTCCGTCCCATCCCAGCTCTTCCCCAGTCGAGTTTAGGGCTCCCTGAGGACAGGACTGAGAACATTTCCTCCTGTGCTCTTGGGATGGGGCCAGGCCTCTGTGAGCTAAGGACCTTCAGATCGCCAAGCTCATGCCTGACTTGACTGAGGCTCAGAGATGAGACAGTAAAGAGGGCTCAGCCCTCACCCCAGGTCTGAGCACATTCTATGATCCCCTTCCGGAAGCCTGCTCAGGGGCAGCCAGAGACACACATGTGGTGAACATCACATTCTTGCCAGTGACAAAGTCATGCCAACAGCAAATGACAAAGAGTGGCCAGTGTCTGAGCCTGTGGCCTAGACATGCCAGGCAGGGACGTATGAGTCTGCTCTAGCTTCTGTTCAGCTCTGCCCACATCCTCAGCACCTCCGCAAAGACCACAGGCCTGGTAGGTGAGGAGGAGGCGACGTAGCTCATTGCATAGAACTGGTGTCACTCCAGGAGCAGATCTCCCTAGCTGTATCTCTCAACCCCAGCCATCCATCCCTGCTGGCCGTTGGTCCTTGCGGTCATCTGTGGACCCTGGGCCACAGCTCTGCCTTGCTTCCATAGTGTCTGTGCTCTCCAAGAGCCAGACCAGGCAGAACAGTCTACCCAGGTTCAAAGCTCAACTCTGATATTCATCAGCTGTGTGAACTGGGGCACTATACTAACCTTTCTGTGCCTCCGTTTTCCTAGTGTTAAAATGGGGGTGCTAGTAAGGGTACCTGACACATAAGATGGCTGTGAGGGTTAAATGAAATAATATGTGAAAAGTGTAGACAGCATTAGTTGTGATAAATGAGGGGCCTGGCCCCTGGGGTGAGGCACATGCAGACAACAGGGCACAATTTTAGCATCAATAGATCTCGGTTCAAATCCCAGCTCTGTTCCTTCCTTGCTGGGTCTGGGAGACTTACTCAGTGGACTTCAGCTCCTCACCTATGAAGTAAGCCCAGTGACATGTACCTGGAAGGCTTTGGTAAGATTTAAGAAGCTCGGTAGGGAGCGTGCTCAGCAGGGGTTGGGTACCCAGAAACACTCCTTGTGGGGGGTTGCCATGATGAGGATGGCTTCAAGAGCCACCTGATAATTCAGCAGAGAGTGAGCTGGTGGACAGGACGACCTGCTTGAAACAGTGATTTGGCCGAGAATAAACACTCCACAACTTTGATGCACCACAGGCAGTTCTGCAACTCTATGCAAATGTAAGCGTTTTTGTCCATTCTTTTTTCAGTGGTTTGGGGGGAGGGGGCTTTTTCTATTTTTTATCTTTTGCTTTTCTTTTAAAATATCTTATTGTAAAATATAGTAACAGAGAGTGTATAAGTAAAAATATTATCTACAAAAAAGTAATGAAACATATTCATATACCTACCTCCTAGCTTTAAAAGAATCTGCTGATTAGAGCTTAGGGCACCCACTAGCATCTGCTCCCCAATCACATTCTTCCTCTTCCTTCCCCCTGCCATGATGGGCCAGGAGAATCACTCTCCTGGGCCTTGTATTAACCATTCTCTTGTTTATCTGTATGCTTTTTGCTTTCAATGTCATTTACTTTTATAAGAACAGAAATTTGGGGATAAACTGAAAAGCAGCAATAGGGGGTGTGAACTATTAAGCTACTGAAGGAGTTTACATGATGGGTAGAGTGTGGAAGATGGTCAATTCTCCCTATTGTACAGATGAGGAAACTGAGGCTTGGGGAGGCTCAGGGTCGCACAGCCAGAAGGAGAAGATACCAGGGTAGGAACTCAGAGTTATTATGCCCTGAATCACAGACTGTCAGGTCATGAATGGAGCTTTGGTTTCACTCTCTCATTTGTTCAATAAAAGCTTACTGTGCACAAATCCTGCTCCAGACACCAGTATCTGATCCTGCCTCCAGCCCCATCCAACACACTGAACTCCTTCTACAATATCCTGGCCTCTACTTTAATACTTCCCATGACAGAGAGCTCTCTACCTCTGGAGAGGTATGTCTCATTCTCTCTCTAGCTGACTCGCAATGCTTCGTTTCCTTGAATGGAGTCCAATAGCCACCGGCCTTAGTTCCATCCCCAGCATCCACCTGGTCCCCTGCCACCTGGAAGCTCTTCTCAGATCTGAAGCCAGAGCTCTCAGCCCCCTGGCCTGCTCTTCTCCAAGACAAAGTCCCCAGTTGCTTTAACAGTTCATCATGTGACATGATTTCAATACTATTCCCCATGAGGTCCCTGAGGATGTCTCATAGGCCCTAACAGAGGGGTTCAAGCAAACTTGGCCTCCAGGGGTGGTCGAGCTGTGGTGGCTGTTTCAAAACTCCTACCACATGCCAGCAGCCCCTTTGTGCACTGCCGTTTGAGCAGCAGTAAGTACTCCATTTTACAGGTGAAGTGGCTGAGGCTCAGGGAGGCCATGTGTCATGCACAAGGCCTCTCAGCCTGACCCTGACTCTAGGGCTTTGGGCCCCTAGGCTGATGCTCTGCCCTCCAGCCCCGGCTGCCTCAGGGGACGCTATGTGCAACCCTCCTGGTACAGCCACCATTCTCTAGGCCAAGAAGACAGGCTCTCGTCACCTCCATGGGACATTTGGGGAGGGGGAAAGGAAGGTTAAAAGTCAGATGCTGGGGAAGCATCTGGAAATGCAAGGCCAGCAAACCACACGGAAAGTCAATGTCCCTGAATTAAGGCGAAGCAGACACTTCCACGACCAGGTTTCCACTCCTCCCAGGGCTGCCCTCGATTATAGGTCCAAACTCTGAGCCTGGATTCCACACCTGCCTCAGCATGTGTGTGTAGATCCATCCACAGGATGGTCTGTGTCTACACAACCCTGACGTGTGCCCCTGCCTGTGTGTGTGTCTACGTAACCCTATATGGAGGCCTGTCTACGTCTACACTAATGGGTCTGTGTGTATTGACAAAGATAGTTGTGTCCTTATAAGTGTCTTTGCACACACACATGTAACTGTTTGCACGTGTGGCTGCTGCATAACAGTACCGGCCTCCACGAGGGCTCGTCCACATAGATGTGTGTGTGTTGCCGGTAAATGTATGTGAGAGTGTGCCTGTTACCATGGGTGCTGTTTGTGAGTGTGCCCACGAGAAGAGGTGTGTGTGTGTGTGTGTGTGTGTGTGTGTGTGTACGCCCTGTGTGCCTGAAGTCCAGTGGAGTTTTTTCCATTTCTGGTTTCCCAGCGCTCTAAACCTCACCTACCCCCTCAGATCTTAGAGTCGGACTCTTCCTCCCCATTTTATAACCAGTGGAAAAGAAGCCTTTAGTATGGAAACGATGACACAGGAAACTGAGGCTTGGAGAGGCCCAAATATGAGCAGGGGGAAAAAAAATGCTGCCATCACTGGGCACATTTTTTTCAAAAGAGGGTCTTTAGTTCCTACCAAGGACCCTTAGCTGTGGCTTCCAGCCCTGGACACTTAGAGTGCCTGATAGGACAGTATGGGCCAGGGCACGGGTGGCGGGAAGAGGATAAATTCAAGGCCGGGCCCTCCAAAGGCTTTTGCAGAGAAGAGCTGGTCTGGCGGGCAGTCCCTCAGAGTTAGGTACAACTGCAAATGAGCATCCCGTGTGACCTTGAGCCAGTCCTTGACCATTCCTGGGCCATAGTTTCTTCAGACCTGTCATAGAGTAACATGAAATTCTAGAACATTAGAGATGGACAGTACTCCCTGGGATCAAACGTGGTCCAATACACTTATCTCCCTGATGGAGTGTCTGAGGCCCAGTGAGGTAAAGGACTTTCCCAGGGTCACCCAGCAAGGAATAAGGGGACAGTTCCCCCTAAAGCCAGCAGCCAAGTCCATGAGCCTCAGGCCCAGCCCAGGTTATAGGTCATGATTGTCTTTAGGCTCCATTGAGCCCCAGCTCTTGGATTCCTGGGGAATTGGGACTCATTTGAGTTTATCAAGGTACAAGGCATAATTGCCTTCCCAACCAATGAAGGTGGCAGAACAAAACTGAAGCGTGAAAGAGTAGAGGAAGTCACAAAGAAAAACTGTGGGGAGCTGTGGCTACACTGAAGGCAGTGATCCACACAGAGAGAGCTAACAAATTGCAAATGAAACAAACAACTATAAAACTGGGGCACGCTACCCACCCCCAGCCCTCTGAATCCAGGCCCAGGCTCACTGTCACACAGCCTGGTACTGAGTGCTTGATCCATCAGTGACTACCTGTGACTGTGAGCACCTTCGCTTCTTTGGCCTCAGTTATCCTTTCTGTTATTTGGGAATAAAAAAGCCTGACCACATGAACCCCCCACCTCCTGGGGAACCGTTGAATGTGGAATGGTTAAGACACTTGCTTTGCACTTAGAGGCCTAACTCCAAATCTAAGCTTGCTTGCCTCATGGAATCCTCTCTGAGCCTCAATTTCCACAGCTGCCCAATTCACAGTGTTGATTTGAAGTTCATCTCAGATAAGGAAAGCAGGTGCTCAAAAAATACTACTCCGCAGGCCTGGGCACGTGGTAGGGGCCAGGGCACATATGGCAATTGGCTGACGGGGTAACCGGTGGGCTAGACAAGTTAGATAATTTGGGGACCCAGTGCAAAATGAAAATGCAGCCCCTTCGTCCAAAAAGTATTAAGAGGTTCAAGGCAGTGACAGCAGAGCATTTAACCAAGTGCAGGACCCTTCTGAGAGCAGGGTCCTGTGTGACTGCGTGGGTTCCAGGCCAGGAAGCTGGCCCTGCCTATGGGACATCAGTTCCGGTGAAGGGACTGAGGTCCTTCTACTGTGACTTCCACCACTGTGCTGAGGGCCACCCCCCATCCCTAGGGCTGCAGCTAGGATCATGACCACTGGGCCCTACTACTCTCAGTGGCCATCAGAGGCAGCATAAAAGACCAACTGTTCTCCACCTCGTTATAGCCCATTTTTATCTCATGCCATGCATACAGCACATAGTTGATTTCTTTCCGCAAAGGGCTGCGCTTTTTTACTTTTCTAAGGGCGACTATGGAAAGCCATGTGGCTTTTATTGCTGGCAGGAATGTCTGAGGCGTTCCTTCGCCACCACATGAAATGGAGCTGTAATCTTCATCTGCGTAAGGCCAAAGCCCCTGGTCTCCTCCAAGCCATCGACCTCTGAGATTAATTAAGGCTTCATAAGGACTGACAGTCATTAGGACCTGTTGGGGAGGTGGAAAATCCCTAATGGGACTGTCTGGGCCCAAAGCCACGAGGTGGGCGGTGGGGCAAAGAGGGCCTGCTATGAAAAGGAAGGCACCCTGGACCAGCGTCAGTGGGGAGTCACAGAAGGGGGTTCCAGGCTCTGCCCCTGGCCTAGGCTGCAAGCCTGAGTGAGGCACTTCCCCTCCCTGGCCTTGGTTCTGCCATTCGATAAATGGGAGAGTTGGATATATCTCTTGAGTCCTGCTGAGTCTGACATTATAAAATCCTGAATCCTGCCCACAATTCTCCTGCCAGGATTCTAATTCTATTCCATGACTATAACTTCAAGCATCTGATTCTGGTCCATGAGAACAGAGCACGGTGGTCAGGAACGTGGGCTCTGGGGCCAGGCGGCCTGGTTGGAATCTCAGCTCCGCACTTTCCCAGCTGTGTGACCCTGAGCAAATGACTTAACCTCTCTGTCTTTAGTTTTCTCACTTGTAAAATGGAGGTGATAACTGTACCTCCCCCACAAGAGTACTGTGAGGCACAAATGAGTATGAAGTGTGGGATGAGGTCTGGCGTGCCTTAAGAGCTTAACTGCTGTCAGTAAAGATTAATAGAAGTTGGGACTCTAGTTCCCTGGTTCTAATCCTATTCCAAAAATTAGCGTCTGACTGGCGCCTATTCTTGCTACCTGATTAAAGTTTGGAGGCACTTTAAACCCGGAAATCCTCCTCTTTCCTCCACTGTAAGGGATGTGAGAGGTGACAGCCACTCAGAGGAGCCTTGTCTGTGCCTGATGGCTGCACTGAAGCCTATCCTGGGGCTGGGGAAAGGGCACACCCATCCCGTAGCTGTCTTGGGCTCCAAGCCGTCCAGATCCCTCTTACCACTCCCTACCTCCCCATAGAAGAATCCTCTGATGTGATGGCTCTGCCAGCAGGTAGCTCTGCACCCACCCACTGCTGTCCACGGAGAGTCTAAGGCACTGTGACCAACCAGCAGAGCACAGACAGAGCCGGGATCAAGCCATGTTGAAAGAAGAGCCTTCAGGTCCTGAGGCCCAGAGCAGGGAAGCTCTTTCTTCTCTGAGCCACAATTTCCCCCTCCATAAAATGGAGAGAATAAAATCCCTCGCCTACAGAAGCACCATGAGGGTTAGCGATAATTGGGGTAAAATTCCAAGCACATGACAGGAGTCCAATAAATTAGGACAATTATTAGTCATAAACCAAAGAGCTGTACCAGAATTATTTTCCTATTTTATAGATGACCAAAGCGAGAAACAGGGAGGGCGGCAGGAATACCAGATCCAGTGGTGGGAGCTGAAACCAGAACCCACTTCCCTGGCTACTGATGGGGCTTGCCTCCCCTCCCTGTGCCAGGCTCCCACTAAGACCTCCTCTTTCCCTCCTGCTCTCACTCTCGTTCCCCAAGCTGGGCACTCTCTCACAACAGACCTAGGACCTATGCTGAGGTGAGAATGGGATTGGGGGTTCTGCAGCTGCACAGACACAAGGGGGCTCCAACTTGAAGTCACAGGGAAACTTATCTACCGTCCTGAGGGGAGCCTGCCTGGCGTCTAGAAGGACCATGAAAGCGCACTCCCATCATTCAGTTGGGGAAGCTGAGGACCATACGGAGAGGTGGCTGAATCTGACATTTCCCTCTTTGGTGATGGATGTTCAGGGGTTGCATCCAGCCCTGAGGTGGCGCCCTCTTGTGATGGTCCTGGCCTCATTTCCACCTGTGGGCGCCAGTAGGGTGGTTGGGGGTCCAGGCAGGCAGGGGTCAGTACGCCCCACTGTAGGGGGTACCAGGCTTCCTTCCCCCTGGCTTCGCTTCTTCCTTGGTGACTTGAGTCACATCTCTCCTCCTTCCTGGGCCTCAGGCTTCCCATCTGTAAATTGAGGACAGACTACAGCTAGGTCTGTCTCCTCACAGGTCGTCCTGAGGCTAAAGGAGAGCGCACGGTGGGAGGGCCTCAGCAGATGGCCCCTACAGCCCCCTTCCTGTCTCCCAACCCGGTTGAAAGCGTCTGCTGATTTCCAAGTCCATGGCTGTCTAACAGATTTTATTGCCTCAAGCTCCACCACCATCATAATAGCAAACATTGATTGAGCACCTTCGATACCAATATACCTGGCTCTTCCCATTACTTTATTCAACCAAGGAGGGCGGTGGTGTGCATAACCAGGTGGTGTCTCGGCTCCCCAAATTTTGAGTCAGATGGGCCTTTTAGCCTCGCTCTGGTTCTTCCTAGCACAGAAAACCTTGGGCAACGTCTCCCTTCATTTAAACGGGTATAACACCTACCACATACCATCGCTATGAGGATGGGATCAAGCACTTAAAGCCCTAACACAGTGGCTGGACATAGTTGCACCTCAGCAAACGTGGCTGCCACCATTCTTCCCGTTCTACCAGTTAGGAGACCAAGACTCAGAGAGGGGCAAAAGTTACACAGCCAGTCAATGGCAGAGCCAACAGCTGTGTCCTAACCACAGTGGTCTCCCCAGCTCCCCCTCCCTCCCCTCTGACTCTAGCCCTTTCCAAAAAAAAAAAAAGACTGTAATTTTGAGAAGCACACTTGTCTGCCTTGTATTCTGGAGCCTTCCGGAGGCTGCCCAGGAAGAATGGTCCAGAGCTGGATTTTCTGAGATGAGGGCTCCCAACCTTGGAGGCAACAACCCCTCAAATATAATACTGTTTTCATGACCCTTTCTTGCTAACTTTATATATTTTTATATATAACATATGTCACGTATGCTATATATAATATATAATATACAAATTTATAATTATTTATGTATAAATATATACCCGAAACCAGGATGCAGGCAAGTCCTGGTTTAATTAGCAGTATTTTCCTTCTTTTTCTTTCATATGAACCAATGGATGGCATTTTAGATCCCATGGAACACAGTGCCCCTCCCCTCCAGATGAAGTCTCCAATCTTCCGAATTATGAAATGGAGTGACTGAAATGAACTCCATTCACAGAAGAGAAAACTGAGGCTGAGTTCCCACCCTGAGTTCCAGGGCACCAGGCAGGAGGGTGACATGGTGATAGGTAACCTTCCCAAGTAGGGGTGTGGAGGCGAGACTGGGAGAAATCATTAGCTTCTAGAAGACAGTCTTTTTGTCTAGTCACTGGATTGGGGTTCCCATGAGACTCCGGATAAAGAGAAAGATGCCTCCTGGGGAGGGGGAGGGAGGAGGAAGAAGGTGGCCGACAGTGTCAGGGAGAAGGGGTGGGGAGTCTGTGATGAATACTGGAAAAGCCTCCTGCAAGCTGCCTCCACCTGGAGCCAGGACACAGGCAGTCTTTACCTCCCCTAGGCAGCCCCTAGGTAAACCAAGGGGGACAGGATGGCCATGGACTAGGCTCTGAGTCCTGGCAAGCTTTAAACATGAGAATTGGATACTTCACAATGGGAACTGTGTGGCCCAGAGAGGGGAGGTGACTTGCCAAAGGCCCCTGACAAGGCATGAACAGTCCTTATTTAAACAGCGTAACAACAATGATGATGGGGGGAGCGCCCCTTAAGTGCCAGGCCTGTGCTAAGCACTTTACACACAGTTCTGCGAAGAGGCCACTATTATTACCACCACTTTACAGATGACACAGATGAGGCTCAGAGAGGTTTTAAGCAATTTTCCCTAGATCACAGTAGGTGGTGGAAGAAAAACTCAGGCAGTAGAACTGCAGACCCAAGCTCTTTCCACAACCAGTGGACCTCTTAGTAGGTTTCCCAGAACATATATGTCTATTGTCTGGTACACCTGGGGGAGCCTCGCCTCTCCCCAGGCACCAGGACTCTCCAGGAATCAGACCTGCCCTTGGAAGCTCTCTGGCCAGCACCTCATTAGGAGTAAGGCAGGTGGAGCCAGCTCCTAGACAACCTCCAGTGGCAGGAGGAGTGCAGCCTGACACGGGGTCATTCCTGTGGATCCTCTTCCTGGAGGACACTGTCAGAAGGAGTGGCCCACAGAACCAGGGCTCTTGAAGGCTGAAGGCTGGGTCCCTGCTTACCCAGCTCTGGGCCTCATCCTGTGGACAACTTGGGGTGCCCTTAGGCAGGAGCCACTTGAGAGAAAGCAGGGTGTTTGTACATCAGTCCAGGAAAGAGGGAGAAGAGATGGCTGTCTATACAAGATGGAGAAGGGAGAGAGTATCCGCATGTCCCAGGTAGAGGAGTAAGAGCCCTCCAATTGTGTGAGAGAGAGAAAGAGAGAGAGAGAGAGAGAGAGAGAGAGAGAGAGAGAGAGAGAGAGAGAGAGAGAGAGAGAGAAAATGAATATGAATGACCCCTGTGTGTTTGGGACTGGGAAGTAGATTGGTCCTCGGTCGAAATCAGAAATCAGTAACGAGCTGGTCTGTTTTTCTGTGCATCCTCGTCACCCCAGTCCCCCATAATGAGACAGGAAAAGACTATGCATTTCTATCGGGGAGGACGTTCTGCAGGTCGGAGTGCACAGGGACTCTCGGGTATCTGAGATGCGAATGCCGAAAGCATCAGTGTCAAAGCGCCAGAGTCCATCGAGGGCCGGGAGAGCAGCCTTCGGTCTGACACAAAGTCATTGGTTTGTCCCAGACGTGGCCGCACAAATAGCGAAGAATAGGACGAGACGTCTGCCGGGCAAGGGCAGCCCTTGGGTGACCCGCCGCGCCTGGACACGGGGATCCCAGCTGGTTCACATGTGTGAGCAGGGCCTGGCGGGGCAACTACGCAGCTGGCAGAGTGCAGGCGCCAACTAGCGGTGGCTCCCGGAATTGCTCCGGCCCCTGCGGCCCTGGCGACCTCGGGTTGGGGACCCTGGCGCCAACAACCAGGGACCCTTGGTTCCGGGGCCCACCTTCAACGAGAGCCCTACCGAAAGCTGGAGCCGCGCCGGGACCTATGCCAGGTACCGAGACCCACAGGAGCCCCATTCTCAGGAAACCCGTTTGTAAACCCGCCGTCGGATAAGAGAGAAGAATCAGGTAGAGGAATAAGTAAAGGCCCGGGTGCAAACCGAAACCAATAGACCAATCGAATTTACAAACCCTACAGGTCCTGGCCCCACAGCCACCCCAGGGCAGCACTCATCGCCCGCCCTCCCTGGCCCTGGGCCCTACCTCGCTACCATGTCGTGTGCCTTTCGTGGGGAAGCTCCCAGAGGCTGGACGCACTGAAGCCGGGCCCCTCGCTTTCTTCTGGTTCTGCGGCCAGTCCAGAGCTCGCCAGAGCGCGCGGGCCTCAGCCCCGCGATCTGCGATTCCGAGGTGTAGGCTTTATAAAAAGGTCCAGTAAGGGGCCTTCTCCTTCTACGCTTTTCAATGGCCTAAGGAGCGGACGGGAGGTTCGGAGAGGGTTAGGGACCAGCTCTCCAGGTGGTCGAGATTGGGCCAGAGCCCGTCTGCTCTGCAGTGCACGCGGGGCTTGATTTCGTTTGACGACGACGAAATGGTGCGCACGGGGCCGGGGTCAGATCCGGGGCGGAATCTTGCCGCCACCGTGGATTCCTACGCTTCTTTGCACCCCAGACGTGGAATTCGTCGTTTTGCACCTGTCGAGGACCGGGAACAACGAATATCCAGCCCGATCTCCAAAACGGCGAGGAGACTCGGCACGCATTCGTTCCCCAGACTCCAGGGAGCGTCTGGGGCGGTCCTCCGGGGTGAATAAGGCTTGATCTTTCCAGTCCCCCTCCCTGCTGTAGCGTGTCCCTAGACCCGCTCGCCTGGCCTAGGAGGCAGGACAGAAGGGATTGTTTGCCGTGAAGCCCCAAGAGCGGTGGGCCGCACGGCCCGGAGTGGGATCGAGGACCCAGGGCCAGCTCGCAGGCAGGGAGTGAGTGCCTCCGCAGAGCTGTGTGCGTCCCCGCGGCGCGGCCGGCGCCCCTCCGGGGAAGACGTCGACTCGGACCCGCCGGGGCCGGTTGTACCCACGTGGAGGAAAACACTCCCTCCTTTGCAAGCCGGGGCCCTTAGCTTTGCGACCATTCCCGCATTCTCCGCAGTTTTCTGCTCGCCACAGGCTCGCGTCCTCTTACACGATGCAGGATCGTGGTTAAAATACGGGGAGAGAAACCAGAAAAAAAAAAACAAAAAACACTCGCGTTTTTCAGGCCCCATCGCTGTTTACAAAGAGCCACAGGCCGCCACGACGAAGAACCACGCAGCAAGGCCTGCACTATCCTGACAGTTGCCTTGACGGGAGAGCGGAGGGGAACGGGGTTAGTCGCTCCCAAGCCAGATGCTAGCCTGTGAGGGACACCCTTCCCTCTGTCCTGGGCCCGCCGAGGCCAGGACCAAAGCTGCTCAGGCCTGGGCGCTGCAGAGGCCGCTGGTGCGCGCGTAATCTCTTGTGCGGTGGAGACGCTTGGGTGAAAATAATTTGCGGGCTGGGGAGGTGAGAAGCCTCTTTGGGGCAGCTCCCCACACAGTGTCACCCGTCTTGGGGCCCCTGCAGTCCCCAGCTGTGGGTGCAGGCAGCACAGGCCCAAAGCGGCTGGAGCTAGGGAGTCCCGACAGCGGGCAGTGAGTAAAGGGGGGAGAGAAGAGGAGGCGCGGCCCCGGAGACGGTGGCAAATGAGGTAGGGCCCCGACCTTTTAAACACATTTTTAGCCTTGGCCCGGGTTCCCCAGAACTCTCCAGGAGCCCTGGGCTGTCGCGCTGGGCTCCCGACCCCGGGCGTCCTCCGAGAGGCGGGGCCTTCCTCCCCTCCGGGTGGGGCGGCCTTCGGAGGTCCTCGGTCCTCCCCCCGCGAGCGCTGCCGAGGTGCCCTCGATGGGGACTCGGATTGGCTGCGCGACGCGTCGCTCGGGCCGGCCCCGCCCTCGCGGGACCCGTGGTACTAACCCCGCGCCGGCCGCCGCGGCGCCGCCACTTGATTCTCGAGGATTTGTTCTGGGGCTGCGGCCGCGTAGTTGGGGCTGCGGCCGCGTAGCTGGTGCGGGGGCGGGAGGCAGCGGCGGCACAGTCGGTGCGGGCCCAGCCACCGCCGAGACAGCTGGGACCGCCGCGAGGGGCTGCCACACAAGGGTCGCGCGCCCATGATGCGGGACTAGCGGGCAGGCTGCGCGCGGTCGTCGGGGCAGCGAGACCTCGCTGCAGACGGGCCCCCGCGGGGCGTCCCTGGGCGCCGCCCCCCTGCGCCCAGAAGCCCCGGCCTGGCCGCTCCTGCTTCCCCGCTTCTCGCGGCAGCCGCGGCCGAGGAGGCGCCCGCGCCGGCCACCCCCGGGGGAGCCGCGCCGCTGCCGCCCGCCCGGCGCCCTGACGGCCGCTGTTATGCGTATTCCTGTAGACCCGAGCACCAGCCGCCGCTTCACACCTCCCTCCACGGCCTTCTCCTGCGGCGGCGGCGGCGGCGGCGGCAAGATGGGCGAGAACAGCGGCGCGCTGAGCGCTCAGGCGGCCGTGGGGCCCGGCGGGCGCGCCCGGCCCGAGGTGCGCTCGATGGTGGATGTGCTGGCGGACCACGCGGGCGAGCTCGTGCGCACCGACAGCCCCAACTTCCTCTGCTCCGTGCTGCCCTCGCACTGGCGCTGCAACAAGACGCTGCCCGTCGCCTTCAAGGTGAGTGCGGGACCCGGGGAGGAAGGACACGGGCCCTGGGGCTCCGGACGCCTCCGCTGCAGGAACCAGGGCCGGGGGAACCGAGGGAGGGGAATTGCCCGCGACCCTGCAGCTAGAGCCGGGCAGCGGGGCCACGGGCGCTTTTGGTCTCGCCGTGCGCTGCGCCCGGAGACTTCGGCGTTCCCTCTTGGATGCACCCCGCACGGGTGCCTTTTAGGAGGTTTGCCCCCTCCACCTTCCGGGAGCCCTGCAGAGAAACGTTGATGCGGAAACGGACGGATGGGGCTTCGCCTCCTCCGACTCGGATCCCTGGACACAGCCCTGAGGGCAGGGGGGAGAGGAGCCCCGGGACTGGGGCGAGGACACCGGAGGTGGGTGTGGGTATAGGGGTTGGTGGATAGGGCCTACCCTCCACTGCCGACACCCCTCCTCCTGCACCGCTTCAGAAACACTTCCTGCTCACACCCTCAACCTCTGGCTTCTGAAATTTTACACCGAGCGACTCTGGGCTGGGATCGGGGGCACTGTGCCCTAAACGGTTGCGTCAGGGATCCCGAATGTCAGGCCGAGATTGGGGGCGCTCCCACCCCTAGCAGCCCCCAGCCATTCAGAGGATCTTTTCTCTCTTTGCCGGGGAGTAGGCGACTGTTTCATTTTCATTTTTTTAAGGGGGCAACGAGATGAAACGAAAACGCCTTGGTTTTCCCCTAAACCTCTCACAGCTGCCGTGAGAAAGGGCAGGGCAGGAAGGGCCGGCGGCTGGGGGTGGCGGTGCCCCGAGGTGGCTGGAAACGGAGGCTGCTGGCAGCTGAGGCTGTCCTTGCTCCCATTAAGACGACTCCAAATTGGAAAAAAAGGATGAGTGGCTCTTTGAGGTCTCCCGGGTGACATCTTAAAATACCAGTGGGGAAAATCTCGGGGGGGGGGGGGAGGAGGGAAGGGGAGGCCCGTGTGACTTTAATCCTCAGAACCGAGGTTTTACTGTCACTTGGAGCTTAAAAGGAATCTTTGAAATTAAAAGAAGACAGGATGTTGACAGGAAATCTGGCCTTTTTAATCAGACCCTAAACATTTTCTCCTTGAAATTTTTACCATCTGGATCCCTAGTCCCTGCACGCGGTGGCCACGTTTAAATGGCTGTGACTGCGTTTGCAGTCTGATTCCCTTTCAAAAGGCATCTGCCTCTCCATGCTCCTTGGGGGGCGGGGAGGGGGGTGTGTGTGCAGAGACCATATTCCCCGGGCGTCTCCACTCCCATCCTACAATTCCCAGCAGGTGCATTCTCATGCTACCAAAAGCCCCTCTTTCACTTTAAAGGAGTTTTCTGTACAAACCCTCTCAAAACACCAGTTTGTTTTGCATTTTGCATTTTCTCTGCATAACGAATTCAGGCCGATTCACTGGGCCTGGGCCACATTTCAGGGCCAGATTTCATACCCCAAACGGCTCTTGCATTAACCGAGTGTGAGGAGCACTCTCGTTATTATTGGTGTTGATATTGTTTTTACTTAGAGACTTGGTTGCTAGGAGCATGTTGATTCCTTTTTCGCTCAAGCGAAGGGGAGAGGGGAACTGCACCCTACATCACAGTGACTGAGCTCATTCTCAGCTCTCGCTTAGGTTTTGATCGAATCGAAAGGATAATTTTGCAGAACACGGCTTAGCCAATTGATCTAGGATTTTGGTATGAAAGACAGAGTTCTCTTTTTGTTAGACTTGGGGGAAGGTCTCTATTGTTTTAAGCCTCTTCTCCGCCCAGCATTTGAGAAATCCGCAGTGCGCCTGGGACCTAGGGGACCTGCCCACCCCAGCCCCTCCCCCCTTTCTCTTGTCCCTCCCTACCTTTCTAAGCTGTCCCCTGGCCCCCATGCCCTCAGGTGGTAGCGCTGGGGGATGTGCCAGATGGAACGGTAGTGACTGTGATGGCAGGCAACGACGAGAACTACTCTGCTGAACTGCGCAATGCCTCCGCCGTCATGAAGAACCAGGTGGCCAGGTTCAACGACCTTCGCTTCGTGGGCCGCAGTGGGCGAGGTGAGTGGAAGGGAGGCCGCGCCAGCCGACCCCGGCAGTGGCAAAGGTTGGGGGGAAAGAAGCCGAGAGAGAGGCCCTGGGGTCCCAATGGGAGCCCCAGAATCAGGTCTCCAGGCCTAGCTCTGGCTAAAACAGTGGTTTGGAACCCCTTAGGGTACAACGATCTCTTGGCGGAGAAAAAACCCACAATTCCCTCCCCGTTTCTGGGGTTTACTAACTCCTGAAGCCTCCCCTTTCCCGATTAAGTGCCCTGATCTCACAAGAGGTGCTGGGAGAAGATTAACAAGTTCAAACAGGAGCCTTGTAGGTCTTTGAGCAGGTGGTTTAGAGGACAAATCTTTGGTCTGCGGGGCCCAAGCACCCCAGCCGCTCTCCCCACTGGGGCAGAGTCTCCTCCACAGCTGTGGTCTCCCATAGCCACAGTTTCCCCAGCCCTTTGAGCCTTAGATGGTTTAGAAAAGAAACGAATGCAGTAGAGGATGCTGAATGTTGGAAAGCAAGGCTTGAAGGCTGCCATTTCCCACTCCGGAGTCAAGGCTGGTATGCCGCCCTGACTGTCTCATCCACTTCGGGCAGCATGAAGGCAGGACAAGATGCAGCTTTGGCTGCCATGAGGGTCTGTTGAGTAGGAGGGGATGCTGGGACCTGAAACCCACCATCACTTCTGGGTGGAGAAGTCCTAGAAACCCTGCCCCCAGAGAAATGGGGAAATGAGGGCTTGCTGGCCCTTTAAGACCAGCCTACTGAAAATTAGAGAGTGCCCTTCCCAAGCACTGGCCTGCACCTCCAGCTTTGTTAAGAGAGTAAGCTAGGTTCCCTCAGCTCCCAGTCTCGACAGAGGCTGAAGCAGAATTGTACTTTTCATCACCAATAAACAAGACCTTTTCAAGGTTTTAGTTTCCTCTGAGCCGCCAGCCCTGCTAGGAAATGGGCATCTGGGCACCATTTTTCCCTCTCCGACCGTTCAATGTATACATACAAATGTCAAACATATTTTGACTTTTCAGCATTAATTAAAACCAGGGCATTATTTGCATGTAATAACTGTTTACTTGTTACTTTTTATGAAACTGAAATAGTTTACATTCTTTCAAACATTTCCTGTTCCTGTTGGCTCCCTTCCCCATGCACAGATTTCTTTCAAACGTTGCCCTTAACTGGTTGCAGGTTGATGGATGGAAAATGTTTGCTTTTATGAATTAAGCTTTCATTGCTGCTCCTAATTAGTCTCCAAGCCCCTTTTGTCATCCCCAATCTCTCAAGCCTTTTGCAACTTAATCCCAGCCCTAGCCCGTAGTGGAGGGTTGCTCGCAGCCACCCGTCAGTCGGTCGGTGGTGGCTCGGTGGTGGCTGGCTCGGATGCAGCTCAACTGTGACTGTGGGGCGGTGGCCCGTTCCACCGGCCCAGGTGATGGTGGTGGTGAGGGAGGCCCACTGTAGCTGCAGCCCCTTGGAAGGCAGGCAGAAAGGGAGGTCAGTCCCAGGAGCCCAGCACGGCTTCAGGAATGTGGCACCATACCCCTTCTCCTGGGAGGTGAGATATGGAAAGAGAAGAGATGAGGATTCTCTGAGTTTCCAGGACCTTGTCTGGCCATTCTGCTGCTGAAAATGATTTCCCTGTGACACGTATGCCCACAGATCTGTGCGCACCCCACAAGGCCTGCACCGTTGAGCAGTGTGGTCTTGGAGCAGGCATGGCTGAGGCTGGACTGTGGCTCTGGGACGTGTGGAAGGCTGAGTTTATAAACCATTGTCACAGACATTCGCTCGCCGCTCTCAGTGGTGCTGGGAGGCAGAAAGAGGCCTGAGTGGGAGTTCCGATGCCCGTGGAACCCAACAAGACTTTCAGACCTCGGAAGCGCGTGGTATTAAATGGCCTGGGCTCTAAAACCAGCTGACCTGTATTTCAGTTTCAGCTCCACCAGTGACTTGCGGGATGACATTGGGCAAATGGCTTAACCTCTCTGCACCTCAGTTTCCTCATCTATAAAATAGAGATAAAAATGGTACCTACCTCAGGTGATTTCGTGAAGGTTAAGGAACTTGGTACAAGTGTCTTAGTTGGCGTATAACTGAGAGCTGGATACATGTTAGAGATTTTGTTATATCAAATGTCTGGGACTGGAGGAGATCTTTGAAGTCCCTTTGAGTGGTGACAGTCACTGATTCTCTGATTCTGGTGCGGTTTGGGCGGGGGTGGGGGAAACCCAGAAGGTTGTTGAGTGGGAACTTGGAGGCGGATGGCATTGAGGAAAGAGGGTGCAGGGGTCCTGTGGCAAGAAGCAGCACATCTGCTGTGCCCATCTTGCACACTGGGAAATTCCCTAGGAGAGAACAAATCAGTGATTGATACAGACAGTTCAGACCACTTCAAGGGTCAGGACAGGTTGGGGTTTGGGACCCAGAGCCTTTCCCTAGCTCTCTGACTTTTGCCAGTACTAAGAAACCAGATGGAAACTTCCACTCGTTTCCTTGCTTTTTCATTCCTGGATTCTGTCTTAATTCCAAGAAGATTGCTTTCCATGAAAGACACACACATGTACCACCACCACAGAGCTCTCGCTATAAGCCTGAAGGTGTGAACCCAGGAAAAGAAGGAAAGAAACCAAGTCATTGGTATCTCCCGCAGTGATTGGGACCGAGGTCCCCGTCTTGCGAGACCGACCATCCCCTCCTTACAGTAATATTTTGTAATGGCACCCTTTACCTTCCCACAATGAAACGTGCAGATGACGTAGCCTACTTACTTAGGTGCAGTTTCAAAATCCGAATCATAAAAATAATTCCATAGCTATAATGAGAAAAAAGAGGGAAAGTAGTTTATAATAAAATATCTATTTGGATATGTATATGCTGGGCGAGACCACACTGGTGGACGGATGCTTATCTCTGGCAGAAGCCCCAGACTGGCACGGCAGGCGGGACAGGAGAGGTGTATGTGGCTCAGTCTGCGGCATTGTCGTCAATGACACGATTTTATGCAGCTGTGAATAATTCTTGACCACGTTCTGAACAAATTTATTTTTTTTAAATTGTCTTCCCGCCTGGAAAATTCAATAGATGTTTAAAAATTTGCCTCGTTTTATATAAAATTGAGTTAGGTTCACGGCTCAGAGTCCTCATAAGCAAGTGTTTCCACACACAGGAAGAAAGAATACTCCGCTGCCTTGTGCGTTGCTGGATATTTGCATCCCCCACCCCTCATATCCCACCTGTGTGAGGACCACACACCACAAATCCCCAAAATGCCCTCGAGGAGGCAGCCAGGGGCGGAGGTGAAAGTGAAAAGAGCCCGAGCTCCTGAACTGCTGTTAACTCGTTAAAAAGAAACCTTGTATGTATGTGGAGAGTGGTTTGAGATGAGATGTGTGGGTGCAGGTTTAGGGGGACCATGGATGGGAAAGGAGATAGATTGGCTTCTTGGCCGATGTTGAGAAAACCCGGAGGTCTCCTGAGACATGTCCTCTCCTGCTGTCCATGAAGCCCTGTGGTTGGGGCATATCACACAGGAGCCCTGGCTGAGAGGGACAGGAACCTGCCCAAAGCCACACTGCTAGACCCAACTGTGCGTGCAAATGGGTCCGAGGCCCCAGGTCCTACCGAAGTTTCCGTGGCCACTTAGAGCACAAAGGGGCAGCTATTTCCAGACTATAGGACTTCCCCTCAGACAGGGGCCAGCCCTTGGAGTGCCTTGATTTGCAATTTCTGGACTCCTGGCTGATTGCAGGTTTGCCCGGAGAGCTCCTGCACAATGTCGTCTACCTACCTTCCTTGTCTTCCCAGCTTCCTCCTCCAAGAGTGCAAGAGAGATGGGTGGACGGGTTTGCTGCCAGGCACAGAGAGAGGCCAGGGGCACTCGCCACCCCTGCTTCACAGGGTCCCTGCCTCCTGTGTTATCTGATATCTGCCCCTCCCTCCCATTCCTGCTCCCAGATCCCAACCTCTCCCTTCCTCCCTCCTCTCTTCGGGTACCTGGGAGGAGTGGTGCCAGGCCTGGAAACTGGGAGACAACTGTTGAGGAAGGCTGGTGACCTCAAGGGGTGGCCTGTGTTTTGCTGCCTGGTGAGGATGAGGGCTTCGGACAATCCAGGAGCAGGTCCTTAGTATCTGCATAGAGGGGCAGGCTCTAGCACATTCTAACTTTTCCGGGCCCTGCCTGCATACTGTGTGACCTGGTCAACTCATTGCCCCTCTGTGAGTCTCAGTTTTCTCATCTATAAAATGGGAGCAGTAATCTCTGCCACTAATTATTTTAACAGACATTTATTGGACACCTCCTATGTTTCAGATGCTGTCCTAGGGGCTAGGCACACAGCAATGAACAAGACAAAAACGCTGGCCCCAACAGAGCATAAGTTTAGTAGAGGGAGACAAAATAAAATAAATAGATGGATTATTAGAAGTAATAAGCATTTGGGGGTGATTCAAGCAGAGAGGGTGGGAGTGGGAGGGTCTACGAGGCTTCTGATCGAGCTTTTTAACCTTTTTTCACCCTACAGACCCCTGTGACAGTCTTAGAATAATGTTTTTTAAGGACTGAAACAAAACGCAAAGATTACAATGGAAACCAATTATATTAAAATGTAGTTAGGAAGACGTCTTTTCAAGTTGTGATAAATGTGCTGCTTAGTTAGTCCATTAAATAAAAAGATCTATCAGTGGGTCTGACGACAACCATGATTTTGAAGTTGTGATGAGTATAAAAGATATTTAGAGAAATTTGCAATATCCGTAACGCGACACGTAAAGAAATATCTATGACATCTGTTGTGACAAGGTCGCAGGGACTGCTGTAATGCTTCTGTGGTTTGTTGCCTGTGTTCATACTCGAGAGAGATGCTGAACTTCATTCGGAGGTTAGGGACCGTGCCGCTGCCATTCCTCTTCCCATCCCAATTCACAGGCCCTCTCAGTTCTAAGAGGTGGCCACGCACGGATGCCAAGTGAAAAACGACTACTTTAGAGAAAGTGACCAGGAGGGCTTCACTGAGAAGGTGACTTTTCAGTGGAGACCTGAGGGAAGCGAGGTGAGAAACAGGAGCACTTGGGGAGACTGGGGTGTTCAGAGCCGGGTCCTCGGTCTCTGGGCTGTCCCTCTAAACTCTCCATTGGCTTGCTGCCCAGCAGGACCAAGGAGGTGATAGAAGGAGATAGATGCCCAGGGAGAGTGCCTGACTGGTCGGGGGCGGGGTGTCCGGGAGAGAACTGACCTCGGGGTGAGGGAAAGGAGGAGGAACCTCTGGGGGAGTGGGCAGAGAGCCTGAGCCCACCTGCCTGGAATTGCCGTAGACTTTCTGCAGGTCATGTTTTCAGAAACCGTGGAAGGTGGCCCCGTGGTCTGAGAGCGAGGGGCCAGGTTTGTCTCTCTGACCCAGGACTTCAGGGGCAGAGGCAGTTTGCATTTGCATCTTTGCCCCCAACAGCTGGCTCAGGAAAATTCTTCTGGAGAGGCCAACTCTTTCCAGCTCCATCCACACCTCAATTTAAACCCCTTGCCCTTCTCCACCTCTGGTATCACAGAAGCTTTTGGGGTCCTGCATGTGGCCCCGGCACCCTGGCTGGTTTACTTGGGTTCTGGAGTCTCCTGTTTCTGGAGCTAGAGTTTTCACTTCATCACCAAACCAGCAAGTACCCAGAGAGAACCATGCGAAGGGGACCGTAAGCTGTTGGACCCACCCTGAGTTTTCACCTCCCACCTGTGAAACGGGAATATGAAAACCCCACCTGCCTGCCTTGGCGAGTCGTCGGAAGCACAGGGACAGCAGTGGGGTTCACTTGAGCCGCCTCCCTTGGTGCCCACCCTGGGTCAGCCCTCGGGGACACAGGTGCCCCGGGCCATTGGCCGTTGCCCTCAGAGAGTCCCCAAGACTATAATTGGGGTTCAAATATAGGAGTTCTTAGAGGAGGAGGCAAAGTTTGACTTGGGGGACCAGCAAAGCTCCCACACACACCCTCCCAATTGCATTCACCTGGAGGCTTTGATGATAAGGCAGGGTCAGGGAGCAGGGGCCTGGGAGGGAGCGGCCCTCACTTCAGGGAAGGTGTTGGGAAAACTGGTGCCCTTTGGGGGAAAAAGTCTTACTTTATACCACATAGACTGGTAAACCCCCAGGAGAATCAAAGAATTAGATGTAGAAAGTAGAGAGAATGCGATTTATCAGAGGAAAACCTTTATCTGCTAGTTATATGAGGAAACTTGCCTAAAAATGAAAATGATAGGAGAAATCACGAACCAGAGGTAGAACTGAAAATGCAAAACAGCTCAGAGTCAGAAAGCGAAATGTAAAAGCCAGTGAACTGGGAAACTGACACAAATAGGACATGGAAAGTGTTAACAAGCTTAATATAGAGCGACTTTTTATGAGCACTAAAATAACAGGCCAGTAGAAGAGAACACGAAGCTATAATCTGTGTTGGATTAAGACAGGTAATAAACATAGAAAGTTTCAATCTCACTCGTAGTAGAAGAAAGGCAAGTGAAGTCTGGAGCGTTTAAGAGATCTTCCACCTCGATAGACGTGGTAGTGATGCCGATGGCACCAGGGTGACATTCAGCCTCAACCAATCACCGTGACTCTCCGGAGAGTCATCTCACTAGAGAAATCAATACCCCTAAATACATCCCAGCCCTCTGATGCGATGAAATCACTCACCACTTCTTAGAATCAATGCTAAGGAAATAAGCAGAGATGTAGACAAAGATTTTTTTTTTTTTTTTTTTTATAAACAGAAGGTCATTTTCATTTTATTTTAAATGGTAAAAAAATAAATTCTTATTTTAAAGTTATTTTCCCCTCTTAGGAATTTTGAATGGAGACTTTGGAGCCAAATGTCTATCTAAAAATAGAATAGGGTTCTGGAAATAACAGTTGTGTCTACAAATGAAATGTCTGCAGCTCCCAAATCAGTTCTTTTCCACCCCCCAGCCACACACACCAATAAGAAATTAGCAGCACCATGACTACCCGAGAGTAAGGAGATAGATAAATAAAAGATGAGGCTTCCACGAGTTGAAATATTTTGTAGCTGTTAAAAAAGTGAAATTTACGAAGAATTTTTAATGACATGGCAAAGTGCTTATATATATTAAGTGGAAAAAAAAAAACAGGGTACAAAAATGTAGATTTTAGTATCACCACAACTATGTAAATAACACATACCCACACAAAAAAGAATTGGAGGCGAAAACACTCAAATGGTAACAGTGGAACTGTGAAACTGGCTGGTGGAACTATGAGTGGTTTTTCTCTTCTTTTTTTATGTTTTCTGTGTTCCCGAAATTTTCTATAAAGGTCACTAATTACTTTCAGGAAAAAAATAATATACTCATCCTTGCTCCCCACGCCAAAATCACAAGGGTCTCTGTATGGAAGGAACAGCATGAACACAGGCTAAGAAGCGGGGAGGAAATAAGCCCGGGTGGCCGGCACGGAGTAGGGGGTGTGTGTGATAGGTTGGTGCCAGACCTCTCTGAGCCTTGAATGTCAACCTTAGCAGCTTGAACATCACACAGAGCCCTGTCTTCTGCTCGGGTTCAAAGGAGAGAGACCTGCCCCTTCGGGACAGGTCTTAGCGGTTTCCTGGGGAGGTGCACAGGGCATTTTGTGAATGGCCCCAGGTGCCAACCTCATGCCTTTATTCCCCATTCCTCCCAGGGAAGAGTTTCACACTGACCATCACCGTGTTCACCAACCCTACCCAAGTGGCCACCTACCACCGAGCCATCAAAGTGACCGTGGATGGACCCCGGGAGCCCAGACGTAAGTGCCAGATCCACTGAGTCCCCTGGGTAAGGGAGGAGGGTCCAGCAGAAGTACTGCAACTGAGGTCAGACAGGTGGCACTGGTTCCCAGGAGTTTGCCTGGGGGAGTCGTGGTCCTCGGTTATATATCCCCACACACTGTGTTCCTGACAGCAAAGCCCCAAACCCTCTGTGCTTGGCCGGGACCGGGACTGAGGGAGGCCAGTGAGGAGGCTGGGGTGGGGGGAGATGGCAGGGTCAGTTGACCCCCTTCCCGCATTGGATGCCTGCCCATTGGGAGCCAGCTGGGGCGTATGGATTGCATTCATTAAGGAAAGGGTAGGGTAGGTGGGTGCGTGCATGCATGTGTGTGTGTGTGTGTGTGTGTGTGTGTGGCTGGTGTTTGAGCCAGGTGTGCTCTACTCCACCCTAGCTTCCTCTTCTGGTAGCTGAGGGAGGGAGCCACCCAAGGCAGGACTTGGTCTGGCTGTGAGGCCAAGTATCCTCCTCGGAAACTCTTTCTTTGAATCTCAGTATGTGACTTGCTCAGGTTGCACAGAACCCAGGCACTCTGACCCCAGGACCCCACACTGTCAAGATCAGGAATGCAAATTTGATTCTGCAGTTATATATTCAGTACCTACTATGTGCAGGGAGCCCTGGGCTGTGTATTTTAGCATCGAAGAGAGTTTATGTTTAATTGCTTCTGCCTGCTGAAGGACTTGGAGTTTGCAGATTCAGACTGAGGAAACTTGAAGGGTAGCTGCCACAGAGTGGGCCAGAGGCCTGTGTTCACTAGATGAGTGAGTGAGTGAGTGAGTGAGTGAGTGAGTGAGTGAATGAATGCATGAAACAAAGAACCATCTGGCCATCTCTGGACTGGCTGCTTCCTGAACTCTGACCAAAGCTCTTGTCTGGACTGTCCTTTGCTGATGGCTTGCTAGCCTGGCGTGTTGAAAGCTGCCCTATCCTTCTCTTTTTTTGTAAGTGTGGCCCTTAGCAGAAAACTCTCTTGCATTTATTCTTTCATGGGATCCTCGTGACAACAGAGCCAAAGGGTCACCGGCTTCCAGTAAGGAGAGAATCCAAGCCTGAGGACATTAAGATCCTGGCCAGGGCCTCACACAGTCTTAGCTGCGAGGAGATGCCCAGTGTCCCAAAGACAGCCTTTGATCTTGATTCTGGGTGGAGTGGGCCAGGGGCAGGAGGACAAGCTCCTGGTCTCTCTTCAGTGCCCAGGAAGCTCACAACAGGAGTGTGACTATGCTAGGGCGTGGTCAGTGAGGGCCACCCAGTCCCCGCCTTGGGCTGACTTCTCCCTTCTTAGGAATCAGGCAGGCCTGACTCCCCGTCCATCCAGTCCTGGGCCCATCCAGCATCTGGCCACTTGGGAAAGGCTCAGAGCTAGGCCCAGTGGCCTGGAAGAGTTCCCTCCAGGCCTCTGAGGGCCACCTCCCCAGGCCTCCCCTGAACTCCTGCACGTGGTCATCAGGCCCAAAGGCTCAGCTCCCAATAGGTACCTGCTTTGACCAGATTTCTGCTGGGATTGGAGGTGGACAGGTCCATGCCTCTGGCCTTGGGTTTTGTGGCTTTGGGCAAGTCACATCTCCTCAGTTTTGTTATCTGTGAACTGGGTCAGTGGCGCCAAAAGCCTTGAGGTGCTGATGGCTGGGAAGCCACAAGCCATTGTGCAGAGAGCAGATTCTGAACCAGCTTGCATGGCTGGGTGACCTTGGGCATGTTGCTAACGTCTCTGGGCCTCAGCTGACTCCTCTAGGAAGTGCGGTGGTACTGCCCACCCCGGGGGCCTGGAGATCAGTGCTGACAGGTGGGTAGCATCCGACTATAGCAGAGGGAGGGTCCTTGTGAGTCATTGAGCTGTGATGTTCTGTTATCCCTGGTACCTGGCCGACCCCTTGCACTCCTACCGTTAAGGGGGCTGCCGAGAACCCCAAGCCACAATAATAGAGGTGTAAGTTTCTGTGGAAGGAAGTCGTATGCTACTCTAAGTCTCTAGGGGCCGATCAGGATGGACAGGAGGCACAATTGGGCTCAATGTGATGTTGCAACACTTAGAAGCCACTCCACAAAGCAGTGAGCACCCAGTGCTTAGTGGTATTTGAGCAGGGTGGGGGAGGGGGAGCTTAGAGCCTGGTGAGAGGTTCCCAGGGGCCTGGCAGTGCCTGGAATCCCTCAGAGCCCCCCATGTTCACCCCACCCAGCCCAGAGCTGTCCAGTGGCTCCCACTGAGGCCCCTGGATAAGGGTGGAAGTTTGGCCTTGCCCTCAGGAGCCCCCACCCAAATCTCCTACCTGCTCTTCTCTCCTGGGGTCCCTCCGGGCCTGAGTCAGTCCCTTCTTGGGGTGAGCTGGTTGGGGAGGGAGTGGTATAGGAAGAGGCAGCAAGAGGAAGGGAAAGAAGCCGGGGCAGGAAACTAGGGGGAGTCAGGCCAGGATTGCTGCACGCCCCGAGGCAGATGGCGTCCCTCTCTGGGCCAGATTAGATTTTTTTTTTTTTTTTTTTTTTTTTTTTTTTTTTTTTTTTTTTTTTTTAGCAAAATCTTAACAGAAGCTCATTTATAGAAAAGAGCAGCTGTGGGAGTGGGCCGGTCCTCCACACCTCCTGTCCTGAGGACCTGCTTGCTCCTGCCCCACCCCTAGTCCTGAGGTCAGGTCTCATCAGCACTGTAAGTTCCAGCCCCAGCCTGGCCTTCAGCTTGTGACCTTGGACGAGTTCTCCCTGTTTGCAGGCCTCCATTTTCCCAACTGTAAGAGACAAGAGGCCAGTTCAGCCACTGCTGGTCACCCAGGGCAGTCTTCATTAATTGATCCTTAGCAGCCCCGGGAAGAGACAGACCAGGAGGCAAAGCCACTTGCCCAAGAGTGAGCTTCGGTGTACCCAGGGGCTCTAACCCAGGGCTCAGAGAAAAGAGGGCCACTTGGAAGGGCCTTCCCACTTCCGTGTGCTCATCTGTAAAAGGGAGATGAAATTAGCATC
Organism: Eidolon dupreanum; assembly: GCA_028627145.1. Classification (NCBI taxonomy): domain Eukaryota; kingdom Metazoa; phylum Chordata; class Mammalia; order Chiroptera; family Pteropodidae; genus Eidolon; species Eidolon dupreanum. The sequence continues at coordinate 11,825,626 of CM053502.1, read as the reverse complement.
TTCTCTGTGGAGGGCTTGTGAGCATTAAACCGGCTGACAGCTGCAGCAGGAAGGGTCCAACAAGCCTCACGGATTATCACAGCATCTCCTTTCTGGGCCTTTCTCCTGCTTGGTGACCCCCGGGCCCATGTGAGGGCCGAGCCTTCTGTGGGGTGGGAGTGGGCACTCGTCCTGGGAGCCAAGGACTGGAGCCTGCAGATCCCTGAGGCCGCTGTGGGTTCTGTGGCCAGGTCGTTCCCCTCCAGCGCCCTGCAGAGTGTGCCCAATCGGCAGCCAGGTGGCCGGCTTGGTTTGAAGGCTGGCTTGGTGGCTTCCTGCCTGTGTGGCCTTGGTTTCTGAGGTTCTCAATGCTGGTGTCCCTCACAGTCACTGGGGGCTGGTTAAAAAGCTGGCGGCTGAGCAGGATCTTGGATACGGCAAGGGGGGCAGGACAGTGCTGGTAGGTCTGCATTGGACCATGGTTTGGGAAGTTGCTCATCCCAGGTCTTTTAGGCTTAGCAGGTGCTGGTACCTAAAAGAGTAGGACGCAGATTTTTAATCCTGCCTGAGGCCTTAGAAGTCTGGGGAAGCAGCCCCGGCGTCCCGTCTGTGGGTCCTTCCCAGAAATGTACGTGGAATGATTTCAATAAATATTTTCCTGGGCACCTACCATGTGTCAGGCACAGTTCTAGAAACTGAGGACACCACAGCGAACCCAACAGTTGGGCTCTGGCCCTCTTGGGTCACACGCACTAGGGACAGAGTGAAATGGTAAACAGTTCTGTTGTCACCATGGCCTGCAAGGCCCCACCTGGTCTGCGCCTGGTACCCTCTGCCCTCCTCTCAAACGCTCTCCTCCTCACTCACTCCAGCCTGTCCATACCCCTGCCTCAGGGCCTTTGCACTGTACTGCTGTTCCCTCTACCCAGAACTCTCCTCCTGAGACACCCCCAGATTCGTGGCTCACTCTTTCCAGCAGCAATGCCCCCGCTTCCCCTTATACTTCCCAGCTTTAATTTTACCTCGAGCACAGGTCACCTTCTAAGATGCTATATAGTTCACTCATTTATTTATTTCCTCCACTATATGCTCCACAGGACACAGGTTCTTTCCTCTGTTTTGCCAGGCGCTAGTGTAGACCCCAGAATACAGACACAAGCCCTTGGTAGCTGCTCAGTAAATATGTGTGGAATAAATGAAGTAAACAAATGATTAGTTAATTTAATTTCAGGTCATGTCAAGTTTTATAAGGAAAAACAAAACTAGGGGCAGAGGGAGAACGGAGAGTGTGGGGGATGGGACATGGCAGCACGGCAGGAGTGGGGGACAGGGGAGACTTCCTGAAGAGGCGACATTTGAGCAGAGGCCTGAAGGAAGTGAGCAAATAGCCATTGTGGCTGCGGGGGGCACCAGACAGCATGGGCAAGAAAAATGACTGTAAACCCACAGGTGGGCCTTGGAGGGTCCTAAAGTTGCCACAGTTTCATTCTCAGCTCCAGGTGTGGGGAGGCAGACGGATGTCCCAGTTGAGGAGAGCCAACTGCTCCTGGTCCTAGCACCCAAGACCCCTAGGACCCCCAGGGGAGTGCTCCCAGCAGGAGGGAAGGGGTTAACCTCAGACCTCCCGAGTTCCCCTAATCAACCCCAGGCTGATGGGAGCCCAGTTGCAGCCCTGGGAGGGAGCCACTTGCCTCCCTGCCCGCTGGCCCCCTGCCAGCCACCGACCGGCTTTCATCTGCTCACAGGGGGCCGTTCACAGCAGACCACCCGGGGCCCGGTACCCGCCTGCGATTCCGATTCCGCGCGGTTGTTAAGCGTCGGGTGTAAATCTCCTGACAGGCCGCAGAGTGGGCCTTGGGCCCAGGTGCCCCACCCCGTGGCTGGGCAGACAGTGGCTGCTGTGTCTGGGCTGTGGCCACACCAGGGGCAGGCCAGGCAGCCAAGCGGCTTCAGATGAGTGAGTTATGGGGCCCACATTGTTCCCCGCAGATGACCCTGCACAGCTCTGCCGCTCCCTGCTCCCCATCGCCTGCTGGCCTCCTGTCCCCCTCCACCCAGCCAAAACAGGACGCCACGCTGGCCTCCCGCCAGTCGGACGCCACTGCCAGGCAGCCCAGCTCTCCCCTCTCGGAGGTCTAGGGGAGCCAGGACCTTAGCAGCCGAGCTCCATGCAGTGTGCCGACCATTCTCGGTTGGACCGTGTACGTCCACTTTCCCATTTGTAAAATGGAGATGATGGTAGCAGCCTCTCAGAAGATTGGGGCCTTTGGAGGCCGTGTGCATGGCCCACCTGGCACGGTGTGTGGCAACACTGGAGGGGTTGTCAGTGATTTGAGCCCAGCTGCTGGAGGCTGACGGGCAGCCTGAACCAGGTTCCCTGGGCCAAGGGCCCCCCCGCCCATCCTCCCCACAAAGTGCTCTACTTTTAACCGCTTGGGGCCTGTCCTCAGCTCCTCCTCACCCTTGGGAGTAGGCAGTATGATAACCATTTTAAAAGTGTGGAAACTGAGGCCCAGAGGGGGGAGAAGGACTTGGCAGGTTAGAGCAAGGTGTGATTAGAGAGTCAGCTCTCAGCTCTGAGCTTCGGAGCAGGGCAGGGCCTTGGAGGAGTCTGCTGAGACCCTGTCGTCTTCCTGTCCCCAGGCCCATCCTCCTGGACCTGCAGAGAACTGCTCTGGGCCCATCGTCTGGAGACCCTGATTTTTCAAACCCCAGGCTCCTTCCCTGCAGAATAGGCTTCAGGAAGGGAAGGTGGCCGGGTTCCTTCTGTGTGACCTCAAGCATGTCACTGAGCATCGCCAAGCCTCAGTTTTCTCACCTGTAAAATAGGGACAGTGGGAGACCTCCCTCATAGGATGATGCGGGGTGAAACAAGGCAGCGCACATCAACTGCTCAGACCCTGGAGGGGAGGAAGTGCTCAGTGAGCATCGGCCGCTGAGCATCATTTCCGCGCCTGCTCCCTGCTGCGCTTAGCCTGCAGAGGTGCCATGGGGACTCAGGGAAAGCATTCCTGGCCAGGGCTGTGCCTGAGGTGCGGATCTAAAGTGTGGGAGGCAGAGAATACTCGAGAAACCCTGAACATAGCAGCAGTATGGTGGTCGACGGGCCCTGGAACATGCAACCTTGCCTTCTTTCCTTCTGTGAGTCCTGTCTGGCCAGTGGCCAATCCTTGTGATCTTAAGTCAAGGACTTTAAAGCTAGAAGGACCTCAGTGAGCAGCCTGTATAGACGGGAAACTGAGGCTCAGTGTGAAAGGGCTGGGCCCAGGTGACCAAAGAAGCCAGGCCAGAGATCCCCACCCAGCTGCCACTGTGGGTAGCTGAATGAAAGAGCTCTATTCTGCAGGCCCATCTTCCTTCCTCGGGCACAGGAAGTTCCGTTCTGCTCCCAGAGTGAAGGTCTGGGCCCCAGGGTGCTGAGACTCTGGCACCCTGGGCGTGTGGAGCCGCCTCAGCTTCCCTTTGCTCTTCCCCGACAGTGGTTCCAGCCTTCCACGGTGACAGGGAACAATTCCCGAAGCACTATTAAAACTTCCTTCCTCCAGGAAGTCTGCCGTATGTGAAGGCAGAAGAGCTCATGGTGGGAGAACGTGCTCTGGGGCCAGAAGAGGTAAATCTGGGATTTATATCCCAGACCAACCACTTAACATAGGTCTGGTCTTGAAGCCTCGGTGGCCCCATCTGCGCAATGGGAGCAAAAAGGAAAGTGTCAAGAGAAAGAGCACAGAACTTGGAGTCAGGGGTCTGGGCGCCGATGCTGGCTCCGCTGTCCAGGTTATTGTCCCAGACATGACTTACCCTCCTGGCCTTAGTGTCGTAGTCTCTAATGCGGAGATGATGATCCTGACTCCCTCGACATGAGCTGAGGTAGAAGTTACACTCGAGATGGCCGTGACCCATGAGGGTGGAGCGTGTTCACAACCCTTGTTTGGCCAGTACCACAACCTGTGAGGGTGCCATGAGGGGGACACTGTGGCTTGAGGTGTGGGCAACGGAGTGTGACTTTAGTGAGCCACCAGGCTGCAAGCGGCAGGGCCCATCTTCAAACCCAGGCCCACTGTGAACCCCGCCCTCCTTCCGCCGGGCCCCAGGAGTAACTAGAAACACTTTGTACACAGTGTGACTCAGAAACAAGATTTTATTCACTGGTGATGTTAATAACAAGGCCTGAGGTTTTGCACCAGCTTCTGTGGAGCCCCGTTGGCTCACTTCAAGCTCATGGCTAAGACACCCAGATCCTTTGCACCCAAGCTGTTGTCAGGTCAGTCTATGGTCTCTGGGTCCATCGATTGGCTTCCTGCCTGTTGAGATTGTTCTGAATTCATTCGTTCTCCACCTCAGCCACCTCACTCTGCCATTTTTGGTGGCTTCAGCAGCAAGGGCAGCATTTCCTCCAAGGCCCATCACGGCTGAGGTCCAGCCTCCCGGCACTCCCCTAGAGACCACCTCCTCAGGGGTACCCATGGACCAGTCCTCAGTAGCTAAGGTTACACAACCAACCAGCAAATGAAGTCTTGAACTTGGAGGTTACAGGCTGGCAGCCCCTGAGCAAGACGCATTCTACAAAGTGGTCGATCCGGCTTTTTCCTCCCAGTATTGGAATTAATTGCTGACATAGAAAACACAGGAGATTTCATATAAAAGCAAGTTTATGGCTTCTCCTGGTCAGTTGGAAGCTCTGGCAACCCCCACTGAGGCACCAGTCAGCTGGATTGGATGGCAACTGTCCCTTCTACAAGGTGCACCCTCTCCACTCTGCCCTAGTCCCCACCCATCCCATGTGCCTCATTTACGTGACTTGTCCGGCCCTCACAGTTGGCTGAGTTTGCAGCCCCAGCCCCAGCTCCAGCAGAACTTACGCCCAGGCATGTGTTCTCCTTTGTGGCCAAGGTTCCTGGGAGACAGCAGCAGGGGGCCTGGCTGGAGGTCTAGTGGTCTCATTCCAGCTGCCAAGTGTCCCCTGGGCTCCAGGTGTGGGGACTGCTCAGAGGAGAAGGTGGGGTCCTTGATTCTTATTGACTTGCTGAGCCCACCATGGCTCCCAAGTCTACCTGCTTCATTTCTAAGGGATCTCAGATGCCCATTTGAGCTTGCGGCGGGGGCATGTAGGGAGTCTGGAGGTCTGGGGATCCCAGAACCCATGGTATTCTCATTTTGAAAACCAGAAATCAGGCCCATTCCAAGGCCTCCAACTCAGTCCCCTATTTCCTGGTGGTGGTCCTCAGTCATTTCCCACTTTTCCAGGACCCAGGAAGGACAGTGAAGAGTTAGTTCTGTTTTACCTCCCACCTACTTCTCTTTTCCTGTCTAGATTGTCCCTGTCAATCTAGAAAATTCCACATGTCACACTAGACCATGGACTCAGGCAAAACTTTCCTCTCCCTTGGCCCCTCCTCACGCTTCTTTCCCAAGGGATCCCAGGTCCAAGAAATCCTCACCCCTTCCTCACTGTGTGACCTCGGACAAGCCTCTTCACCTCTTTGAGCCGCAACTCTCTTGCCTGTAAAAAGAGGGCAAGGCCACCCTGCCTTCCTGGCCTCCTCCTTCGGGAACTGGGTGGAGTGGAATGGGCCAGCCTCAGTGCTGGGCTGAGCAGGAGAGCCCAGGGATGCTCGGCCTTCTGCGTGAGCAGTCCCTCACAGTGTCCGCCCTGGAGAAATCCCCAGAAGCACAGGGGTGTGCTCAGGGACAGCCCTGGGAACACTGCACGTGAGGGAATAATGGAGGAAATCTGGAAACAACCTAAGAGCGTATCCACGAGGAATGGCTGAGTGAGCTCCAGTGGACATGACCAGCAGGAACAAGGACAGCCACCAGCACAGCGGTGCAGTCTTCCTCGGGCTCCTGAGGCTTGGCGGGAACTCTGTCATTTTCTTGGGGCTGGGTTACCCTCTCCATCTCATAGACAAGGAAACTGAAACGGTGCTCCAGGGTGCGCTCCTGAAAAAGCAAGTTACAAAATGATACCGCCAGGTTAAGGTCATTCAACAAAGTTGCATGAGAAACTTGCTCTGTGTTTTTCTGGCATGTGAAATCAAAAAGAGGCTGGAAGGAAACGTCTCCAAACTGATCACGTGGGGACTTCTGGGGAGGGGTTTAGGGTGGCTCAAAGCCATAGCATTGTGGGTAACGCTTTTATTCTTGTAGATATGCATGTGTTGCTTGTGAAATGTAAAACAGGTAATTGAAAAGTGATGTGTGTGTGTGTGTGTGTGTGTGTGAGAGAGAGAGAGAGAGAGAGAGAGAGAGAGAGAGAGAGAGAGAGAGAGCGAGAGAGAGAGAGAGAGAGGTGGTGGTTCCTACAAGCCCGATGTCATTCAAGAAGCCTTGAAGTGGCCTTGGCGGGTGACACAAAGGCAGGGGCATGGCCTCCTTGATCCTGCCAGTACCTCTGGAGCCTAGAAGGCAAGGTGGGGTCCTTTCTGTGTGGGCCATGGCAGAGGGGTAATGGAAAATGCTGACAGTTTCTCCAGGTGCAATGCCCCAAGCCAGGTGCACTGGTTCTGTTCCCAATTTCCAGTCAGAGATGAGGGTCCAGACCCTCAGCGAGGCACCTCACCCTCTTTTCAGCATCCTGGTGAATTTTCCTTCTATCTGAGGCTCAGAGAGGAGAAGGCACATGTTGGGGGTCCTGGGGTGACTCAGGGCTGGAGGGGACAGCAGTCCCATTCTAGGGCCACCTCCCATTATTCTTGCAGATGTGGAGGGTGGGGTCTGGGATGCTGGGAGGCAGAGGGTGGCAATATTCCCGGGTTCTCTCCCTGGCCCACACGGGAGCCTGCTCAAGCCACTTGCCCATGCTTGTTGCCTCAGTTTCCCCTTCTGCCAAACAGAGTGTTGTAGAGATTCAGGTATGAGAATGAGTATTCCTGCTCGAAAAGGTAGGGGTGAGATCATCATGGCAGCCCCAAGGTGGCACATATGACCATTCTCCGTTCAGAAAGTCTTTGGAGAATCTCAGAAAAGAGGTTGGTAACCTAAGGATTCTCCCTACAGAGGCCTAAAATTAGACCTCAGGGAGAACTTCGCAGCAGAGCAAGGCAGTTCTTTTCCCCTGAGACTCTTGGGAGCCAGCTGCTGACGGGCTTCCCCCACGCTCTGCAGGGCACCGGCAGAAGCTGGAGGACCAGACCAAGGCGTTCCCTGACCGCTTCGGGGACCTGGAGCGGCTGCGCATGCGGGTGACACCGAGCACGCCCAGCCCTCGAGGCTCACTCAGCACCACGAGCCACTTCAGCAGCCAAGCCCAGACCCCCATCCAAGGTACAGCACGGCGGGGGCTGCGGTGGGGGGAGGTGGACGGGAACCTAGACGTGGTCCTGAGACGAGTGTCATTCACTGCGCCGCCCTTATGTTATCAAGGAGGCAGCTGTGCCCATTTGCTCTGACAGATGTTTCCAGAGGGATGCTGAGTGCCCGAGCCTGGGGTCTGCCCTTCATTCATTCATTCATTCGCTCGGCAAACATTTATTGGCACCCACTGTGTGCCAGACGTAGCTCCTGGCCCCAGGGATCAGCATGAACGGACACGGTCCCTGCCCTCCAGGAGCTCACTGTCCCTTGAGGAAATGGGCGTTAATCTCACAGTATGCCCATTAAAATCGAGGCATGACTGTCCGAGGAGTCTGTGGCAGACATGTCCCTGCTAAAAACACCATCCCCACCCAAGGCTCAGCTTTCTCACCTGAAAGTAGGGTGGTGGATGCCTCTACCCAGGGCTGGGGTGACAGTCAAATGCCGTTCCTGAACTCAAACCGTAAAGTGATGTTGCATCCCTGGAGAAACACACAGCATTGCCCGGGGAAGGCCCCGCCCCCGCCCAGAGACTCCTCCCAAACAGAAGGGAGGCCCAAGACAGGAATCTCTGTCCCCATTGCCTGGATGGATACTGCAGGCACAATCAGAGCTAGATCTCAGGCAGGCCTTCCAGAGCAGACAGATGCCTGGCACACAGCAGGTGCTCAGTACATGGTTGGTTGATGAATATGTACCCTTTGCAGGCTCTGTCAGCCAGTAGGTTTAGGCTGAACAGAGGCAGGAGGACTGGCTGCCATCTTGCACTGTGCATGTCAATCTTTCTCGGTCCTCTAGGACCTGGTTGGAATTCATCTGGCAGATGCGTGATTGTGGCAGCCTTGGTGCAGTCCCTTAGTGTGAAGAGAAGGTCCTTTCCTTTCTGGCCTGGGAAGCTAAGCCTTGGCCTTGCTGAGG
>CM053502.1:11798090-11816936 GCA_028627145.1 Eidolon dupreanum | reverse complement strand
CCCCCAACACACACACAGGCCTGAGGTCATTCCTTTTTTTATTTCTTTTATTTTTTTTATTTTTATTTATTTTATTTTATTTTTATTTAATTATATTTATTGGGGTAACATTGGTTAATCAGATAGATAAACTCCAGGTGAACAACCTTATAACACGACGTCTATATACTCTCTATCCCTGTGTGATCACTGCCAGAGGCCTGGTCTGCTTCTGTCGCCAGGTATTTGACGCCCTTTACTGAGGTCATTCTTGAAGAAGGCCTCTCGGTAGTGTTGGGCTGCCCCTGACCGTCCTCCTTACTGTCCCCCAGGCACCTCGGACCTGAACCCTTTCACCGACCCTCGCCAGTTCGACCGCTCCTTCTCAGCGCTGCAGACCCTCCCGGAGACCCGCTTCACGGACCCCAGGATGCATTACCCGGGGGCCATGCCAGCCGCCTTCCCCTACAGCGCTACGCCCTCGGGCACGAGCATCAGCAGCCTCAGTGTGGCCAGCATGCCGGCCACCAGCCGCTTCCACCACACCTACCTCCCGCCGCCCTACCCTGGGACACCGCAGAACCAGAGCGGGCCCTTCCAGACCAACCCGTCCCCCTACCACCTGTACTACGGTGCGTCCTCCGGCTCCTACCAGTTCTCCATGGTGGCCGGCAGCAGCGGGGCCGGCGACCGCTCGCCCACCCGCATGCTGGCCTCCTGCACCAGCAGCGCCGCCTCCGCGGCCGCCGGCAACCTCATGAACCCCAGCTTGGGAGGCCAGAGCGACGGCGTGGAGGCCGACGGCAGCCACAGCAACTCGCCCAGCACCCTGAGCACGCCGGGCCGCATGGACGAGGCCGTGTGGCGGCCCTACTGACCACCCAGGGGAAAGTGGACTGCTCCCGATGGGGGCGGGGACCCCAAGAACCTTCCCGACGAGTGGCTGGCCCAGCTCCGAGGCTCGGGGCAGGAATGGGACCTATACTCTGTGGCGATCACGGGCCCAGAGTCCATGGGTCCTGGGGCCCAGAGCTGGTGGGTGGCTCTGGGAGCATCTAGTCCAGCCACGTCTTTGTACAGAGGGCTAGGGACCGCCCCCAGCCCACATCCTAGTCATCTCATCCCACTCTCCTGTGGGAAAAGTATCCTCTTCCTGCCACCTCCCCTGGTGACCTGGCCATTCCCAGCAATGCCCAGTATTGTCATGGGGCCTAGGTTTCCTGGGACAGAGACCATTTCTGTTCCAGAGAGAGGCTGCATTTGCCCACACAGGTTGGCCTCTTATCCATGGGGCCCTGGAAAGCCCTCCCCACCCCCACCTTCCTCAGAGACCCTGCACCCCAGGAGCCCAGCCCTTCCTCCACATTTATGCAAATTGATTCAAAACCGAAGGGTCTCTCTGCCATGAGAGGGGTTCCCCTCATTGTATAGACAGGGAGGGGACCCATCCAGAGGATCCAGGAAATCACTGGCAGAGATGAGATGAGAATCCTCCCAAGCCAGTCCCCCCAGCTCCGCTTCCCCACAATTTCTAACGGCTAAGAAGCCCCCATCCATGTCCCAGCTCTTTGTGGGTCCCAAGCCCCAAACTAGCTTATGGAGGTAGGTCCCTAAAACCAGGGAAGGCACCGGCAGACAAGTCCTCCATGCACTTTACCAGCCCAAGGCATTCACCCGCTATTCTCTTGGTGGGGAGCCGGGGATTCCCCCTTCTCCCTAGGCTGGTCTCGAAATTGCCATTTTTGGAGAGAGCACAGGGACCAGATAGGTCCTGGCAGGAAGCACTGAGGTGAAGGGTCTTGCAGTCAGACGTCAGCATCCTTGTCTCAACTTAGGCCGGCCAAGCCATGCAGACCCCCAGCCTCATGGGGAGGCCCCGCCACATCTCCCGACCTCTGACACACAACTCCCCGTCTTTAACCAATCTGTGCTCCACAAGCCATCATGAGCAAAAACTAGCTTTTAAAGCTGATTTCAGAAAAAGAAGCTTCAGTCCAACATTTTCAAACACATGCTCTCTTACAGGTAAAGCCCCGTGATAGCGAACAGTATTCCTTACCCCTCCCAACTATGGAACCCTTGGGACCTCAATACTTCCTCAAGGAGTCACATTCCTTCAATAGCATTCCGCCAACATCCCTCAAAGGCTGGCCTTGCCGGGGACCGAGGGGAACGCTGATGAGATGCTAGAATCGCGCATCTGTGGCTCTTAGACACTTGTCCTGGTACTGGTGGGTGGGGTGTGAGATGTGGAGAGCAGTGGCTGCCTGACAGCAGAGCAGAGGAGCTGAGAAAGGCTCACCAGCCTCAGCTCGGCCCACTCTGCACCCTTTTCGGTTTGCAAATGGGAAAGCAAGCCTTGCCCAAGGAGTCAGGCTGCGTGGATTCTCGTGTCTGGATTCTTTAATTCTAGAAAAGCTTAGGTGGAAAAGGGCAAGAAAACTTGTAAGGGGTAGGCGGCATGTGGTTTTCAGCAGTCGTTTCAGCCATATCCTCTGTGGATGTGGAAATCTCCCCTGCAGAACGCTCCTCAGTGGCCGTCTCTGTCGTAGCGCTCAGCCTGCTGTACCACCCACAGCCCGTAACAACAGCCAGATGTGAACGCCCGACACACACTCTGGCAGGGTGGGGAGTCCTTCTGGTGATCTTATTTAAACCCCTCCTGCTGCAGTTTCTCTTGTCCTGCCCTCACTGGAAAAAGAGCAGTCTCCATCTCTTCAAAATCGCTGCTGGGGATGTCCTGCTGACTCCCTGCACCCAGGGTGGCTCCCCACCCCTTCTCAGGAAGCAGCTACAAATCCATTCTCCACGTACCTTCTTCAGCCCTGTTCTCTGTGGTCGTAGACTGTGTGGGAGGCACCCTCAGGTTCCCAGTGCCCAGCACTTTGTAGCCCCACCTCGGATTACTCCCCCTTCCTGATGTCCAAGCCCTGGTCGGGGCAGGGACAGGAAATAAATTGACCCTACCCCCAACCCCTGACTGGAAATGACAGCGGCCATGCCGAGTCTGTGTTTAAGGCCCAGAGTGGCTACAGACAGCCTGGGCTGGTAGAAATGGGTCCTTACTTACAAGGCTGCTTTCAAGTTGTACCAGGCGAATGAACACACTGATTTAGAAAGCACAAGGAGACGAAGGCGTTTTGGTACCATGTTACTGTAAGCTTGGTGGTGGTGGGTACATATCCTTTGTGACATATTGTCATGCTGAGGTGTTAATACCTGCTACACTCACATCTTCCATAAAACCGTTCCAGAGCTGGGAAGAGGGTAGGAAGGGGTGGAAACTGCTTTGCACTATAATTTGCTTGGTGTGTTTGTTTTTAATGCACAACTTGCTTGTATAGTAAACTGTCTGTCTTCTGTACTATTTAACTGTAAAATGGAATTTTGACTGATTTATTATAATATAACTCTGAGATGTGTTGAAGGATCCCAATGCCGGGCTTCTAGGGCTGTGTGCATGGTGGGGGTGGGTGAGGATGGAGACCTCCCACCTTGGCCGAGGAGGAAAGGGCTGGGGCTCGGGGGCCTGAACATGACCAAACACACCGCTGTGGAGCCCCCAGCTCTCTGGCCTCCCTACATCAGCTCCATCAGGAATGTCCGCACACACCACCCTGGGCAAGTGCAGCCGGTGAGGCCCCTTCCTCATGTGGCCAGGACCCCAGAAGAACGTCAGACAGGTCTGCAAGGTGGCACCGCCCTTTCTCCCCTCACAAGTGGCCTGTGATTTTTCATGAGTAGGCAGAAGCTGTGCCCTTTCCTCCAGCTTTTCCCCAGGCTCAGAGGTGGGGAGAGGGCAGGAGCAGGTGGAGCATAAAGCAGCCTTGGTGAGAACTCCCTCTGGGCCTTGTGTTTGCTGGGACAGTGGCAAGCTAGCAGCAATCAGAATGCAAAGCAAACAGCCGTGTCAACTGCCCCATTTTGCAGATGAAACACCTGAGGCGCAAAGAGAGGGTGTCATCTGTCTTCACATCTCCCTGGAGTTGTTTGTGGCTGAGCTGGGGGCTATGGGTGTGGTGGTGTAGGGACCTGTCTTAGCAGCGCCCCACCCCCACCCTGCCAGCCAGGAAGCCTGGTCCCACATGCCTGTCTAGTTGGGACTTGTGGAGGAGAATTTTCATAAAACAGACCTTATTTTCAAGTGAAAGTACACACTTCAAAAGCCAATCCCTCTTTGCCTTATTCAGTTAGGTTGGTCTGCCTGAAACTCAACACCCAACAGGAAGTTCCATTTCCCCAGCCTAACTCCACCCCACCCCCACCCCAGCATCCCCCGCTGCCCCAGGGGTGAGCAGGTTCCTCTCCGAGCAGAATTCCAGCCATAGCTGCAGCATTTCATTCTGGGTGTGCTCTGGATGACATCTGCCCAGGTGAGCAGGGCTGGTCCTGAAGCAGTGTCCACAGGCTAACACTCTGCCTCCAGGTATGTGTTTATTTGGGGTCACTTCGTAGAGATGATGGAGATTATGAAGGGACCACAGTTCGGACCCCTCCTGACCAGTCTCGCTTTGGTGCCACAACTGGTGGGAGAAGGGCTGTGGCCACCATAGCCCCTGACTCAAATCTCCATTATCTTCACCCCACCAGCCACGACTTAGTGCATCCAGTTTTCTCAGAGGAAAACTGAGGCCCAGAAAAGTCCAGGACTTGCTGTCAGTGGCACACGGTTTGAGGGCTACGGTGGGAAGCGCTGCAGTAACCACAGTGGCCTGCAGGTGGCAGCAGGTGAGGCGACAGTGGACCTTCCCCTCCAGAGAAGGGTTAGAAGGGGCTGCCTCAACGGCAGCCAGAATTCAGGTTAGGTATTAAACTTTCCTAACCTCAGGGCTGGGGTGAGTGTCTGGATGTGCAAGAGGTTTCCTTTCCTCCTTTAACTCTGTGGCTGTGGGAGGTCCCTGTCCCTCTCTGAGCCTCCTTTTTCATTCAGATCTTACATAGTACCTCCTATGCGCCAGATGTATAGCAGAATCACAGGTTCCGTGACCCTCAAAGGCCCTGCTTTGGGACAGGGGATTACTGGGCTTGAAGGGAAGGTTGACATCCCCAGTCCAGCAACCCCAGCCTCCTAGAGCCCTGGCCCCGCCTCCCTACCCCCACCTCCAACCCCAGCCACTAGCAAGACCTTAGGACAGGGTCAGGAGCCATCTCGTTCCAGAGTTGCTTCTCTCTGAGCTGTGCCTGCAGTTTCTCCAGCCCCACTCCGGCCCCCACAGCCTGTGGCTGACCACTGATCGGCTGAGAGAGGCAGTACCGGCTTTGGGGCTCCCAGAGACGGTCTTCTGGTCACTGCACTGTGCTTGGCACCTCCTAAGGAATGACATGGCCCCCAGACAGACCTGCCCCGCTGGTCTCAGGGACCAGCCCTGAAACTGCTGGACTTCTGGCCATAGAGATGGCTTTGGCTTTTATTCTGAGAAACGGACATCCTGGCAGGGTTTTCTGGGCCTAAGACAAGGGCGTGTGCCCAAAGGGAAAACTGGACCTCCTGAGGGTCTGAGCGGACAGCCGTGAGAGCTGTCCCAGTGTGTGTTCCACCGGTGATGCGGAGCAGGACCGGGCTGGACGCTGACCTAGGCCCGCCTCACTCCTCCCTTGCCCCAGACTGCACCCCATAAACACAGCCACCCAGGCTCCCACAGCATGGCCCAGGGGGCCGTTCCCGACCCCACCAGACATCCAGCTTGGCTATGCGAGCAGCAAAGGCACCTCAGTGGGTCGGTTCACTTTGGGGTCATAAATGAAATGAGCTAGCTGTCAAAAGCAGAGAGGTGGGGGGAGCCAGAGTGAAAGAACGAACTGTTCCACTTGGAAACCCAGAGTGCCCCCCAAACCTTTCCACGAGGGCTGGGGGCTGGTGAGGGCCTATATCCCCCAACATTCGCACCCACACCTGTGTGGTCCAGCAGCTCGAGGAGCCTGGGGAGCCGGATTCCAGGCTTCCTATTTTTAGTTTTGCAGCTACACGCGTGCTGTTTGTTTTATATATTTATATTCTCCCGCAGAGAGAGCCTGCCCTGAGCCCGGCAAGGAGGAAGCCCTCAGGCAGAGCGGAGTGGGGCAGCCCAGAGCCAGTTTTCTGGACCCACCCTTCCTCTGTGCCCAGGCCAGTTGCTGGAATCAGTGTGGCCTCATAGGGGTCCTAATGGGTGGCAGCCGCTTGGGCCATGCCACCCCACTCCGCTCTTTAGGCTTGGTGTCTGCTTGGACTTGGCTAGCGTTCATTTACTCATTCACCAAACATAGACCCAAGCCGCACCCTACCCTCGAGTACCAGACAGCTAGAAGAAAAGACATGCGAAGTCGCAGCCATGCCCCTGAGGAGTTCCTAGAGCAGACAGACAGGAAAACAATTCAAACCCTTGGAATACACGAGGTGGGTAAGACAAGGTAGGGAGATGAACAGAAATTCACTAGGCAGAGAGGCAGCAGGAGGGCCTTCTGTGCATGCGCAAATGTCTGGAGAACAGGAATGCGGCTGAGCCCGAGAGGACGATGGGGAAGATGGAGTGATGGCGATGGGAGAGGGGAGGCGAGCAGACCCATGTCATGGGAGCTGGAGGCCAAGCTGAGGGGCTTGGATTTGGTCCTGTGGGTACTGGAGAGCCTAGCTGAGGTATGGTGGCATGTTCCAATGGGTGCTTTTGGAGGGGATCACCATAGCAGCACAGAATGTGGGCTGCATGGAGGTGCTGAGACCTGGTCACAGGCTACTGCAATAGTCCAAGCAAAGGAGGGTGAAGCTTGCACAGATGGTGTGAAGAGGAGCTAAGTGTTCCTAAGGCATCGTTAGCGCTGAAGTCATAGGAAGGACCCCATGCTCAGGCTCTCAGGGATCGAGGCACTTGAGGGAGACACTTGGGACAAGATCTTGATAATAGTTTTTGTTATTGCAATTGTGCAGTAACAACAGCCCTGCCATCTCACTGGTCCCCGCCCCACAGGTTTATAGTGAAGCCTTAAGTCCTGCCTCATGACAACCTCTGACCGTACCCAAGGCCACACGCAGCCTCTCCAACTAAAAGTTCCAGGGCTCAGGGTCTGGTCCAGCCACCCCTTACTCCTCTGAGACCCAAAGATTTAATGGTTATAAGACCCTGAGTCTGAAGTTCCCAAGTTTTATGTATTGAATTTTAAAATCACTTAATCATGAGAGAAAAAGTAGGTAATACAGATTACCAATAAGAACAAAAGGAAAATTACCCATAATCTCACTCGTCCAAAGAAAACCACAGTTAATCTTTTCAAAGTTTTTACCTCCCATCCAGGTCTTTATTTTCTACAAATACAGAAATACTTCCCTAAGAATAAATATTTTTCTAGCCAGGTACACAGTGTATATGTAGTATATCAATTAATATAATTTTAAAATAGAAATAAAAGTAATCTAGAATGAAATCACTGGAAAGATGGTTTTCTTCTTCATATTTTTTGGTGTTTTTCAAGTTTTCTAAAAGGATAACATTTGGTAGAAGTATAGTATATTAAACTTCTAGACTTTGATAAATATTCAAGCAAAGGAGTTTGAGAGCATGCTTGGACGGACAAACTCATTTGACATTAGCTAATGTGTCACCTCTTCTGGGTAGCCTTCTCTGATAACCCCTGCTGGGTTTGGTGTCTTCTTAGGGCATTTACCTTGGAATCATAATCATCATCATAATCATAATCATAGCAGCTAATACTTCATGCCAGACACTCATGAATATTTTGCCATTTTTAATTCAGCCCATTAAGGTATGTGCTACTGTTATCTCCATTTTACAGATGAGAAAAACTGAGGAATAGGAAGAATCTTCTCAATCATAATAAGGGGAGAGCAATACCTGAAAAGATTGGATTTAAATTTCCCATCAGCTAAAGGTATTGGAGGCTCAAAGTAAGGGACTCTAAGAAAAAGGTGACAATTCTTGCACACCTCAGTTTGTGCCCCTGACTCATTCTTGCTGCAAAGATTGATCCTCAAAGGGAAAAAAGAAAAGAAAAGAAAAAGAAGAAAACATCTTGTTTTTTAAGCAGAGCAGAAAGAACATGAGATTTCATGGCTCTTTCTCTGCTTCTGAGAGGGAACGTGTCCACCTTTCTGAGTTCTGACTCTAAGAGTTCAAAAAGTGTAAAATCAAAAGAGAGAAGTCACTGCCTTTGTGCCCTCCAGTGACCCCTAGCCCATCCTGCCCCACTCAAGGGGATGCCCTGTGAATGAGCCCCCGGGCCTGTCTGCGGCAGGGCTCATTCACTCTGGATATGCACACGGTGGGAATATCTGCAGAGGTGACAGTCTTGCCCTGTTTCACACAAGTTCCATTTCTTTTTCCATGAAAACAACTCAGTCCTAAATCACCGACGCCTGAAATTAGAAAAATACGAGGCCCATATTATCATAAAACTATTTTAACACGGTGGGGCCCTCTCGGTGGCAGGAGGGGTGGCCAAGAGCTCCACAAGCAGCCCCTTCCAGTTGCAGCCGCTGGGAATGCTCAGAGGGACGAGAAATTTGGTTTTCATTAGCGGTGAATGTGAGGGGTTCTGTCGCTCTGAATGGACCTTTGATTCTGGCTGGCGGTGGAATCTTTCCAGGACCCAGTGAGTTTTGTTTTGTTTTGTTTTTTTCATATAAAACGGGCCAGGCCCTTCTAGCTTATATCTCCCTGAACTACATAGGAATTGGGCAACACCCCAACCTCTTGACTTCTAAAGTCAACAGCCGGGGCCGGCAGGAGGGTCACCCGAGACCATTCGGCTTTATTGACTCTGAGGTTTTATTAAAAATGTTATGTTTCCTTGAGGTCTGAGCCAGACCCAACAAGAAGACTGGCCAGTGAAGGGCTGGGACGGGCCAAGGGGCTTTTCACCACCTGGAAGAGAGCCCATCCCGACCTGCTTTCTCCCACCCCAGTGACCCTCAGAAATGGCCTCCACTTCAGAATCTCCACAGAAAACCCTCTTTATCCCTTTGCGTCTACTTCAAGTGAAGGAACATTGGCCTGCTCATTCGTCCATCCGACACACACGGTTAAGCACCTCCTACAGGGCCGGGTGTTTGGGATGCAGCTATGAGTCAAGGCCCTCAGCCCCATGGAGCTCATGCCTTCGTTAGAGAAAGCCATCAACAAACAAATAACTATATGACATGATTTCAGGTGGTCATAAGGGCAATAAAAAATAAAATGGGAGGTCATGACAGAGAAAGACTGGGATTTGCAAGGTGACATAAGATAAGGTGGTCAGGAAAGGCCCCTCCAAGAGGTGACTGTAGGCTCACACGAGCTTAGCCAAGTATAGCCCAGTCTCAGCTACTGGTACCTTTGCTGGAGCAGGCTAACGCAGCGTCTGGAATTTAGTTTGCAGCTGTGGATTTGGCAACGAGTTTCTTCATGATGTCCAAGCAGCACGCCTTAACGTGGCAGGGAAAGCAGAACACCTCTGCCTCCCCTCCCAAGGGTCGAGGATAACTCTACTGCCGTCATAATATCGTTGCCAGGAACTGTCTGAGGTCAGGTTCCCCAGAAGCAGATTCAGAGACAAGGATTTTTGTGGGGTGGTGCTTTCAAAAGGACGAATGAGGGAAGTAAGACAGAACAGGGGAAGAAAGGTGATCCGTGAGGGCTTTGAGCTGGAGACTGGCGTCATTCTGATCTCACAGGGGCCTCTGGAGTGTGAATTGGCCCTCTGAGTTGCCCCTCAGGGAGCCGGCCTTCTGTCCGCCCATGCCCGTTGTCCAGACAGTTTGGCTGGCTAATCCCCTGGAGGGGTAGAAAGCCCTGGTAAGATCCCTACCGATGGGCAGAGGGCTGTTCTCCAAAAAAAGGGGCAGATATGAGCTGTTAGCAGCCAACACTCCCACGATGTCAGCACGATGGGCCTGGGTGATGACTGTGGAGTGTCAGCATGATCAAGGACAGTGTAGTGGATGCTGCTGGAGCATTACCCACACCCCCTCGGGGCAGTGCCCCATTCCCCTGGCGCTGTGAGCTCGAAGAGGAGAAAGTGGCAAGAACATGCGTGCCCATGAAGATTTGGGGGTCCACCATGTGGATGAAGAAATTAAGGAGCCAGGGAGCCAAAGCGTGCCAAGCCATCGCCTTGAAGGTAAAAGACAAGTTGCTGCATCTTTCACCTTCTACTTACTGTACAGTAGGCAAAAAAATGCCCCCCAACACACACACCAAAAAAATATGTCCACGTCCCAATCCCTGAAGCCTGTGACTATTACCTTATTTGAAAAATGGGTCTTTACAGATGTACTAAAGTTAAGGATCTCGAGATGAGGATATAATCTTGGGTTATCTGAGCAGTTCCTAAATCCAGTGACAAATGTTCGTGTATGAGACACACGGAGAAGAGGAGGAAGCAATGTGACCACAGAGACAGAGACTGGCGCGACAATGCCATAAGCCAAGGAACGCCTGGAGCCACCAGAGACTGGAGGAAGCAAAGAATGGATTGTCCCCTAAAGCCTTCGAAGGGAGCTGAGCCCTGACAGGAGATCAGACTTCTGACCTGCAGAACTTTGAGAGAATAAATGTATTTTGTTTTAAGCCGGCCTCTTTGGCCTCTGAATTTTGGAGAAGCATATACCACACTTGGGAATACTACTCTGACCTGTTTATTGGGTGGTCAGAAAGCTACCAGGTTTTTTTTATTGTGTTAAAGTGCACATAATATGAAATTTGGCATCTTAACAATTCAAGTGTACAGTACAGTGGCATTAAATACATTTGCTTTGTTGTATGACCGTCATCACCATCCATTTCCATAACTCTTTTCATTTTGTAAAACTGAAACTCTATGTTCATTAAAAAATAACTCCCCCATTTCCCCTCCCCCTTGCCCCTGGCAACCATCATTCTACTTTGTTTCTATGATGGCGGTTAAGTATCTTATATAAGTGGAATCCGACAGTATTTGTAACTGGCTGATTTCGCTTAGCATAATACCCTCAAGTTTCAACCATGTTGTAGCATGTGACAGAATTTCCTTCTCTATTAAGGCTGAATAACATACCTTTGCATGGGTATACCACATTTTGCTCATCCATTCATTTGTCATTGGATACTTGGGTTGCTTCCACATTTTAGCTATTTTGAATAACATTGCTATAAACATAGGTGTACAAATATTTCATCAAAATTTCACTTTCTCTTCTTCTGGAGTTGCCCACATACCCAGAAGTGGAATTGCTGGATCACATGCTAATTCTGTTTTTAATGTTTTGAGGAGCCACCATACTGTTTTCCGTAGTGGCTATACCATTTGACATTCCCACCAACAGCACACAAGGGTTTCAATTTCTCCACACCTTCGCCAACAGAACGTTATCACTTTTGAGATACAGAAAGAGATAACTCTGCAGGCCCAAACTGCAGTGAAACCCGCCTTGCAATTTAAGCCACATGACTAAGAAGATTCCACGCTACTAATTAAAGATATTGAGTGGGGTCTTTGGCAAACTCCAATAGACGATGAGTGCTAGTACAGACTCCTAGGGTTCTCTGCAGCAGAGAAATATGCTCCTTTTGAAAAACAACTTCTGGCATGCAACTGGATCCTAGTAGAGACTGAGCGCCTGCCTGCGAGACACCAAAAACCTGTACTACCTGAGCTTCCACCATGAGCTGGGTGTTATCAGATCCAACAAGTCATTGTATTAGGAGAACAGAGCAGAAACCCATTATAGAATGGAAATGATGTATTTGGAATTCAGACTAAGCAGGTCTGGAGAATCCAAGTAGGTTCCTTGAAGAGGTGCCAGGTCCCCACATCACTTACTTCTGTTGCATCTTTACTTATCCCTCAATACACACCTGTGACCTCACGGTCACAGTGCCCTGTGGTCAACTGTCAGAAGAGTAAAGGACTCAGGTCTGGTTCATGGGCTGGCACACAGGACAGTGAACAATAGATTTGGTCACCCCTTCGTGTGGAGGAAGAAGGGCTATGTGTCAGCACTAAGTCCCGGACTGGTTGCTCGTCAGCGTGAAAGGACAGGATTATAGAAGATCTCAGGTGGCACAGCTGGGGAAGGGACGACTGAGCAGAATATGTGGGAGAGACTGACACGCTCACAGAGGCCTTTGTGTTTACGAAGTACCACCATCCACGAATCACTGAACCTTGGGACCTCATGAGGTGAGTCTCTTTGTGGCTCCCCTAGGCTGAATCCCTGAATCGGTGATGGCCACGGTGGACTCCAGGTGTGGGGACCCGTCTCAGATGGATTGGTCTGCTCGGAGCAGACTTTGAGATGAGGATTCATGTGAAAGTGAATTTCTTAAGGAAATACCCTCAGGAAGAACAGTGAAGTGGGGTGCAAGGGAACAAACAGGACATGGAAAGTTAAAAAGTCAGTATGAGCCTGACGTGGGGTGGGGGAGGGACGAGGGTGCTCTGGAGTGTCGGTTACACCTCAGAGTTTGTTCCCAACTGGAGGTAAGCAAGCTGGGCTTTCATACTCTTGCATGTCAGTCATCTTCACGTTAAGGCCACCCCAGGGGACATAAATGCCCAGGCCCTTCTGGCTAGAAGGGTGGCCTCCAAAGACAGTCACAGGTGCAGGCTTTCAGAAGCAAAGGTGCATAGGAGGGGCTCACAGTGTCAGCTATAACCTCCTTCCCAGTCATGCCCTCAGCATTTCCCAGTGTGCTGGGCTTCACAGTTCCCTCTGAAGTTCGTGTCCTTCCTAAGACCTCAGAAAGTGACCTTGTTTGGAAATAGAATCACTGCTGATATAATTAGTTATGTTGAGATGAGGGCATGCAGAAGTAGGGTGTCCTTATAAGAGGAGAAGAGACATAAAGATAGAGATGCAAGGAGAAGGCCATGTGAAAAAAGAGAAAAACAGAGATTGGGGTGATGCACCTACAAGCCGAGGGACACTAGGAATTGCTGGTGGCCCCCAGAAGCTAGAAGGGACGCGTGGAACAGAATGTGTGGAACAGACCTTCCCTCAGGCCTCCAGAAATAACCAACCCTGCCAACGCCTTGACTTTGAACTTCTAGTCCTCAGAACTGTGAGAGGACATATTTCTGTTGTTTTTAGCCACCCAGTTTGTGGCATGTTGTTACAGCAGCCCCAGGAAACGAACACACCTGGACCATCTGGGTGATAGGTAAGAGAGGCCACTAGGCTCTGGCAGGAAGGCCAACGGGTCTGCACGTCATCGTTTTGCCAGAGAGACTCAGAAAGATACTGCGTTCCAAAAGCAAAATGAGAAAAAGAAAAACCATATACTTCCAGCACCTTCCAGGAGGTGAGTAGTTGCCACCCAAACCCAACAGAAACCTGGGTCTGGGCCGTGGACAGGAGTGCCATTAGTTCGGGCTGAAACCCATATGCAAGTGCTCCTGAGGTTGTTTTTGGAACCACATCTGGCCAAATGGCAGAGGTGCTGGGCCTGGCAGCTGGACCAAGGCTCTGTCAGGGGGAAGGAGGGAGCGGCTGTGTGCCAGGTGAGCAAGCGAGGGGATCGCTCCATCTTTGCTCCCGGAGACCCCTTGTCCATGAATGCAAGTCTCAGAAGAGCAGAGGAGGGGAAACGTGGCTGGGGTCTTGCCAAGTTTACCCTTTTGGG
The DNA here is from genome assembly GCA_028627145.1 of Eidolon dupreanum. Lineage (NCBI taxonomy): Eukaryota > Metazoa > Chordata > Mammalia > Chiroptera > Pteropodidae > Eidolon > Eidolon dupreanum. The sequence continues at coordinate 11,803,386 of CM053502.1, read as the reverse complement.
TGGGAGACCGTATCAATCCTGGCATCTCTTACTGAACATGGCATCTTGCAAGCCAGAGGACATCCTTAAGGAGCAAGAATTCGCTAGAAAAAGCAATTCACTTCATTCACTCAAACACCACCTTCCCCCATTTTGCCATATCTGGCGCAAATCAGCTACACCAGTTTTTTACTCAACATTTTTCTTTACAACGTTGTCTCTTCAACAAATGATGCTGGGACAACTGGGTCTCCACATGCAAAAAAAAAAAGAGGTTGGACCCCTACCTCATACCATACATAAAAATCAACTCAAAATGGATCAAAGACCTAAATGTAAGAACTACAGCTACAAAACTATTGGAAGAGAACATAAAAGTTAAATCTTTATGAACTCAAATTTGGCAAAAAATTCTTAGATACAACACCAAAGCACAAGCAACCAAAGAAAAAATAGATAAATTGTACTTCATCAATTTTTTTTTAAATGTGCATCAAAAGACACTATCCACAGAATAAAAAGGCAACGGATAGAATGGGAGAAAAACATTAGCAAATCACATATCCAATAAAAGGGATCAATATCCAGAATATATAGAGAAGTCTTAAAACTCAATAACAAAAAAATAATCTGATTCAAACATGGGCAAAGGGCTTAAGTAGACATTTTTCCAAAGAAGTTATGTGAGTGGCTGTGTGTGTGTGCATGTGCGTGTGCGTGTGCATGTGTGCAAGGGGATGCCGTCAAAGACAGTTGCACTTAAAAGATTCTCAATGTCACTAATCAAATCAAAACCACAATGAGATACCACTTCACATCCACTAGAATGGCTACATAATTAAGGAAAATAGCAAATGCTGGCAAGGATGTGAAGAAAGTACAACCCTTACACATTGCTAGTGGGCATGTAAAATGGTGCAGCCCCTTTGAAAAATGGTCTGGCAATTCCTCAAAAAGCTCTCCAGTGTTACCGTATGACTCAGCAATTCTACTCTTCAATCTATGCCCAAAAGAATTGAAAATAGGTATTCAAACAAGTACTTATTTACAAATATTCACAGTAGCACTATTCACAATAGCCAAAATGTGGCAACAACCCAAATGTCCATTAATGGATGAACAGGTAAACAAAATGTGATATATCCATATGATAGACTGTTATTCAACAATAAAAAGGAATGTCTGATACATGCCACAATGTGGATCAACCTTGAAAGCATTACACTAAGTAAAATTAAAGACTACATGTTATATGATTTCATTTATACAAAATGTTCAGAATAGACAAATCCATAAAGACAGAAAGTAGATTAGTGGTTGCCAAGGGCTGGGGGGAAAGGGGAACACGAAGTGACTGCTAAAAAGTACAATGTTTTGGGGGGCAATGAAAATATTCTGGAATTAGTGGTAATGGCTGCGTGACCTTGTGACTATACTAAAAACCACAGAATTGTACACTTTGTAAAAGGGTTTATTGTACGGTCTATGAATCACATTTTTTCAAAAATCTGCCTTCAAGTCTGGAGAAATGGGGACCAACTGGCATGACGGAAGCTTTCACTCTTCCTGTTAGCAACACTCACCTCGGAAGATGGATGGGCAGACCAATGAGCTAATGCCATGATTTTTAAATTTTAGGTTTCAACAGAATCTCCTAGAGAACTTGTTAAAATACAAACTGCTGGCCACATCCCCAGGGTTTCAGATTGAGCAGGAGCCCAAGAATTTACATTTCTAACAAGTTCCCAAGTGATGAGGACATTGCTGGTCTTGGGATCACATTTTGAGTGCCACTGAATTAATTCCTGTAAGTCCAGAGCAAGGATTCACTCACTATTACAGGAGCAAATTTAAATTATGTCCACAACCATAGTGGGGAGGTTTTCAAGAGCAGGGTTATTAATCTGGATTTTCCAGTTGGAGAAACTGAGGCTCAGAGAAAGCAGTCATGGAGTTGTGAGGATAGGAGGTGGCAGGGCTGGGACTTGAGTCCAGGTGTCCTGGTCCAGGTTGAAGGTTCTTTACCCCCTGGAAGCAAGACACTTCCCTCTGAATTCCCCACAACCCATGAAGCACACCCAGGTCCGTCTGTTCCAGACGCCCAGTGCTCCAACCCTCTTGCTTCCTCCTCAGAAAACTCATTGCAACCCCTCTGCCCATTCTGAGGCTTTTTCTGGATGTATCTCACGATGGATGCTGCTTCCTGCCATCCCTTCTCCAGCCCCCAGAGCAGGTCTCAGCCTCATCCTCCCTGCCACTCCCTATCCTGCTGCAGACCCAGGCGTTGGCTCCGGCAGGCAGGGTTGAGGTAGGGCAGCCTGAACAGAAGGAAGTGCCAGTTTCCAGGTTTCTGAAAGAGTCACATAATGATGCTCTCAATTAACTCCACAGTGCTCATGCAGATTAACCCCTCCGAGGTCGTGAAAGCCATTTTGCATCGTCATCTCAGTTGCCGCTGTCAGTTTTGCAGAGAAGTGGCTTTTTCAGGGCCGCCAGCCCAGCGGCTGCAGAATGAAGTCTCTGCATTCTCAGTCTGTCATGCGTTCATTGATTCAAGTATTTCCTGGGTACTTGCTTCATGCCAGGGGCGTGCTGGGCCTCGAGAGACCACGAAGGTGATTAAAACCCAGTCACAGAAGGTCACAGTCAGGTTCGGAAAACGATGCTGGCCATGAAACCATCTTCCCAGAGGCGTGTTCAAGGTGTGACCTCATAAGGAACAGCTTGAACAATCATTCCGCAGAGGGCACAAGCCTAGCCTTCTTCCACACCCAGGAAGACTGTCTGGAACCAGCCTGTGGTCCAGGGGGTTCCCACAGCGTCCCAGCCCTCTCTTTCCAGGTCAGGGCCAAAAGTAATGACACCTGTCAGATCCCAGAGAGGTGGGCAGATGCTGCCTGCCAGGGGACAGGCTGACCAGTGAGACCTCTGGCCATGAGGAAATGGGGCTACATCTGGCTTATGGGACTCAATCATCAAGAAAAGCCGCTTCTCAGAGAAAAATTACTTCATTAAAGGATTCTAAGAGGCATCGTTTTCACTTTAGTATCTCTGAAATTGGGGTGTGTCTTACAATAGCTGTTGGCCAGAGGCCTCTGGATGAAGTTGTTGTTATTGCCTGCTCAAGCCAAACATTGCTCTGGTAAGGGTTTCTGTGGCTTGGAAGAAAATCCTGGAGACAATAGGAGAGTATTCTTTTACCCTCTAGGAACTGAATGGCTGTGGGTCCCGGATGGGGGAGGTGGTAAAGCAGACGTGTTTAGCAGCATTCTTCACATGGGTGTCACAATAGCAAAGCCAGCATCAGAGTTCAGCGCCACGGCGCCCTGTCCAGCTCTGGATCCTTTTAAGAGATGTTGCTTCGGAATGGCCCCGCATTGAGAGGGGTGGGGGAGGCCACAAAGGAGCCTTCTTGGGGTGCCAGAAATCTCTCTCTGGATCCAGCGGTGGTTACTCTCACTCAGTGGTGTGCCATTGAAGGGGATAAAAAGCCCTGAATTGTAGCATTTGCCAATTTCCATGGTGTAAATATTCCCAGCATGGCTGATTTTAGGCAACCAACAGTTTAAAAACCAGTTTGCAAAATTCCTGAATATTTAACAATCAGCCCATTACTGATGGCAGATGTATACATACATGGGTAAAAACTCATCAGATACACTTAAGATTTGCGTCTATTTTATTGTATGCCAGCTTTAGGTCAATAAATTGTTTTTAAAAACAGAGAGAGAGAGAAATCTGTGTCACCAACACTTACAGGCACAGAGGAGAATGTTGTGTGAAAAGCATGGGCAGTCTGAATCAGTTAGATTTTGAATGTGCAGTTTATTTTCATATAAATTTTATTTCATTTCATATAAATTTATTTTCATGTAAATAGTCTCTTTATGTATGCACAAGAGTGACATATATATAGATACACATACACACACACACACACACATGGCAGGCATCTGAGTCTAAAAGAGCTCTTTTATTACTGAAAATTCTAAGTGATAAAAGTAGTGTATCTCAGTTTAATTGACAACATTTTTATTTCCTACAGTATATAAAATAGTGGTATGATGTAGATTTCTTGAAATAAAGAGCGTTTTTTCTTTTTTCTTTTCTTTTTTCAGTTTTATGACTGATCTCAAGAATCGGTGAGAACAGTAGACTATGAACCAAAAGTTGGATTCTAGGTCTGGATTTGCTGCCGTGTGACCTTGGGCAAGTCAGTTACTCTCTCTGAGCTTCAGTATCCCTACTTCTAAAATAAGGATAATAATATTATCGACCTCATGTCGCTGTTGGGAAGATTGAAGGAGATACAGTGTGTAGCGTGGTTTAGCACCATGCAAATAGGAGCAAGACACTCTAAGAGCTCAACAAAGAGCAGCTAAATGTTACTGTTGCCTCCACTTATCTGACGGGCTCAAGTCCCCATTTGCTGGGAAGTCACTGAGCTGATGTATATAAAAGTGCTGCGCACACTGGAAAGTGCTCTGCTAACAAAAAAGACTGTTAAGAACAGTCTAAAGATTGTGGGCAACAGATATGAAACACATCAGGGCAATAAGACCTTGACAGGACCCATCGCCCAACCGAAAGAGTGAAAAGGGAACCACGAAAACATGCATCAAGATTCAAACCCCACTTCCACACGCGGAAATATCTGTCACTCTGTGGTTAGACCGGCCATCCCAGCCTGGCCTCTTGGTCATTTCATTATGGAGAAGTGGTCATGGGAACAGCCTCCTCATCCGTAAGGGGCTGACGTAGGGGCTTGGACAGAGGGTAGGGGAGAAGCTCTAGAAGTTGAACTGAAAACATTCCCAGAAAGGCACCTCCTGCAGTCCTGCCCATGGCCCTGCGGCACTGTGACAAGACCATGTGGCTCCTTGGTCAAGGACGTGGCCTTCACAGCCAGAAGAAGCTGGATTCTAATCCCAGCTCTGCCCCTCACTAACTGAGTGGTCTTGGGCACTCTCTTCTCTGAACCTCAGATTTTCTTGCTGAGAAAGAGAGATAATAATACCTACTTTGGGAGTGGTTGGAGAATTAAAGCACTTAGTAGGCCTGGCACATTGTAGGTGACTCAGAAGACGTCTCTGTAATGCGGGGCTAACATTGGGGAGACAAAGCCAAGTCCACCCAGCTCCATGCACCTTGCGCTAAATCAAGAAGGAAGGGTGCAGTCACCCTATGTGGGGGTGCTGTGGGTTGCCTGGAAGAGCTGCATGGATGGGTAAAAGTTAGCTAAGCAGCGGAGGTGGGGACGGCATTTCTGGTAGATGTGAGAGCAGGAGCAAAGCCAGGAGACATGAGGCAACCAACT
>CM053502.1:11714022-11797590 GCA_028627145.1 Eidolon dupreanum | reverse complement strand
GGAAGGAAGGAAGGAAGGAAGGAAGGAAGGAAGGAAGGAAGGAAGGAAGGAAGGAAGGAAGGAAGGAAAGGAAGAAACGAGGGAGGGAGGGAGGAAGAAGAAGAAGGTATTAGACTGTCCTCTCAAGGAGAATGGGGGAAAAGAAAAAAAAAAAAAAGGCCAAGAAGTATAATACATATCCACAGAGTTCTAACCAAAAAAGAAAATACGGTCCTCTAAGGAGTAAGCTTTTTATTCACCAAAAATCTGGCCACTCAGAATAACTCCTTCCCAGAGATTTTACAAATTGTTCAAGTGTGGTTTCTCCAGTAGAATCGGTTATTAAAACTACCGTTTCGTTAAGGCAGAAAAGTGGAAGCCTACTCTCAAGGTTCGCGGTCCTGATGGGCTGGAGGGAAGCCGTGCCAAGCAGAGAGAGAAGGTGTCGGTGACACGGTGGGCAAACACAGCAGTAAGTATCAATTTGCTGCGAAGGAAGAAGGAAATTTGCAGCCCGGAGGATCCTTCACGGTGCTGATAGTAACAGAATCCGAGCAGGAACGTCACCCTCAGATCTCAAATCGGCTGCAGACTCAGCAGAATGTGGACAGAATCCTCAAGTTTCACTGAGCTATGAACTTTGGATTTCCCACAAAGCTTACCAGAATAGATGCCACACTGTTTTCGAAGAAATCAAATGTTCCAATACCCAGGTCTTGTCCTGAGGACACAGAATGTGTTTGCAGCCCTCCCATAGGGCATCTCCCAACTCAAAATCTGTCAATGGCTCCCCCGCCCACCACCCCACAGCATAGCCTTAAAAGGTGTCCCTGATCTGATCCCAAACTACAAGTCTATTCCATGTACCCACAACTGGATCACCTCTGGCCTCCAGACCAAGGCCCCATGGTACCCCTCACCTGGAAACCCCCTTCACCAACTGATCTTTACATGGCAAAGGGCTTTCTAAGCTTCAGAGCTCTGGAAGAAACCACAAAGGAAATGTCTGACAGATTCGTGCTACAGAAAAACAAAAAATTCCGGTGCGATTAAAAAATACAAGCAAAATTAAAAGACAAACAACTGGAAAAAATGTTTGCGGCAAATACCACAGACAGATGGCTAGAAACCTTAATTTATAAAGAACCCACATAAATCAATCAAAAGGAAAAAAAACCCACAAAGATGCCCATGGATAAAAGGGCAAAGGACATAATAAAAAGCAAGTGTAAGTGGCCAATAAACATTTGGGGGAAAGATAAGAGTGCTCAGTCTCTCTAAGGGCCAAAGAAATCAAGTAGCAATAAGGTAACATTATGTCAGCAAAGATATCGTTCTCTACCACACAGACACTGGGGGGGTAAACTGGTGAAATATTTCTGACAAGCCACTTGATGACATTTGCCAAAAGCCTGAAAATGTTCCTAATTTTTGCCCACTTATTTTTTAAACCATTTCTTTAGAAACTTTCCAGCACATAATTTGGTGATATCAATTTTGTTACGATGTTCATACTTTTGTCTCACATATCTGATTATTTCCTCTGAAATCTAGAAGCTGAAATACAGTTGAGGATGTATGTAGAGATGTCCACTGCAATGTAAATATGTAATAATAAAAAGCTGGAAACAAACTAAACGTTGTATATTCTGGGAATGGATGAGTCGATTATGATGCATCCATGTGGCTGACAGCATTCGATAAATAGCCTTATAATATCAACTCCAGATGATGTGGGGAAAATAATTATGATATAACAGATTTGCAATGGAAAATAAGCTCTCAAATTCTTAAAGAAAAAAAAGATCCTAACCAAAAAAAAAAAAATCCTAGCCAATAAGCTGGAAAACACACCACAAATGGGTTGCCTCTGGGTGGTGAATTTGGGTGGAATTTGTGTATGTGCTTCTTTACCCTTTTCTGTACTTTCCAAAATTTTTAAAATGAGCAGAATTACTTTCATAACAGTTTTAAAAACTGTAAGAAAACCATCCTCCTTGATACACCGTTGATTTTCCCAGTGACAAGCAAATCAATCATTCCTTTTGTGAATCAGCACAAGGTAGGCTCAATAAATACTCATGAATGAATGAATGAATGAATGAATGAATAGTGCTTTTAAGTCTTTTGGGAATTGTTTCTGACCTTCTGCTTTTATTGCTTGGTTATTAGTGTTTATATATTTTCTCCCTTGTGATCCCAGAAGCTCCTGAAAGGCAGAAACCATGTGTCTCTATATATTCACACCCAGCCAGCACCTTGCATGCAAGAGGTACTCAACAGGTTGTTTTTTTTTTTTTAATTAATTGAGCATCTCAGATGGTTAAGTGTGTTTTAACATGAGATAAAGATATTTTAAACATGAGATAAAGATTCCAGATGCCAAGGATTATTCGTTAAACCCATTTTTTATGAATTCAGGAAACTCCTAGAAAGCCAAAGAGAGATCAAGATGGGGTCCTAGTGGCAACTCTGCCCCTACCTGGGGGCCATCACATGTTTGTGTAAAATCTGCTGACTAGCCCTGAGAGCACTCCCCTAGGAGTCTGCATTCTGCGACCAGTTACAGGGCCTTAGGCAAGTCACTTACCCTTAGTTCCTTCATTGATCAGCCAAAGGTGCTGAAGTATTTCCAGCTGGCTGTCACCAGGTGTTCTAAAAAGCATCTGATAATGAAAGTTGGTTTAAGAACATCAAGTTGAAAAGTATCTTTAGAATCTTGCAGAATTTTTCTTAAAGAAAAAAAAAAAACCCTCTATTGATAATTAAATCAGTACTGTGCACCCATGTGTTGAACTCCACTTCACTTCGTTTACATTTTTGTCTTTATCTCTGATTTTAAAAAAATCATTAAAATCGGCAACCTTAAGAATCTGGCAAGCACCACAGAGTTCTTGGAGCATCGGTAGAGATCAGGGACAATTCCTTCGCAGTGAACTATTTAAGAGAACAAGGTGGCATTGTTGAAATAACTGTTTCGGATGAAGGAAGGGAATGGAGAGGGACCTGGGCATTTCTTCTCCTGCCCCTTTCTCCATCTAGAAACCTCCCGTTCATCCATAGCCAGATGATATTACTGGCTTACAGTGACCTCTGCAGACAACAGGGAGCTGCATGTCTATCTCTGAGCCAGGGGTGTGAAGGGACCCCTTCTTCTTTTCCTGGCCTCCCAGAATCCCCTCTGACTGAACAGGATCCCCCCCTTGAACACAAAGTGGAGCGCCAGCGCACTTGGTGCATGGTATTGCAACCTTCTAGCTCTGCTCGCATCGCCCGCACTTGACTGCTTCAGATGAGGGTGCTGGGCATGGTACCTCCTGAACGTCCCACTAGAAAGGTCCACTTAGGGAGTTCCAGGCTGCTCCACTGCTGGGCCAAGAAAGCAGTCTTCCTGAGTCCCCGCTTGAGCTCCTCCCAACACGGGGCGGGGGGGGGGGGCGGTGAGGGCGTAGAACCCAGTGCAGTAGTAGTTAAGCTCTGGAGCCTGACTGTGGCTCTCAGATCCTGGCTGTGCGACCTTGGGCGAATTATTGAACTTCTCAGTGCTTAAGTTTCCTTACCTTAAAAAAAGGGGGAAAGGGATTAGTAATCATCCCTACCTCAATAGATTGTTGATAGAATTAAAAGACCTGAAACTTATCTATTTATATTGATAACATATGTATATAAACAGTACAGTGACTGGCACATAATATTTAATGCAAATTGTTTATTCTTATTCGACTGAGGAATCAGAGAAAGAGGAAACACCTGAAGAAATTGAAGTATATCCATTTCTTATTCTGCAAGAAATGGGATCAGAAATGTGTCGCTGGCTTTCCCTTCTCCCTCTCCCCCTCAAAAACCCCCAACGCCAGCTCGCCTCACTTGATGCCACTCCGAGGAAGTCTGCAGAGGGGGATACTTTTCCTAGAGACAATACCATTCAGCTCTTAGCGCAGAGCCCCTCTTCTGAGAGGCTTTCCCTGCCTGTCTTATTTCCAGGTGGCTCTCCTCTAGCTCTGCGCACCTGCTGGGCTTCCACGTGGTCTACCTGCTGGAGCTCCGCGTCCCAGCACCTGGTGCGGTGGCCGCACGCAGCAGGCCCGCGGCACACAGCCTTCAGTCGCAGGGGCGTTAAGGGGCCTCTGCGCCCGCTAGGCAGGAGAGGAGCGGGGAGGAGCCTCCAGGATTAACCGCAGCACAACCCCTTATTCTCCCGCGACCCAACTGCCACCCGGACCTGTTACTTTTGCTTCCCCCAGCTGCCTTGTTGGCCGGGGAGGACTAAGGGTGTGCAGAAATGCTAAAGATCTGCACGAATCAGGCGTACGTCCGGCTCTGGGGCTGATGGAAACCAAAGCCCACGGGCATCCTGACCTCAAAGCAGGGTCTCGCCCCCCATAAAAGAATGCGAGCGGGGGCCCTGGCCCCGCCTCTGGCCGGCGGCAGGCGCGGAGGTGCCGATTAGTGGCTGCGCGCGAGAGCGTCCGTTCGACACAGGAAGGAGGGAAGGAGGCCGGAGGTACCTTCACAACGTGCAGCAGCCCTGACCGATCTGATAAAGAGGAAGGAAGCCCGCGACGCTGCGGAACCGAACTGACAGCTCCCCAAACTGACGAGGCCTTGCAGCTGTCACCACCCGGTTTGCAGCCGCGGGGCCGAAAAGAATGGAGCCTGCGCCCCCTGCTGGTCATTGTAGAACGGCAATCATCTGGTGAAATGAAAGCAAGGGCTTTAAGGACAAGGGCCAGCTGGAGAAAATGGTAAGCCGACCCGGGAAATGCAGGGTTTGGGTGGGCCTGTGGCCCTCTACCTGCTGCTCCTTGCAAGAGACCTGCCCCAGAGAAAAAACACAAGGATAGGTTTGCTCCAGCTAGAGCTCTGCTTACCTGGCGACCCAATTACCTTGGCTGTCTGGAGTCCAGGAGCCAAGTCCACCCTAATGAGCAAAGCAGAAGCATTTCTGAACATTGCACAGCACAATCTGCACGTTGCTACATTCCCTGGTCTCTAATTTTGGCTGTCACTTACTAGCTGTGTGACCTTGAGAAAGTTTCTTAACCTCCCATGCCTCAGTTTCCTCATGCATTATAGTTTCTATCTCAGGGCTGTTAGGGAGACCGAGTTAATAGATGTAAAGCGCTTAGAATAGTTTCTGGCTTTTGCATGTATTTGTTAAATTAAAAAATTTAAATTTCTGTTTAGATTGAAGGCTGTTACAGTTGCTGTGACTAGTTCCTTATTCTGGGGATTTTCTTGGTGTCTTTCAATCATATATTTCTAATTTTACTGTGGTCAGAGAACATATTTTGTATGATTTCATTCCTTTGAAATTTGTTGACGCTTGCTTTATGGGCCAGCATATGGTCTGCTTGCTAAAAGTTCCATGTGCAGTTGCAAAGTATGTGCATTCTGCAGTTGTTAGATATAGTGTTCCAATGTCAATTAGTCAATCTGCTATTTCTTAAGGGAGGGGGGAGGGGGGAGGGGGGATGGTCCTGCCAGTTCTATCAGTTACTGAGAGAGCTATGTTAAAATCTCCATTTACAATGTATTTGTGTAATTCTCCTTTTAGCTTAATTAACTTTTGCTGTGTATTTAAGGCTGTGTTACTAGATGCATATAAATTTAGGGATGTTTTATCTTCCTAGTGAATAAAACTTCCATCATTATAAAAGGACATTATAAACATCCTATATAATGTCCTTCTTCCTCCCTAGTAATATTTCTTGCCTCAAAGCCTGCTTAGTATAATAAATGATTACAACTGTTTTCTTTTGTTTACTGTCATAAGGTGACTTTTTTATCCTTTAATTTCAACCTTATTGTGTCCTTATAGAGTTTGTTTCTTGTGAATGTCGTAAGTTGGGTTTTGATTTTTTTTAATCCAGTTTGACACTCTTTTCATCCAATTGTTCGGTCCACTTACATTTAACAGAATTACTAATGGTGTAGGGTTTATAGCTTACCTTTGCTATTTTTCCAACTTGTCCTATCCATTGTTCCTTTAGTCCTCTTGCCCTTTCTTTTGGATTCACTAGTTTTTTAAAGTCCATTTTCCCCTCGAATCTTAGATATTTAAGTTATTCTTATAATTATCTTAGTAGTTACCCTAAAGATTACAATATTTATGTGCTTTGTTATAGTTTTCCTAAATTAGTACTTTTTTACTACTTGCCAAATAATGTAAGGATCATAGAATTACTTTACTTACCTTCCTTACACCCTTCTACCGCTGTTATAAATTTCACATTATGTATTTTATAACAGCATATTTTCAAGACATTGTTATTATTTAACAACAACATATGATAGAATAGAAGTAGGAGATAGTCTATATTCTTTTATATTTGCCTACATATTTACCCTTTACATCGATTGCTCTTCATTCTTCCTTTCAGTTCTATACTTTCATCTGAGATCATTTTCCCTTGGGCTAAAGTACTTCTTTTTGTATTTTTTTGTAGCACAGGTCTGCTGGTGCCAAATTCTCTCAGCTTTTGTCTGTCTGAAAATGCCTTTATTTTGTTTTTACTTTTGAGAACATTTTCGTTAAGTATGGAATTCTAGGTTGGCAGTTATCCCAGCATTTTAAAGATTCCCCTGGCTTCAAAAATTTCTTCTGAAAAGTCAGCCATTGGTTTCATTGTTACTCCTTTGAAGGTTATGTGTCCTTTCTCTCTGTCTTTAGGACTTTCTCTGGTTTTCAGCAATTTGACAATATTCTTAGGTTTGGTTTCTTTGTTTTTATTCCATGCGGAGTTTGCTGAGTTTTATGAATCTGTGAGTTGATATGTCAACAATTTTGGAAAGTTCTCAGCCATTATTTCATCAAAGATTGCTTCTGCCCCATTCTCTTTCTGCCTGGGATTTCAATTACACATATCTTTAGATCATGCTCCACATGTTTCTTAGGTCCTTTTCTCGTATTTATTGTTCTTTTGTTTTTGCATTCTTTTTAGTATCTTTGCTTTGGATTATTTCTGTTGATCTATCTTCAAGTGCTCATCCTGCCTTCTGCTGTGTTCATTCTGCTGTAAACCCATACAATGAATTCTTAATTTCAGATTTGTGCTTTTTAGTTATTTTTTAAAAGCAAGCTTTATGAAGGTATAATTTACAAACTGTAGAATTCACCTATTTTAGGTAAACAAAATTAAATGATTTTTATTTTTAGTAAATTTATAGTTGAGCAACCATTAGCACAATTCTTTTTTTTTCCTTTTTCCCTTTTAAGAATATATTTGGAATGACATTTAAATTGAACTTTAATTCAAATATATTACTAACTCTGCCAATCAACATGTCAATACACAGATTATCCAAATCTTTAACAAGGCATAACTGCCCCCTTGCAATTTTTTGAGACAGAATTCATGTACCATAAAGTTCAACCCTTTCAAAGTATCCAATTCATCAAAGCTAAGTTGGTTTTTAGTATATTCAAAAAGTTGTGCAATTATCACCATTATCTAACTCCAGAACATTTTCAGCACTCTAAAAAGAAACCCCATACTCACTAGCAGTCACTCCCCATTCTCTCCTCCCCAGTTCTTAGCAACCAGTAATTTATTGTATCTATACACTTGACTATTCTGTACATGTCACATAAATGAAATCACACAAAATATGGCCTTTTGTGTCTGGTTTCTATCACTGAGCATAAAGATCTCAAGGTCCATTTACATTGTAGCTTGTATCTACTTATTTATGGCTGAATAGTATTCCATTTTATGAATATATCATATTGTTTATCCATCAGTTAATGGATATTTGGGTTGTTTCCATTTGGGGGGCTATTATGAATGATGATGCCATGAGCATCCATGTATAAGACTATATACATAAGTTTTCAATTCACTTGGTTACAAACCAAGGAGGAATCGCTGGATATGTTTAGCTTTTTAAGGAATTGCCAAACTGTTTTCCAAATCAGCTGAACCATTTTACACTGCTACCAGCTATGCATGAGTTGTAATTTCTCACATCATTGCCAACACTTATATTTGTCTGCTTTCTTGATTACAGCCATCCTAGAGAGTATTTTCTGTGGTTTCGATTTACATTTCCCTGATGACTAATAATGTCTTTTATTAGCCATTTGTATATCTTCATTGGAGAAATGTCTATTCAAATCCTTGCTCATTTTTTTAATTGGCGTGTTATTTCATTATTGAGTTGCAAGGATTTTTTATATAACTGGATACTAGACCCTTATCTACAGTCCATATTTAGAAGTTTCATCATCCAAAAAAAGATCCCTTATGCCTGTTTGCAACCAATTCCCCCTCCTACCCCCCGAGTCAAGAAACCAAAAGGCTGATTTGTGTTACTGGGAAGCCCCTCCCTCTAATGAAATTTTGTCTCAATATTGTGAGATTGTGGAAGATTTCACTCTGCCTTTTGGAAGCCCCTGTCTTAGCTTCTAACATGCCATATATCTCTGGAGTTTGGTAAATGTCCTGTTAGAAAACAAAGCATGTATCTGAGTTCTCAAGTTTCCAGTGTGCCCTATAATCGAGAACCTTGTGATTTTTTTATCCAGTAGAGCCCCTCTGCATGGACTAAACCCAAACCTCAGGTCCAGGCCCAGAATCAGTATATGCCCCCAGGGGAGAAAATGGCCAAACCATCAATTTGTATCAACTTACTCCTCTGAAATTCCAATTTGTTTAGTCTTTGTTCCTTCCACAGTTTTGATGTTTAAAACTATTATTTTGGCACTTTAAATCATCTTTTTTTCTGATAGTTTCAACAGGAGCATTGTGTTGCTGTGACCTACTATATGCTATCCAACAATTTCCGTAAGCTTTTAAGTCTTTATATCTTCAGGCAAGTTTCCTTTCTTTCCCTCTCCACTCCAGATATATGTTGGCTATTTGGGGAGCATAATTCTTTCATATGAATTTTTTAAATCCATTAATCTAGTCCCCCCCCAAAAAAAAAACCTGTTGAGTTTGTTGGAAAATATACTGAATTTATAAATGATTTGAAACAATTGAAATCCTATGCTTTTAAGTTCTCCTTCCATGAACATGGTATACTTATCTATTGAATAGATTTCTATATGGTCCCTTAAGATTTTGTAGCAAAAAAATTACGTAGTCTTTATTAGATTTGAACCAAAATCTTAGTTCATCTTTTAAAGCACTTTATTTTAGAATAGGTAATATATTTAACACATTTTAAAAGCTCAAAAAATTATACATTGACAATTTCTCACCCATTTTCCTCAGTCACCCTGTTTTCCTACAGTTTTTTTTATTTCCGTTTGTTTTGTTCTTTAGAGGAATCTATGTAAGTGAAATCGTGATATTTTGTCTTTCTGACTTATTTCATTAAGCGCAATACCCTCTAGGTCCATCAAAGCAATATCTTTTTCTATCCTCTTTCTTTTAGTTTGTGTGTGTCTTTTAATCTGAAGTCTCTTGTTGGCAGCATATGTAGTAGGGGGTCTTGTTTTCTTAACCATTCAGCCACCCTGTCTTTTGGTTGGAGCACTTAATTCTTTTCCATTTGAGGTGCTTGTTGATAAGAATGTAGTTATTACCATTCTTTTTCTCTTTTTTGAAATATGTTTTTTTCTTTTTAAAGAGGTCCCTCCAACATTTCCTGTAATACTGGCTTGGTGTTGATAAATTCCTTTAGCTTGTTTTTGTCTGGGAAGCTCTTTATCTGCCAACTCTAAATGGTAGTTTTGCTGGATAAAGTATTCTTGGTTGTAGATCCTGGGCTTCCATCATGTTGAATTTATTTTGTGCCAAGTCCTTCTGTCCTGCATAGTTTGAGAAATCAGCTGCCAGGCTTATGGGTGCTCCCTTGTAGGTAACTGCTTTTCTCTTGCTGCTTTTAAGATTCTCTTTGTATTTAACCGTTGGCATTTTAATTATGTCTTGGCGTGGGCCTCTTTGGCTTCATCTTTTTTGGGACTCTCTGAGCTTCCTGGGGTTGTGTCTATTTCCTTCACCAGGTTAGGGAAGTTTTCCATCATTTCTTCAAATAGCTCTTCAAGTTCTTGTTTTACTTCAGGTATCCTATGACATGGATATTTTTACATTTGTATCCCATAGGCTCCTTAAATTATAGTATTAACTTTTTTTCTTGCCATTCTGATTGAGTGTCCTTGGCTTCTCCATCCTCTCTATCAGTGATTCGATCCTCTTTTTATCCACTCTTTTGATGCCCTCTAATATACTCTTCATCTCTGATGTGTTCATTTCTGACTGGTCCCCTTTTATAATTTCCATTTCCATTGTTTTTTATGTTAAAATTCTGAGTTCATCTACTCTTATCCTAAGTTCACTGAGCATCTTTATGACCAGTGTTTTGAACTCTGCATCTGTTAGAATGCTTGACTCCATTATTCCTGGATCTCTGTTCTGTTCTCTCATATGGTTCCTGCTTGTCTTCCCATTTTGGCTGCCTTTCTGTGTCTGTTTCTATGAACTAAGCAAAGCTCCCAAGTCTCCTGGTCTTATTAGTGTGTCTTTGTGTAGTAGGAGTCCAGTGGCACAGTCCTGAGAGGGGTTCAGCTGCAGGCCAAGTTTAGCCCCAGCCTGTGCCCCTCCAGGGCCAGCTATTAAGATTCTACAAGCAATCCACAGATGCTGGGCTTATAGTTGCCTCAAGAGGCCACGCCAGAAACCGAGGTCAGCTGCCACCAGTGTGAGTCTTAGAGTTGACTCAGCAAGGAGCTCTGGACTCCCCCAAGACATAACTGGTTGTGGCTTGGGTGGGACTGTGAGCTGGGGGAGGTGGAGTTTCAGGGAATCCTGTGGGCTGAGTGACCTCTTATCAGTTTGATGACTTATTAGCTACGGCAGTGCTGCATCCACACACTGGGAGCGGGGAGAGCTCAACAGAGGAACAATGGATACTGCCAGCACTTCTACCTGGGAGAAAGCCTTGCCTCCAGTCCTCACTCCAACAATTCAATGCCCCCTATAAGTCCCTGGTGACCCCCGAGCAGCCGACCCAGCACCGGTGCTCAGAGCAAGCAGGGCCATCACCATGAAAATCCACTCGCTGACACAGCTCCTCTAAGAGGCCTCTACAGCTGCTGGCTGCTGCAGCTGCAGCCTCTGTCCCAGTCAGCTGCTGGGGACCAGGCAGCCTCACGTCTTCACCCCCTACTTTCCACCACTGCAGGGGGACTTCTTATTTCTCTCCCTACTTGTAGTGCTCTGGTCATCCAGATCCCAGGCGACTTTCCTTGCTGTTTGCTCCGTGTTTACCACAAATTTGACGTGGTCGCAAGAGGTATGAACAAAGCCTCTATCACCTATGCCATTTTTTCACCCTCTCATAGCAATGTTTCTACCTATTAATTTTCAATATGGTGAATATTAGTATATAGTAGTTATAGTGATGTTTGTTCCTCAATCTTATATCTAGTATTCTGGCTGAAATTTATTGTTTTTAATAGTAGGTTATTTTGGACTTCTTTTATGTATATGCATTCATCTGCAAAGAGTAATCATTTGGTCAATTCTTTTTCATCCCTTATCCTTTTTACTCATTTTACTGCGTTGGCTAGGATGCTTCTAATAAACTATGGAAAAGTAGCTAGGTAGTAGTGATGATAGAGGGCAATCCTGTCTTATTTCTGACTTCTATTTCACAGTCACATATGAAATCTGCTGTAATTCCTGGCAGATGTCTTTATCAGGTTAAAAAATTTTTTTGCTTCTGATCTACTTTGCTAAGAATGCGTATCATGAAAGTTTTTATGAAATATTTTATGCAAAAAAAATGTTATGCACCTACTGAGGTGATATGGTTTTTCTCCTTTAATCTATTAATTGTCCTGAATCACCCACTTGTGGAAAAAAATCTCAAATAAAACACTTTATCCCAAATTCCTATTTATTTTCGTGAGGGTAAAAAAAAAAAAAAAGACCCTTTTATGATAGTGAAAATATACTTTATTTTAATACAATAGCTGCCAGCAATATACTGGTTCCAGAGAGACAAAAGAAAATACAAGCATTCTATAATAAGCTTTCATTTGCCTTTCAAGTAATTCTAAAGAAAATACTCCAATTCTGTTCAACATTATGACTTGAGGAGTTGAATTTTTTTTCCATGATAAAAATATAATTTGACAGCCCCAACCTTGATAATTTGTAAAGAAGGGAATAAAAAAGCCCATATATCAATAATGAATGCTTCCTTCTCTTTGAATCAAATACTATTATAACCAGTGTAAGAAATTGGCTAATCAATAAACTTGATGAAATGTGTATCAAAATGTTCATGAAAAAATACATGTCTATTTCTTATCACTTTACCTTATAGGTATTTTCTAAATGGATATTTTAAATGCACAGAAATAAAAGGTATCTACATGCAACTCTGGAGAGATTCAAAACTCAATGAAAGTAAAAATGCCTAAATTCTAGACTTGATCAACTTAGGGTTAGAATAAATGTCAGAAATCTCTTAATTGTATACAGGTTGCTCAAGGGTTTAAAGATAAGTTGTATAAGCCAAAGTTACCAAGAAATAAAATCTTACATGATTTTATCACAAGTCAATAATCCTAGTAAAAGATAGCAGAACTGTATAGAAAATCTGCATTAACTTTTTTTTTTTTTTTAAAAAAGGAAGTCATATCAACTGAAATGGTAGAGAGCTTTCCAACTATTGAACACAAAACATTCTCAGAATCCCTTGGGAAACAGTGAGAGCTTCCGTTCAGACTCTAATCTCCTTGTTAGTTTAAATGAAAAGGGAAATGATTCAGTAGTTGCAGAAATAATATCAGATGATTTCCATTATGTCAACCCATACACTATATAAATTGCCATGAAAACTTTCATCCCAATCTCCTAAGATTTTAAGCTATGATCTTTCCACAAATAAAAGATGGAGTTGAGAGCATATTCTAGAATCATCTTTTACTAGCTTTTCTCCATTTGCCAATCTCAATTTCATTTGACTAATTCCCTTGATAAAGTAATTAGATCTGTCTTTCTATGGAAGAAAATAATTCTGTCCTTATCAAAATCATAACATATAGACAGACCTGCCTTCCTTGATCATCGAGACAGCCAAGGTAATCATGTGGTAAATTAAAAGAAAAAGGCACAATAGCCAAGGTGAAAATACTTCACAACTAAGTTTTTGAATGCATTTTTCATCACTCTATTTTAAGGAATATTGTTCTTTCTTCAGTTGCCCTCTACTATGCACCACGTAGTCCACCATTCACTTGAAAGAACAGATGCCCCTTCTTTCTGATCTTTTTCACATTTAAAGCTTTGAGACAAGGTTCAGTATCACCCGAATCACAAGTTACCACTATTTAAAAAACAGGTGAAAAGTGATGATGGCTATCTGTATACTGGCACAGATGTGACATTTTCACCCACTGAAGCTGCTGCTATAGAATTTCTTGATAGATAACTTTATAGTGCTTCTTCCTGAAACCAGATAAATCATCATCCAATATTTAATTGCAAAAAGGTGGGTGCCCAAACTCTTTGATCAGCAACAAGGAGTTCTAAGAAAGGCGAAGCAAAAACATCTCCCTGAGCCAAATGGATACATTATGGAGCTTTTCTTATCTTTCTATACTAAGCTAATTACTGATAAGTTAAAAAATGCAGTATGCTTATAAAAATCAGGCTGCTTCCAAAAAGCCAGTGCTTACTAAATGTTAGCATATCAAAGGAGGAAAACTGTTGCCAATTTCAAGCAATATACTTAAAATTTCCAAAAACAGCCTATGAGAAATAGCACTTCTTAAACAAGCTAGGTATAAAAAATTACCAAAAATGTAATATAATCACAACCCCATCTTTGGAGTAGTCCTTAGAAAGTCCAATTTTTTAAAAATGAATAAATACATAGCAAACTTTTGTTCTATTTTCACCAAGTTCATCTTGCCTTGTTAGAGCACAAATAATTCCTCGTTTATGACTTCAATTAAAAAAAACAAACATGCAGAGTGCTATTCCTCAATGTGGCTATAGAAAAATTTAATTGAAGGAAACATAATGATTGAGATTAGGCAAAGCTGTGGTAAATACATACTCACCATAACAACTATAATTTAGTCCAAAAGGAGTGACCCATCTACTACCCAAAGTCTAACAGTACAGGGGGACAGAACGGGAAAGCTGGTAATCTGTATGTTTTATCTGGTTTTTAATATAGGTTGAATAATGTGGTCTTTGGATTACCACATTAAATATGCTTTATAGACAAAATTCTACTTGGTATTTTGACAAACCCACCCTACATTCCTTAGGTTAATGTCTGTGTTAATTTTTACCTTACTAATCACTGTACTGTTATAGCTAAATGAACTAAATAGTTTATGTAGTGTTGCTCAAAAGATCTACAAACAGCAAAGTCTACGCTTAACTAAAAAGGAACTTTTTGAAATAAATGAAGAAAGCAATTATGTTTCAAATGAATGGCACTGGGCAAAATATACAATGAACACCACATTTAGAGTATCAGGTGCCCACTGTTTTCTCTTGTGGATAAAATGCTTGAGAAGATCTTGAGAATATCATTCCTCCCTCTAAACTTTTAGCTCCTGCATAGTGTCAGATGTTCTATTTGGTATAAAGGATAAATACTCTTAGGAAAAGTAAAATTCCATGTACAAAGTATAGCAAAATCTGTAGTGACTTTCTGTGGAAGGCTCTCTCCTCCAGTGCCAATGCCCTTTAGTATACACCCAGGACAGACTAATTTGAAACAGAGTATTTTGATACAGTAGCAATCCTTTCATATACGCTTACTAAATATTACAAAATTCCAAAAATACATAAATATTCCTTGTACCATGCATTATGCACCAGTTTGGGGCTGACTGATGAGGTCATGGTTACTATTTTAACAGCTGAACATTGCACCTCAAAAGTCCTGCCACCTACACACAGTGAATGCACGCAATGGTGAGGGCTCCAAAAGGATGGCAAACTACCTCTAAAGTGAAAAGTTTGTGAAGAAGAGTCTCCAAATTAGAGGAGAGGAGGATATGAGGTCGGGAAGGTAGGCAGGGTCAAAAGAATTTTAAAATAATACTGCTTAGGAGTGTATATTTAAAGGTAGCTACTATATCTTGTCTATCCTTTATCTTAATCTGGAATAACTGCCATGTTCATGCAAAATAAAATTTCTACTTTAAAGGAAGAGGAGCAGTCTGTTAGGAAAAGCATATTCTTAATCAGGGAAAGATGCGAAGACATCTCTCTCCTAGGTGCTGTTTTACTTGGTGAGTCTTTTGGCTACATCGCTATATGCTATTTCAACCTCCTTATCACTGGGACAGGTATTGGTGAACTCATCCCTACTATAAGCATTAGTTAAGTATCTCCAGATGCCAGTCATTCCTTTTGGAATATCAAAGTTGCGATATTTTTTGGCCACCACCTGAAATACAAAGATATCAGAAGTTAACATTTACTTTCCATGTCTCGTAAACCAGACATAGCTCTGATTTTAAGGCAATTAATTTGACGAATCTCTGAGAACTGCTTCTATTTGGGGGGTGGGGGGAACAGAGAAAAGCTTAATGTCTTCATACTATTCTCATCAATTTCATCAGAAAGAGGGAGAATGAAGTTAGAAGTCACTTCCATTCTAACTAGAATTTTAAATAACGATAAGGACTGCAAACTATGCCAGAGATTCAGAAGTGTAACAGTGATTACAAATGACTGTCTTGACCATGCAGAGAGCCAGCCAAGTATAATCATTTGATACTTTAAAATACACACACGATTTGAGATCTGTTTTTCTTGATCTTAATTGCATAACTAGTGTTTATTACTGTTCCATTTAGCAGTGTCTCACACAATAAACACTCAATAAATATCTTTTGCCTTGAACAGAAAAAGCCAGAACAGAATTTGATGATATAAGTCCAATTCGATGTTACCTGTTACATCTTTGAATTTTTATGCAGTCACAGAAAAAATAAATAATATTTCTCTTTCTCATATGCCTCAATTTTAAGACATAATTTTCCATTTAATTAACTTTAGAGTATTTCAACTATTGCCTAAACAGCATTACAATACACGATTTGGGGGGTTCTCAGTGGTATGTCAGATCAGAAAGTACTACCTTAGTAAATAGAATACTAGGTCTAACAGCAATGAGACACCACCTCCTACAGGCCTACCTTGACAATGTGCAGTTTGGGCAGCAGGTTGCAATCAGCCAATGTCATTTCATTGCCATCCAGAAATTTACGTGTAGAAAACTTAATGTCCTCCATACTATTCTCATCAATTTCATCAGGGAGGGGAGAATTCAGATATTCATCCAGTTTCTGCAGTGTTTTCAAGAGTCCCCTCTCCAATGCTGAAAGAAAGATGGAAATACTGTCAGAAGAAAAAACCACCCAAGCCTCAAAGTAGAAGGCTTTCTCTTTCAGTCAATAACTGTCAAATGCTCATAACATTAAGCATCTGACACTAAGCACTAAGAACAAAACAGATGATGTGCCTGCTCTCCTGGAGCTTATTTATATGGGGCAGAAGATGAGACCAATCAATTTGTTCAGATAAACATAAAAACAAGCCTAACAATTTCACAGAGTGATATCTGTAAAAACATGTTAACTAAATACCCCACATACGAACACATTATAGCCCAACCTAGCTGATGTTTAAACTGGAAAAAATCAGTGAGAAAAAGCAAACCTATTATTTCAAATCTAGGGAAGAAAGCCCTGTTGAAACAATGACATTTGTCCCCAATTTAAGTCCTGCTCTCCTGAGACTATTGCAACTTTTTACCAAAAATGTGTTAAGAAACCTAAATACAAACAATCCAAGCAGAAAACCTGGAGTTTTTGCACTGTCTTATATTACACAAGAAGCCAACAATAGCACGATCGTATAACAACATGAAAAACAGAAAAACACAGAAGTTGGATTAGAGAGTTCAATTTACAATAGTGAACTGAGGCCTTCTTTAGCCAAACAGATTAAGATGCTATAACTGTTATGATTCAGAGAGAAGTGGGACAGAGCCACCCCAGTATATCTGGAAAGTCAAGTTAGTGACTCTCAGCAGAGAGGGGGTAGGATCATCATTAGAAAGAAATATGGACTAACAATAGACAGATCTTCTATTATCCTTTCGTATCCTTTACCTTCCCAAACCACATTCAGCTTCCACTCCCAGAATAAATGAGCTCACATAGATGATTATAGTACTTGGCCATAGAAAAAGTTAAATATCATGAGGTAACAATCAATGTAGTTATAAGCGTGAATAAAGTTGGATCCATTATGGGAAAAGGCAAAGTTTTACATGCTGCCTACTAGGTATTTCACCAGCAACATAAATATAGCCTAACCCAGCACCTCTTCTTCCATATTGCTCCCACCCACTCATTCCTTGGTACCTTCACAGTAGTGCAGACAGTAGAAGATGGTCCTAGCTAGGTAAAGGGCTGTAGGCATCAGAAGGAATTAATGCATTTTAGAGGTATTTAGGAGATAATAACCAATGGAGCTGATAAACCAAACTGAATATATAGAAAAAGGAGGAAAGATATAGTCAACAAAATATATCTAAGTGCCAGGTCTTGTTCTAAGCATTGTTAAATTCACTACTGAATAAAACATAAAAGATTCCTACTCTCTAAGGTTTACATTTTGGGGAGTGGAAGTAGTAAAAGAAGCTGGTCAACAAATAAATGATCCCCAGGGTGAATGCTGATGCCACTTGCTGAGACATTAATCTTCCTAGAGAAGCAGATTCAGGGAATGTAGAGATGACTTCAGTATATGCTGACTTTAAGGTGTCTGTACGACATGTGAGTAGAGATGTCCAATAGACAGTTGAGTTTCAATGTCTGGAACAGAGATTGGGCTGCAGCAATATATTTGAAAGTCTTGAAAACATAAATGTTGAAGCCATAGAAGTGAGGGAGAGGCAAGAAACATCATCAGTGATGTTGTGGGAGGCAGATAATACATTTTCATTGTTATACAACATTCTGTCATATGATTACATAATAAGTATTTATCCATTTTACTGTTAACAGAGTTTGTATTGTTTCTAGTTATGGGCTTATGACTATGTAACAAACATTCTTATACAAATCTTAGGTGCACATATGTTCATATTACACTCAAAAATGGAGTTGTGGCTGTCACCTCACTCCTGTTAGAATGTTTATTATCAAAAACACAAGAAATGAACGGTGTCAGAAGAATGTGGAGAAATTGGAACACTTGTGCACTGTAGGTAGGAATGTAAAATGGTGCAGCCACTGTAGAAAATGGCACAGCGCTTCCCCCAAAAATTAAAAATAGAACTATCATATGATCTAGCAATTCTGCCTCTGGGTGGAACACTAACTCAAAAAGACATATGCACCCTGTGTTCACTGCAGTATTATTTACAATAGCCAGGGTATGAAAACAACCTAAGTGTCCATCAATGGATGTGTATCACACACACACACACAGAGTAATATTATTCAGCCATAAAAAGGAATGATACCTTGCTACTTGTGAAAACATGGATGTTCCTTGAGGGTATTTTGCTAAGCGAAATAAGTCAGACAGAGAAAGACGAATATAGGCACGCTTCATTTTACTTCACTTTGCTTTACCATGCTTTTTACTAATTGAAGGTTTGTGGCAACCCTGTGTCACAAGTCTGTCCGTGCCCACAGATTTGCTCATTTCATGTCTGTATCACATTTTGGTAATTCTTGCAATATTTCAAACTTTTTCATTATTATATTTTTACGGTGATCTGTGATCAGTGATCTTTGATGTTACTATTGTCATTGTTTACGGGAGCCACAAACAGTGCCCGTATCAAACAGGGAATTTAACCGATGACTGTGTGTGTTCTGACTGCTCCACTGATGGGCCACTACCCCATCTCTTTCCCTCTCCGTGGCCCTCCCTATTCTTTGAGACACAAAGATACTGAAATTAGGCCAATTAAGAACCCTGAATAGCCTCTAAGTGTTCAAGTGAAAGGAAGAGTTGCACATCTTTCATTTTAAATCAAAAGTTGGAATGATTAAACTTAGTAAGGAAGCCATGTCAAAAGCTGACATAGGCCAAAAGCTAGGCCTCTTGCACCAAACCATTAGCCAAGTTGTGAATGCAAAGGAAAATTTTTGGAAGTTCTGCAGCCCATTAATCGAGGAGTAATTTCAACTTGAAGTCTTGTGATTTAAGAAATACATTTCGTAAGGCTATAGCTACCATAAACTGTGATTCCTCTGACGATCTGGGCAAAGTAAATTGAAAACCTCTGGAAAGGATTCACCATTCCAGATGCCATTAAGAACATTCATGATTCTTAGGAAGAGGTCAAAATAGCACCATTAACGGGAGTATGGAAGAAGCTGATTTCAGCCCTCATGGATGACATGGAGGGGTTCAAGACATCAGTGGAGGAAGTAACTGCAGATGTGGTGGAAAAAGCAAGAGAACTAGGATTAGAGCCTGCTCTACATCGATGAGCAAAGAAAGTGGTTTCCTGAGATGAAATCTACTCCTGATAAAGAAGCTGTGAAGATCGTTGAAATGACATCAAAGGATTCAGAATATTACATAAACTTCGTTGATAAAGCAGCAGCTGGGCTTGCGAGCACTGACTCCAGTTTTGAAAGAAGTTCTACTGTGGGTAAAATGCTATCAAACAGCATCACATGCTACAGGGAAATCATTTGAGAAAGGAAGAGTCAACTGATGAAGTAAACGTCACTGTCGTCTTATTTTAAGAAATTGCCACAGCTGCCCCAACCTTCAGAAACCACCACCCTGATCAGTCAGCAGCCATCAACATCAAGGCAAGACTCTCTACCAGCAAAAAGATTATGGCTCATAATAGACTTGCACACTTAGTAGACTACAATATAAACATAACTTTTATATGCACTAGGAAACCATAAAATCTGTGGGACTCGCTTTACTGAGATATTCACTTTACTGCAGTGATTTGGAACAGAATCTGCAATATCTTGAGGTATGCTTGTACTGTATTATTTAACTTATATGTAGAATCTAAAACACAAAACAAACAACGAAACTCATAGTTACAGAGAATCAACTGTTGGTTATCAGAGGAGAAGGAGGTTGAGGAATGGGCAAAATGGGTAAAAGGGGTCAACTGTATGGTGACAGATTATACAATAGACTTATTGTGGTGAGCACTTTATAGTGTGTACAAAGGTCTAATCATTATGTTATACACCTGAAACTAATGTAATGTTATGTACTAATTTTACCACAATTTTAAAAAAATTGGAGATAATGATTATAATTGTCTAAATTGCCATGATGGATAAAAATTAAAATTGCATGAAAATTTTTAAAAAGCTACTATCTGATAACTGAATATCTTATAGTTTTTAATATGGTTTTTAAAAATTTACTAGTTATGATCAGTCTTTGATATGGGCACTCTCTATTACTAAGATTTTTTAAGCCATTAAATTTTTAAACCCAGGGCTGATTTACATTAAACTAATAATGTGCTAAATCGTGAACTTCTTCCTTCTAATTGTTGTTGAGTGAAGATATTGTACTTGACTATTATATCTTTGGGCGAAGCTGAAAATGAGGCAGGCACCATATATTGCTATAGAACATAACAGCCATTTAAAAAACATAAAGAAGAACTGGTAATATTTTTTACTAGGTAAATATCAAACCAATTGAAATGTGTTATATCAAGTGACAGACAATAATATCAAGATCAAAGAACTACTTATTTTTATTAATAAAAGGTTACTCTAGCCAGGATCGACCTAGTTTATTTCTTAGAGAAAATAGTTAAGCAGCAGGGTACTGGAACTCAGTAAAGGTGAGGAATTAGGAGAGTTCAACTACAACTAGAAAAGTAACAGAGAATCAAGACATTTAAAAAATAAAAGATCGAAAATGCAAAGGCAATAACTATAACCTATTGATAATGCATACACTTAGCTGATATAGTTTATAAGATTCAATGTTTCCTATCAAAAATAGTGAATATAAAAAAAAATCAGTGAATACAGAATAAATACATATTAGATATAAGGACTTGGTTTTTAATCTAATTACAATGAACAGAATCATTGCCTCTAAGGAAAATAATATTGCCTGAATTCAGCAATGAAATAATGTCCCAGTCTACAGCCATGCTACCCTGAAAGTGCCCCATCCCGTCTGATCTCAGAAGCTAAGCAGGGTTGGGCCTGGTTAGTACTTGGATGGGAGACCACCTAGGAAGACCAGGTGCTGTAGGTGTTAATAACAACAATAATAATAATAACAATGTCCCAAATTACAATAATAATAATAATAATGTCCCAAATTACAGTTTGAGCAAGTTAATAATCTTCGACCTGCTCTAAATTATTCCTTTTCCTGAATTCTCAAATACATCGATAAGATATCCTAAATTTACAAAGTTTACAACATACAATGTTTATAATCTTAGATGTATAGCAGAAACTAAAATTAAGCTAACAAAACATTATTTTTTTCTTCTATAATTTTGGACTCAGCACAGCACCTGCAATGAAGCTGAATTTCTGTACCTGACTAGAATGTTAAGTGATTTTTCATATTTAAGAATATCAGAACAAAGGGTATATTAGTAAAAAGAATGCTGAATTAGTTTGATACAATTTTTATGTATCAATATAAAGAAAAGCCAACAAAACAGAGAAAAGTAGAAGTTCCAAAAGTTCTAAAGTACTAATAAACATAATAAAGTTTTGAAGACAAACCATCACAAAAGAATTAAAATAAAGAAAATGTCAGGATTAACCACTAGACGGCAGTAGCAAGCCATCAGAGAGCAGCTCCTCGTCTTTTGTAATTAATAAGTTGTGCTATTATTCTCCAATATCCCTGCTATAGCAACACTGGCATCTCTAAGGTCTTTAAAAAGCACTCCAAAAATAAAAAAAAAAAAATTTAGTAAGTGAAATAGAGGCCATATAGTCAGTTTTAAATCAATTATAAAAATCAAAACACTTTTTTGCCTATGAGAATACAGCAAAATTCAAACACACCCACATACAGGCCCCCAAGACCAGAGTGTGGGGAAATTAATACTTTCACGTTAGTGGGAATATTAACTGGTGTAGATTTTTGAAGAATTAAACCTTTGACCTAACTGGAATCTAGCACAGATATTCATTGGCAGAATTGTCTGTCGTCATAAAAAAAAAAAACTTGAGACAGTCTAAATGTCTATCAACAGAGAAATAGTTAAATAAAAATCCATATTATGGAATGTTAAGCAGCATTTATAAAAAGTGAGGTAGATCTACAATGAAGTAGAACTATAATGAGGTGAAGGATTCCCACCACATAATATGGGGAAAATACAACTGCATGATGCAAATACACATACACATATTTATGTACAATGTTTGCAAAATTACATAGAATAATAGGATAGAGACTAACTGTTGAGGAAGAGGTTTTATAATGTGATTAAGGGGCACTGAAATTTCATTTACATTTATTTCTAGACTATTTTAATTTTTTCAATAAGCATGCATTACTTCATTACCTGTATAGTTTGAATTAGTATAATGCAAGACAGAAAGCACATGTAACAAGTCCCTATCTGTTATAGAAAAACAACACAATTCACAATGAAGAAAAATTATGAGTACTTACATGGATAAAACTGTATTTCAAAGCTACTGCTAGTTTTAATAAAGGATAATCTTACACAAACAATTTTTAAAGGCCAGGTAACACATCAGAGGAAAACATGAAGAGATAATGAGTATTTAAAGATGATTAAATATACAATACAGTTTCATAGCTACAATGATGCATAATCAATCATCCTCTGATTCCAAACACTTTTCCAGAAAGGGGAGGTGGGGGATGGGAAGGAGGAAGAGAGGGAGGGAAAATGAATCTTGAATAAAAAGGAAACAATCAGAACCTATAGACTCCTTGTTTCCATTTAAAAAAAGGAATTTGGACATTATAGAATAGGCCTCAGAGCATATAATAGTAGATTTCACCACTGCTAAATTCATGGATCTCTCAAGAATATTATAAATACCGAAGAGACTAATAAATGATCTATTAGTTACATTGGGGAGCTTAAAAAATTATATAAATTAATGAAATCACAGACTGAAAAGGACTTAGGAGATCTGGGACAGGTCACATCTAACCCATCCCTGTAAAATCTATTATTCACTAATTTCTCTTGACGTTTCAAAAGATTACCTTTACAAACACTTACTCCCAACCAACCTGGACGGACATCTTACCAAAAGAATTATATATTCTATCTATCTATCTATCTATCTATCTATCTATCTATCTATCTATCTACCTACCTACCTATCATCAGTTTTTACCTTTATTTTATTCTTTACATCTGTTTACTTTATACCCCAATCTAAGCATTGGCCTTTCTGTTTCACTTTCGCTAGCACAATACTGTAGTATCTAAGCATCCAATCCCCTACTTGGAATTAAGTCTTAAAATTGTCCAAATCTATTCGATTTTTAAAAACATTTTATAGGCTGATAATACTAATCAAAGACCTGCCTACTCTGATTTTCCATGTAAAATGACAAATCCATCTTTATGCAAATTGTCTACTGTTTAGGGCAATAAGGAGATAGAGCATTGATTTCCTAGGCTTATTTAAAGCATTCAATTGCATGATACAGAAAAATAAGAGAGCTGCATCAAATATACATAAGGGAGAGCCATTAAGCTCCAAAATGATTTGGAACATTGTTTTCTATAGTCTCATGGCAGTGACAGGCCCCTGTGGGGGGAAGTTGCTTGGCAACTGGAATTCCTACTTACTAATAGGTAATTTAATACAAAGCCTTCTAAGTTATGCACTGTGTAATGCACTATGTTGTTTGTTCTTATTGGTTACTGAATTCTAAGGACAGTAAGCGTTGGTGGCTACTTCAGACAGTAACAAATTGATAGGAAAAAATAGAATACAAAGTTATACTTAAATGACTCACTTTCTCCCCATTCCCTCCCCTCAACACCATCTACCAAAGCAATTTGTTTTTTTAAAGCAAACACATTTTATTCCCCTCTCCTCCGTACCAAGTGTGAAAAGAAATTTCAAACACCCTCCAGCTTCCAAAAGCCACACAGAGAAATAAAAATATTATGACTTTAACAGTTCAAAGAACTATGCAGCAAGAGCATCTGGGTACAAAAGATAGTTTTATAAAAATACAGTCACCTGCATAAAGGAAAAGGCAGAACAGAAAAGATACTATGTGTG
The DNA here is from genome assembly GCA_028627145.1 of Eidolon dupreanum. Classification (NCBI taxonomy): domain Eukaryota; kingdom Metazoa; phylum Chordata; class Mammalia; order Chiroptera; family Pteropodidae; genus Eidolon; species Eidolon dupreanum. Next base: position 11,773,397 of record CM053502.1, on the reverse strand, counting down.
GATAGGAAAGGCTCCACTGTGACAGTTTACTTAGTATATTAAAATGCTTAGATAGAAACATTAGAGAAAAAGCCAATTACTAAGAAAAACTGCTCCCAAACCAAGGTAGCTACTGGAACACATTTAATAGATGTAAGCCAGGCCTGAGCACTAATGTTCTTCCCTTTTCTGCCTTCACTGCAAAAACAAACAAAAAAAAAAACCATTTCATGCATTGACTATTATTCCAGGAACCACTGAAATCCAATACTAAATTATAAAGTGCTGCAATTTTAAAACTTAATAAAAAAAAAAAAAAACCCTGAATAACTTGGAAATCTGCCTACAGAAATAACATAAGGAAATCAGCAAGTGTTTCAATTTTTTAAAATATGTTTATTCTTTAACCAGAACTAATATTTTCCCTGCTTTGGTATTCCTTGTTCATTTGCTGCCATAAACTTCTACCCTAAAGAACCCCACTAGTCTGGCCAAGCATCTTGCTCATCCACACAGTAGGTTAGGGACAAAAATAGCAAGAGGCAGGTTACTCACTTCAGATCACCCTACACTCAGAATGTCCAGAACCTACCACATATTAAATTTTGTAAAGGTGGCACTGGGCAACAGAAGATGTCAGGAATTTTACTAGCAAGGATTCTGTTGTGTTGTTACAAAGTTTTTCTACATTGAGAGAGACATTCACGACACAAGAGCTTTAAAAAAACACACACACAAATGGTTTTTTACACATTTAAATTTACACATTTAAATTTCAAACACACACACTCATATTTCTTCCTCAAATTGGAAAATACATGTGAAAAAACTCAACTGTGTAAAATGATGATGAATTAAAGCATCTTTAGGAGCTGGCTTTTTGGTTATTGCTGTTACTTTTAATTAAACACGAATGCTCTCTCTGTAGTTTTCTCCAAGAGAACAATTTTAATATCCCAAAGGGAAGAAAAAGAGAAATTACTGGACAGTGTGGTTAAAACAAAGTTCAGTAAATGGGACCTCTTTTAAAGGGGCTTCCCCTTCAGTTTATCAAATGTAAGTTTGATAAATGAAATAATAAGAGAGTACCCTTTAAGAAATAAGAAAATCGTATCCATACTACCTAAAATATTCTCACCATGAAAATATGACTTAAAACTAAAATCCTTGTTTTAAGATACCGAGAAATTTGGAAGGCGGGTGAATCTAAAGGCTGTATTAGAGCAATTCCAAAAATTGCTTTTTAAAGGTAATTAGCATAAAAATCAACGGAGGCTGACTTTAGAAAGCTGGCACACAACAATAAAGATTTAGTAATGTTTTAAACTATATCGATCTACAGCTTAACCACCCAACTCCCACTGTTTTTGATGCACTATTAAGAATATAAGAACAAATTCATTCAATAAACATTTTATCACACACCACTTGTTAGGCACTGTCCCATGAGCTAGAAACATAGAAATCATTTCTTTTTTACCTTCATTAGCCTCTGGCCTTGAATTCTTAATATATGCAGAGAATTTGGCAAAGATGTCCATTCCAGCAGTATTTGATTCTGGGTGTTTTGGTGAAAGCTTTAAGTACCTAAATGGAAAAAGTGATAATGGATTACAGGTCCTCCGAAGATATATTAGCATAAATTCTCACAATCAACAAACCATTGTGCTAGCAGTTACTAGACAGTTTTTGAACTGTTATTACTCCAAGAAATGCCATCATCTATTTCCCGTGTTATTTTAAACATGTATTTTTTTTCCTTAAGAAGCAAAGCTCTGTACGGTGTTTTTCACATATTAATATTCTTGGCAGCAAAAAGGCATCCGCACTCCACACCTCCATTTTATAAACTAAAATACTGGCTAAACAGTCTACTTGTTCAAAGCCAATGGGAGTCTTAGAAAACTGTAAGAAATCTTTCTGTGATGATGGAAATATTCTATATCTGAATTGTCCAAGTCAGTAGTCCATTAGTGACATGTGGCTGTTTGAATATGAATTTAAATTAATCACAATTAAAGTTTAAAATTCGCTTTCTCAGTTGCACTAGCCACAACTAAACTGCAGAACTTTCTCAAATAGGAATGCTCATCAAACCCTTAGGGTCCATGCACTGAATCAGCCCTGTGCAGCAGTACCAGAGAACCTTGACAGTAGAAAAAGAGTCTAGGCTGCTCAAGTACATCCACAGTAGGTTAGGGACAAAAACAGCAAGAGGCAGATCACTCACTTCAGATTACACAACGCTTGGGATTTTCCGAACATTCCACGTATTAAATTTTCTAAGGGTGGCACTGAGCAACAGAAAAACAGGATGTTGGGAATTTTGCTAACAACTGCTCTGTTACGTTGTTACAAAGTTTTTCTACTTTAAGAAGAGACGCTTGTGTCACAAGTTTTTAAAAAAACCACACAAGTATGTATTTTGCAAATTTAAATTTCAAACACACACCCATACATTTCTCCCTCAAATTGGAAAATACATGTGAAAAAGGGCAACACTTTGCTCCTTCCTTCAGCAGAGGAGGCCTCAGCTCCAGGGAGGCAGGGTCGAAGGAATCTGGGCTCTCAGGTCCATTTCAGAGAACATAACATCAGCTAAAAGGTCCTACAAAATTTCACTAGAAAACGGGCAGACTTTGAGAAAAAAAATCTTAAAGTTAATAATTTAGATTTATTCATATATTTTATGCTGTCTTGCTACTTTAAATTAAAAATGAAGTTTGCATTAGTTTATATTCATATCTTTTACATTTACTATCTTGAATTCAAGAATTATATCTTCTAAAAAGTGGACATGGTACTAAATTGGTAAGAATATAAACTATCTATTGAACACCTATATGCTCAAGTTATCTTTTTAATATCTCAATTTTTAAGCTTAAAGATTTCTCTTATAAACAAAATTATTTACATAACAAGGTTTTCAGCGAACAATTATAGTAAATGAATTTCACCTGAGTTTATTTTGCCTGCCTGAGCTGTAACAGTTAATCCCTGCTTCAACATACCCTGGGTTTCCCTTGACTATAAAAACAACCAACCTCCAATTTAAATGTTTTCACCGCTGGTAATACAGTACCTTCATTGACTTGTTCCAAACAAAAAATAGTACAAGGAACTTAAGTGCCTCTTCAATACATCTATGTCTTCCTCTAGCCAAGTTTCCAAAATTAGTCTTCTTTTCCTCAACCAATAATTAGCTGTGCCAACTTCTTTTAATGAAGTAAACTTCAAAATTCTCAAAATAACTTAGAGGAAGGCAGGTTTGGATTACAGATCATTTATATATTCATTATTCATACATATACTCATTTATTCTAATTATTAAGTATCTACTATGTGTCAGGCATTGTACTAAGTGCTGGGGTTGTAATGATGAGCACAGAGAAGCATACTTACTAGAGACCTATTTTAATGAACAGGTAAGAGTAAAAGGCTTTCAATCAGTACATCGTCTTTAATATGGAAAGAGATGCTATTAAAATTCTTTTAAAACACTGATCTGTAAACAGGTTAACGTGCCCTGTTCTTCCCTTCTAAAACAAACCATTAAATTTGTATTATTAATTTAATGTATAAAATACTATAGCTACAAGAGACCATTCATCTCAATCTTTCATTTTGTTAAAAGAAAACTATATTCCAGAAAGTTTACATACTTGGCCCCAGGTCACTGGATTCGTTAAAAGTATCACCAAACTAAAACTCAGATTTCCTATCCCTAGGTCTAGTGTTGTTTTTGTTTTATGACAAGTCAGGTTCAAAAATATAAATCAAATTCTAAACCAATAGGTCCAAAATCAGTTGTCAACTCTTTTTGTATTCCCCCTCGCACACACTAGATTTTAATAATTCGTCGTCATTAATTTTAGCAAATAGCTTGATAAAGCAATACTTTTCAATTATTGTGAACATTCATATTAACATTTAGCAAAGGAAGGCAAATAATTAATAAAAGCTATGTGTCAACAACAGAACAGACATGAGCATTCATGGTATTTAGACTTTCCGATTAGTCCTTTTTTCTGTATTATATCACAAACTATTAGTGGTAGACTAGCTAAGAATATTTCCACTCTTTTAGGAAAGATCTCAGATATTTTCTCCTTTCTTGTGCTAATGTGAGAGTAAAGTCTAGTTATATAGTCTTTATCCTTATAAATTCAACTTTCATTGTCTCTATTTCTCATTTTTATAGAGCTCTTCTCCAAAATGATCTAACTTTATCCGTCTCTTTTATAAGTTAGCCAAGTATACAGGCCTGCTTCAGTTAAAAATCTAAATATCAAAGCTTTTTTGAAAGCCTTTTTAAGGAGTCAGGGGATTGGAGAAGGCAAAGTAGTTCCTTCGTTTAAGCAAGGAAAACTTACGCACATGCGCGCACACACACACATACAACAATGACATACACATAAACACTTTCCTCAAAGAAAGTTTCTTCTTTAAAACTTATAGTTACATAGATTAGCAAAAGTTGCTTGATTTAAGTTAAATGCATCAGAAGTTAAACTTCACCTACTTTTTTAAAAGGATTCATTAAATTCAGTTTGACACCACCTTTAGTCCAACTTGTTCATCACAGTAAGTAAACTATCTTGGATGTCTCTCCTACCCTTCCTCTAAACTTGAGCTAGCTTTCAATTTGGTACTCACAAAAACTCAATCCCATTTAAAGACTTACATTTCACCTCTTTCATAAAAGTCAAACTCAACGAAATGAGAAATAGAAAGAAGAAATATAGGTTTTTGAAGTCATACAGACCTGGCTTTGAAAGTAGGTATGTCAGCTCTGTCAATTAACCTTGGACAAATTATTTGGATTACTCATTTTTAGTTCTTCATAAAATCTTTGAGAGGATTGAGATAATTCAGAAAATAATCCACAATGCACTGTGCATGGCATATAACTAGCACTTGAATGTTAGTTAATAACAGCAGAGGTATTAGCAATATAAAAAATGCTCTCTTCTAAAAAAAGTGAATTATAAAAGCTCTTTAGAAACTCTTTTCAGAATATAAACTAAAACACATAAAAAAAGGAAATAACCCTTAGAGAGAATTTAGCCTACTGTGAAACCTTTATAACAGAAATACCTAAGATTTAAATTAAATTATTTAAACTGAAAGAAAAGACCACCTCTCGTTAGAGTTATCTCTACAAATATGTCCAAACAAAATGGGGCTGAAATTTCAATATATAAAAAGCAAAGTAAAACTATTTTCAAGGTCCAATTCAAAAAGCTGTGATGTCCCACAGAGCAATGGATGTCAAGAATCCAGAATAATTTGATATTAGCTCTATTATTTCTCCTAATGTCTATTCCCTCTGAGAAAAATAACAAGAAGAAATAAGAAAAAAATATTTTTGTTGTTGCTGTTGAAGAAGACTAGAAGACAATATGAGAAAATGTCCATTTGACTGAAATGGTATGTAATGTTATCAGCATACTGATTTCCAAAACTTAAATATCCTTGGAATTTACACATTAAACAGTTCAGACAATGCTTTAAAACAAAATACAGTTTTCTTCATAGAGAATGACAAGTCATTCAAACTGTTCTCTATTTATAATTTAATGTTGGTACAATAATCTATAGTTACATGAGAGGAAGATTACTTTCATTAGTGTCTGAGGATAACCTGGCAAATATGAAAGTTCCCTCAAAGCTGACAGACTTTTAAGAATAAAAAGAGATCTATCTAGTAGATTTTATGATGCAACAATCTTTCAAAAATTATTTCCACTAAGTTGAAAACATGTTCATAGTAGTTCCTTACTGGTGTGTATACAGCTTGAATTTATATTTTACAAAGATCCCGGTTTTGATGTATTGGCCCTTAGAGACTTTATTGGTATTCTACTTACATACAAGGTCTGGAGGAAAAGTCAAGATATGTTTTTATTAATGTTGGTCTGGAGAAACTTTACTGGGAATGGAAGGAAAGTTTGAACTCCTGCTAAGCAGAGATAAAAGAAGTTTGAGGCTCTTAGAAAGACAGGACGGAAGGCAGAAGATAGGCTTTTGTAATTAAGGATCAAGAAAATGAAATTTTAAGCTTAGTATAAGATCACTAAACAGAGGGCAATTCTATTCATAATAAGAGATGGGCTAGTTGTAGACAGAGGCATCACTATTCGTACTTCTCCGAGCAGCCTTCCAAACTACCATCTCCAATCCTGCACTCTACGCTCCAGCCATAACGTCAGGTCCCCAAAGAAACACTATTGATTCAACATTATACTTCTGCCTGGAATAACTCTCACTCCTTTGCTCACCTGCCAAAGGCCACTTTTTTAAATTTAAAGTTTAATTCAAGTGTCGTCTCTTCTCTAAAGCCTTTCCTGATTCCACTCACTTTCCCATAACAGCACCTCCACCATCCGTAGTCGACTGTACTGTGGGAACTGTGTCTTATTCACTATTGTGTCCACAGAGCTTTGCTGCCCAATAGCTATTTTGCAGAATGAATGATTGAATGAATGAATATTGAAAAATTAACTATTTTAGAACCCTCTGACCCAATAATCCCATTCCTGGGAAATTTATCTGGATATATAAGTCAAATTAACTAGCAAGAAAGGCTTGAGCCAAAAGAAACATTTCAGTTTTCAGGATAACGAAAATGGAAAAGCCTAAAAGAAACTAAAAAATGCTCTGAACCTATGCCAAGATGACAGTATAATACAAAACTGCAATTTAGGTATCGTCATTAGAGTTCATCTATTCCTCAAATGTACCTCACATTATAGGAAATGGTACCCTAAAATCGTTAACCATATAGGATCTGAGGATCTAGAACACCTCAAAAAAATATATAAACAGAAACTGAATCCCAAGGACGCAAGTCTAAAAAGTCAATTCCTTTGAGTGGTAGCTTCAGTTACCTTTAAAATGGCTGACAGAAAATCCCCCAGCAACCTGCACCACACACCTGCTTAGACATTCTGGCTGCGTTCAGTCTGAACCGGTCTCTTCCCATCTTTTCTCCTCACTAAACTTCTCTCTCAATTTGGAACCTATATTCCTCAAATTACAAGACTTTCCTGACCTATCTCACATGTCCTAAACCTACTTTAAGCATGTACTCTACACAGCTTAATCAGATTCCTACCTTTCGCAGTATGGCTACTGGCTTAACCAGAGGCCACTTCCCATATCTGTGTAGCATTAATTATAATGAATGAAGTCCTAGTCATTCCAACTTAATACTGTGAGAATTTAACTCAAATACCATCAGGAGAAAGGTCTCTAAGGGCCAGATAAGACAAAGCTTTAAAGAGATGGTAATTATTTCCTTGCATGTTTTCTTTGATACTTACTTGGGAGGGCATAAGACTTCTTCAAGAAATTCTTCAATCTTATTTACATCCGTTTTGACTTCATTGTTGAAAGTTATAAATGGTGGGTGGGTCCCGGGAGCCAAGTTCTGCAGGTCTACAGGCTTCCTGTTAGGCAAAATAGTGGTCAAAATTGGATCATTTTTTACTCTAATTGAGAAGGAAACAATACTTTAACTTCTCAGAGTGGTTCTACTTTTTATAGTATGTAAAAATGAATAATAGTATTTTCCCACTAAGTATAACAGCTGTAATAGCACTCTGATAAGCAAACTTCCACAAAGCACATAATTTATGATAAAAAAAAAAAAAAATTAGGAGTAGTCTTTGATTTTAACCAAAAAACAAAGTCCTTTATTCTCATTCCAAGTTTAACTGAGGTGCTTATTAGAAATGGTGGTAGAATGAGGGGAAAAGACTTGGGAATTGGGAAAGTCACTATCTAGTCTCAACTCTGGTACCAATTCATTGTATAAAGATGGGTAAACCATAATTTACACCTAGGCTGTCCCCCCTCTTTTTTTGTAAAATAAAGGAGAATGGCAGCTGATTCCTGCAGTCCTTTTTAACTATGATTCCAAATTCAGGTGCTACCTCTTTTCCATTTTCCTAGAAGTCTAGACTTCACAAAAAAAAAGATCACCAGATTTGACTATCTAAAATTGAAATTACTTCAATATACAAAGACAACATAACAAAGGTAACAGGCAACATAGAATGGAAAAAAAATATTATAGTGAATAAGAAAGCCTTAAAATACATATTAAATAAAGATTTTCATCCAAATTTGTTTTAGGAAGAGGAGAAATAGAAGAAAAGGGGACAAAACAAATGGGCAAAATCTTGGTAACTGAATTGAGATTATAGGGAAGTTTATTCTATTCTTGTGTATGTTTGAAAACTTTCATAATTACAAAGGTTAACCTAAAAATATACAATATACTGATTCCTTCAAAGAACTTCCCCCCCTCCTATTAAGCCCGCTCCCTTCCTCCCTCCTCACCACAAATGCATAAAATAAAGGATATCTCTAAGTGTATCATAAAGGTGAAATACTTTGTCATTAAAAAGAATTTTTAAAATAGAGGGCACTCTAAAATCTATACTCAGCCCAACTTATCGATTTCCCCTGGTCTTATTCATTTCATTCTCTGTCTTTCCTTTTCCTTGTCTCTCTCTTCTTTTCTTTCCCTCCCCACTCCTTACCCACACCCCTGTCCCTCAATTTAGGTTTGGAGAGTACCTCATCTTTCTATGACTACATTCTAATCAAAGATACAAAGACCTATTAATTATCCAATTAACCAATAATTTTCTAACTCAGAGACTCTCTCTACCCAAGTTTTAGAGCCTATCTCCCTCCCAAGGCAAAGGGAAATAAGACATGTTTTCTATCAACTTCTATAAAAACCTAAGCTCCAAAAAAAGACTTTTCAGTCAAAATCTGATTTGATTTTTTAATTTGATTCTCTTAATGAGCATTCTTTAGTCTGCTAAGGAAAAGTGAGCACAAAATAATAGGGATACATGAAACTTAAGTATTCCAGATCCACATTTATTTAAATAGGTCTACCTATATGATTCTAGTAACTTATAGAAATACTAATCCTTTTCTATTTTTCATTTCCTTGGATTCTCTTGGTTATTCCTTTTCACTCATCTTCCTGACCACCTGTTCTTTGATCACTGAAGGGTCCAGCATGTCCAAGACCATAGTCATTGCTGGTCTTCAAGTCACTCACTCACATTTTCATTTATAGACTCACATTTGTTCCCACTTATAATTTATTTCCTCCTCAACTTAGGAAGACCTTGTATATAATCAAGAGTCCAGAAACCCTAACATTTAAGGCAGGGGTCCTCAACCTCCAGGCCACGGACTGGTATCAGTCCGTGACCTGTTCGGAACTGCACTGCACAGCAGGAGATGAGCAGCAGGCAAGCGAAGCTTCGTCTGTATTTGCTGCCACTTCCCAGCGCTCTAGCTTCGCGACCTCAGCTCCACCTCAGATCATCAGGCGTTAGATTCTCATAGGAACACTGGTCCCTGGTGCCAGAAAGGTTGGGGAACACTGGTTTAAGGTATATATACTTATTTTCAAATCTTAATATTTTAAAGTTTAAAAAAAAACATAGCATAAAGATAAGAAAAAGAGCAGCAGTATCTCATCTAAGCAGGCAGGGCTAATAAAATTCGTAAAAAACACACACACGGGAAAGAGAACACACACATCTCCCATGAATGCCAGTAAGGAGTAAGAATGCCCTTTAATTTTGTAATATACAAATTGGGATCGCCTAGAAAACATTTTTCTTATTCCAAGTTACAAAACATACCCATCAACATTTTTGGACTAATGAACAGTCCATCAAATGCCTAAGTATAGAGTAATAACTTACATCAGTGTCTTTTACAAATAATTTTTTCATGAACAGGGTGGAGTAGGGTAAGAAGAGGAAAGGGATCAACACTGTAAATAACCCATAGTGGGAGGGCAGTGAAATAAATAACAGCTATTACATCTGTGATAAATTATAACAGCTTTTAAACTCTCTAAACAAAAATATTTATTACAGGACAGATAAAGTTAGTGTGGTAGAGAAGAACCAAAGACTGAATAAAAAGCATCTGGTTAAAATCCCGAATTAAATAAATAGATCTGCCATTCAATTTACCTGCTAAATGACTGAGTCAGTCACAATCTCTTTGGCTCTGGATTTCCTCATTTGTACTGTGGCTATAAGACCTGCTTTGCCCGTAAAGATCAAATCAAATGATGCATGTGAAAGTGAACTAAACCAAAGTATGCAAATGAAAGTCATTACTGCTTTCAATTATCACATTAACAAAGCATTATGCAGAAGATGAGACTGGCAGTTTTAAAATTTGTCTCTAATGGTTTTATCCAGTATTAACTGATTAGTAATAAGAAATCTGATTAATATAGAGGTATCTAAGTGAAGTAAAACCAGGCATATGATTACCAATTTTCCATTAATATCAGTGACTAGTAAATAATCCACCTTGTTTCTACTGAAAGGCTATATAAAGTTTTAAATAATAAAAGTGATAAAAACTATTTTCCAGGATTAACTGCTGAGATGAAGGACAACCATGTTAGGTTCTGACTCCAAGTGAAAGTAGGTTTGAGAAGAAATTTTAATGCCTCTAAATGAATTAGATTAGAAGACCTCAAATAAATGGGCCAGTTGTAAGTACTGAGGTGACTCACTTAGAAGCTATATCAAGTTATCAAGCCAACAGAATCTAAGATTCTTCAACCTCTAGTCCTCACCTGGCACTGAGGCCTTAGGTGTTTTGTCTGACCCACAAAGGCTCATTTTACAGATGCTTCACAGGAACTTAACATTTCAAGAACTACAGTATATAAGATAAATGAAACTGAACCAACAGGCAATGGCTAAAAACTTCAAGACATCTTTACATCATAAAAGGTCTTCAATAAATATTCAACAATTTCTTCAAACTCATTCAAATGTTTCCCATGAGTGATAGCTAGAAATAGCCTTAAGAACACAAATATTCTTCAATGTTTGAGTTTTTTTTATTTTTAATGTTACTTATAAAAGTAGTCCTTTTTTTCACAGTTGTCTTTTAGATAAAAAAAATATTCTGTTCTCTGTTTCCAGATGAAGAAAAAGAAATAAAGAAAAGCAAACAAATAATAAAACAGAAAGAAAAGGAAAGAAAGAAATGAAGAGGAACCTTATAGGAGCTAATACTTTAAGCAACTTAAGTGGCTTAACTGCAATTAAAATTTAATTTGGTACACTTGCAACAACTGGAGGATGTCGGACTGGTGGCTCAGTTCCAGCTACTTGGTATAAAATGAGTACAACATAACCATAGGACACTGAAGCTGGTTCTTAAAGGTGACCTGTTTGTAAGTAGCTGACTCACTAAATGGAGAAAAAAATGCTAAAGATTTCCCTTTTGAAGATGCTGATTTTCAAGGCATAACATTAATTCACCCAAATCCAGAGGATATTGGACACTATACAGCAAATAAGCAAAAAAAAAAAAGTCAACATCTCGAATCCCTAGTTTGTTTCAATTTTTTACTCCAATTAATTATTCCTCAGTAGATTTGCTATATTCCAAAGTTACTGAGTCAGTGAATTGTGGACTCACCAAAATACATATAAGATCCCAGTTACTAAGCAATTGTCTAGCTGTACCAGTTCAACCAGTTAAAAGATTTTATTTATTTTCATTAAATGTGATATACTGTTAATTTTTGTCTACTTTAATGTCAATTTGTGGAACAAGCATTTTAAAACAAAACAGCGCCCCCCGCCCCATGAAAAGGTTTCAAATACGGTTTCTATAATTCTTAACAGATTTTATTAACAGTTTATAAGCAGAGTTTATACTGGTAACAGGTTTAGAAAAATATTCACTAACATATTTCAAATTCAGCTCCTAGTGATCTCAACAGGAATTATCACCTTTAAAACCATCTTGAAAAAGAACATAAAGGTGTGTCGGCAAAGTTCTCTGTCTTTATGTATCTCTCTTATACACACAAACACACACACACACACAGGGCATACAAGTGATTCAGAATGCATTCATGAGACATATCTGGAATTGTAGTACTCATTCTAATAAGGCTTCAGAGAACTCAAGTCAAATTTATAAAGGGGAAGAAGAGAGTCTGTACTTTCCTGACTGGCCAGCAGCAGGAAATAGAATGGAAAAGGCCTCGATATTTATCATTCACACTGCTGTTACTGAAGATCTACCTGGAAATCAAACTGATCTCTCAACTTCCTGAAGGCTGTTTTCAGAAGGGTGGAACCAGAGACTTGATAATGAAAACAAACTATATGAAGAATTTATCTGGAAATCAGATTTTGTTCTGAGTTTATAACCGTCTTTTAAGATATGCAGAACTGTTTTTATCACTGTAACATCTTAAACCATTACAAAATTGTTAAAGTTTAAATTATCATAATAATCTCCCAAAAGTGTGTGCATTATGGCAAACTTCATGTGGGTCTGACTCACACAATATGTTACAAATGGTATGTTAAGATTTGAAAAAGAAAATAAGTAATAACAGTGCAACGGAGACCATTTCAGTGTTGTTTAAGGTGGGAATGGGAAAATAGAAACATACATTTCCCAGACTTTTAAAAAGTGGCCTTCTGCAATTTACGCATTTTTTTTTTCTCAGAGAATATCATGGAAAAGGGGTTTTATTTACTGGTAATAGAGCAGATATCACTGCTTTTACAATAAAAAGTTAATTTCTTAAAGTTATCGTTTCTACTCTCATTTCTGAAAACCAGAAAAGCTTATCCCAGCAAGTATGAAAAAAATATGGCCACACTTGGCTAGATACAAGTCAATTAGTCAGTCTCCCTCTCTCCCTCCCTCCCTTCCTCTCTCCCTCCTTCCCTCCCTCCCTCCCTCTCTCTTTGTGCTCTAGAGATGCTGATCTCTGATTTAGGAACTTCTGGCCATAATCAAGATGGTGAAAGTCTTCAAATAAAGATCTTGGTTGCTGCTGTTAGCCAGAAAGGCCCTATAATATCACAGTGATAGAACAATGAATTCTATTCAACAACAGGTCTGAAAATGGTTTAATAAGAACAGTAAAAGTACTGAACAGTGTTTAGCACATTGTAGATACTGAAGAAATGTCAGTTTATTTTTCTCTGCCTTTTTCCTGAATTTAAAAATGAGGTAACTGACCTCCAAGATGAGGTAGCTTGCCCAATGTCTCAGGAAGATGGTGCCATGGCTTCCTCCAAACAGAAGGTCTATACCCCTAATACTTTCTATAATGCCACAGTTGCTCCCCTTTGATAACATGTGATAACATCTTTAAATATGTACCCCAAATTTTAATATTTTTACTTATATTTATCTGAATGTAAACTTAAGCTTTTGTTCAAATGGTGACTGATGTAAATTTAAATTCTTCCTGGAACCTGGGCACTTTTTCTAATCTAAAATTCTGTAATATAACTGCAGTGTGAACAGAAAATTAGGTTTAGAAATGACTCCCACTAAAGCATTAAGGCAGCACTGGCTGGCAGGCAAGCAATGGGATATTGTTCCAAGTTTCACAGGGGCACATGAATACCACCGGCATATCATTAATACCAATTGAGATTCAAAGAGAATGTGTCACACAGTGCCAGAACTAGAAACTGGCTTGTTTCTATGGATAAAATGTCATGTAACAATAATTTTTTCAGAGCATAGAGTGGGCTTCTAAATAGCTCTTGGAAGAGCTCTATTGCTCTCCACCAGTTTTTTTCTCAGATCAGTACTTTTCACCGAGGAATTGGGCAATTATCAGGAAAAGCAGGAAAATAAGCACTGTAGGCATTTCCTCCTCCCACCCCAGTTTTCTAAAAACAGTTATATTTAAAGTTTTAAAGTTAAGAATATATTATGAAAGGTAATTTGTACTACAGGATGTTTTATTCTTCCGTGACTTTATTTTACACTGGCTTTTTAAGCCAATGTTCACTTTCTTGGGTTACCTTCTCTTTGAAATCTAATTCAAGACTATAATAAGTGTGTAAACTCATAGAAAAGAATTGGAAGGATAAAGACCAAATCTAAATGCAATATCTGTGAAGAGGAAGTGGGGGAATAGGAACTAGGGGTGTATGGGACTCATTATCCTATACTGTTAGTATATTTTTTTAATTGCCCTTAAGAAACGCTTTTTTAATGTACTGTTGACAAAAGATTTCTAAAGAAAACTAAAATATATAGTCTCTAATTTTAAGTAGTCTCTGCTGATTTTACAAAAATAAACATACATTTTCTTTGAGTGGTAGTATTTTATAATAGGAAGCCCTGAATCTTTCATTTTCCCATGTGTCACTTTTGACATGAAGAGTACATTACTCTGAAACACACATAAATCATCAAATATCAATCGACTTACAAGAATAATGGCTTAAAAAGTTTTTAAATGAAAAGTGAAACTGATGACTGAAATAGCCATTATGTGTTCACTTCCTTTTCTGAGCCAGATGACACCATTACTGGTATGTACCACAATCAAGCAGTGTATTGAGCTGTTCAAAGGAGTTTTGGAAGCATGACAGTCAACTCACTTGCTCCAACCCAAAAATGGAATAGGAGAAACCCATGTATTTTAAGACACAGTCAGGGTGTGTGCCTGGTGGCATGGTCTATTTTTAGAAGTTATATTGTGAAACTTTGTGAATGCATGTAGGAAAAAAACAGTAATATAAGAGAAACTACACGAATTATTTCATTCTTACAATAGCTCTCTGTCCAATATGAGTTAAACACATCTTTCAAAGAGCCTATAGTTTGAACTCTTACTACCCCCAAAGATTTACCTCTACATTCATATACATACCTAAAGAGGTTCCTGGAAGACTTCATGGTTTATTTTCAATAAATAACTTTTAAGTCTGCAAAATCTCAAGTAAGTACACTAGCAGTAAGTAAGAATACATTTTAAGGAACTGACAGAGAACCCAGGGAATGCTAACCTAGAACTAGGAATGGGAGTACAGCTCTCAAATAACTCTCACTTTGTGATGCCCAGAGGGATAACATAAATGAATTCTTCCACCCATCAAGTGACAGCCTGTCAATACTTTTTTCTTGAGCACTGTTCATGTCTGATATGCTTAAAAAATAAGCAGCAAACCATGTTGTGGCATTTGTGTCAAGAAGAATATATTTCCACTGCTGACTCCTAGATTTTCTGTTGGTATAACTGTTCTTAACCCTTGAATTAACTTTTTTTTTTTTTTAAAGTCTGAATGTTCTTCACCTCAGACTTGTTTGCTAAGAAACAACAGAAGTTCCTGAGTAAAAGGAGCTTACTACTTATTAGCACTCTTCTCAGCACTCTCCACTGCGGTCTATGGAAAGCAATGCTTCAACTAGCGAAAACAATCACAGGGCCATGGACGATTGCTCTCATTTTACAATTATATTTAACCAAATATAGTTAAGATCTTATTATGAAAAAATTCCTATTATTTCCTAAAAAGTAGATTAAATGAAATAGACTGCAGCAGTATTTATCTTCCTGAAATCCCACTCTTGTCTTTAAGGGTCTAGAGATTATGTAGGCCACGTGTTTAGCACAGTGGAGACTAAAAGGCTGTCTGCTTAGAAAGTTCTTCCATAGCTCCATGTTTATACTGGAAAGCCAAAGATTTCACTGCATCCACAGTAAAACTTAGCTCCTGGTTCTGCTCTTGAAATTTAAGGCAAATAGACAATAAGTTCCTAAAAAGACTGAGTGGCCATAAGCAATTTACGGACATTGTGAGCTGCCATGTAATACTAATACAAGCTAATTTTTCTATAAATCATCTGAACTTTAATATGATATATTTTTAGAGAACATATGCAAGCAAAATGAGGGATGCGGAGAAGATCAAACTGAACAGTAAGGTATATACTCAAGTGGATTCCAAACTGCAACCAAGACTTACCTTTTCAGGTCAACAGTTGTGACACTAAATACAACTCCTTTGAGCCAAAGAATCATGAAGAGCCTCTGGGAAAAGGGGCAGTTTCCTATGCTTTCACCATCGCTGCCAGCCTGGGAAACAGAAATAAACATTAAAAAAACAAGGTCAAAGTGATGATACTCCAAACGATAGATCTTTTTTCTGAATTTAATCAAGGGTACAAGAAGACACGGAAAGTTGCATTGTGAAAAGAAGGGTGGAAATTTGGGTATTATTTTGCTCTTTCATTTGCCTTTTTCTCTTCTTAAAAATGACCAGTCTAGCATGGCACTGTCCAAGAGAACTTTCTGCAGTGATAGACGTTATCTATTATTACCACTGTCCAATATGGTAATCATTTGTATCATATGAAAAATGAGTACTTAAAATGTGGCTAGTTCAACTGAACTGAATTTTTTTATCTTATTTTTAATTAACTGAAACAGTCACACATGGCTAATGGCTATCATATAGGACAGCATAGGTCTGATCAATTCCTAGGGGATACATCCTTGCCTCAAGGCAAAGACAGTCTATGGTACGTTTTATGAAATGTAAGTCATTTCTTGTTCTATGAGATAATGTTCTTTATAGGGTAACACCAAAAGGGGAACTTGTAGGTGTCCCTGTCTCTAAAGAGTTAAATAATCGCCAACCTCCCCACCACATTCTAAAAAATATTCACTATAAAAATTACATATCCTGTTTTATACATTCCTTCGGGGAGAAAAGAAAATAACAAAACATATCTTTATCATAAGCTATTTGTAATCCACTTAATGAACACAGCAGTTGACTTCCCTGAGTTCAACAATGAGGCAGAATTTTCCTGAAAATCAGAGTGGAACCAATTTTTAATGCCATCATGTATGTCCCAAGTGTAAAAAGGAAGGAGGAGCGGAAGTGGGAAATGGGGGCGGCGGGGAGCCAGCATGCTGGAAGAGAGCATTTTGGCATTTGCCAGGGACCGATGTGGTCCTCTTCACCATGAAGTCTATGGAGAAAGCCAGAATTAACTTTCAACAAGTTAATGGTAATAGTACTATTTCTTATCCTAAAGTAACTCTCAAAAAACTCAGAGGCCATTTCAGTAAAATGCTGTATCAGTTAAGGCATTAATTCCTAACTAATAGTGAAATGAGGGGAGGGGATGAAAAATAAAAGCAATTACCTGATTGGACATAACATAACCAACAAAACACACAGACACAGAAGGAGAATGCCAGAACCTTACCCTAATCGGACAGCATGGGATGGTTATAACTGAGCTTGGGGAGAAAAATGATCATTCTTTATCAGTAACAAAACATACCCAGAATTAGAGCCAGAAGGAATCCTATTAATTTCTAACACTTCAACTTGTACAAAAATTTACTTCTAAAGAAGGTCTAGTTTAAATCTTATAGTGATTACAATAACCTAAAGAAAATATTTAAAATGAAAGTTTCTGTGCCTTACATCCAGAGGTTCTAGAAGAATTCCTCAGTGGGGCCCAGAAATCCTCATTTAGTTACAGATACCCAAGGAGATCACAAAGCAAGGCCTCTGCTGGACACACTGAGAACACTGGTGTGAGAAGGTTAGGACGATATTCCATCTTCAGAGCACAAGTCAGTTTTTAGGACTAAGTCGTCCTACTATATAACAAACTGGTACTCAAATTGTTTTTTGAAGATGCTCACTATCCCAACACATGTGGAACACTGATAACATACAGTTTATTACAGATAAGAAAAAGTTCATACATTACCTTCCTACATATCTTGATGATTAATATTTTCACATAAGCTTGTAGTAGCTTTAGATACCCAAATTTTATCGTCATTGTTTTGCTTTTTTCTCCTCCTGGTTTTAACATGCTTAACAACATAAGTATAAATACAAGAGAAAAAGTACACCAAATTTGAGGCTTACTGAAAAGCAATTAAGTTTGATAGACAAAGAACAAGTCTGACTCAAGGTCTTCATCCTATCCCATTTACTCAGTCTGTAAAATTATTTCCCAAACTGCCTGTCATAGGAATGTTAAAATAATTAAACTGGTAAAGAAGATGTAACAAAGATGTTACATGTAAGCATTTGGAAACACATTAAACTAAAGGCAAGCTGCAGATAAAAAGTGACGGGCCATAGATGAAAACCACACCATAATTTTCTACAATGGTCTGCAGAGCGTATCCCTACAGTACAACAGAAGGATCTCAGTACACAGACTGCTTCAAGAAGACCAGGTCAAAATACAAGTGCCCCTTTGCTTTCACCTCTTCTGTCTATGATTTTCTAGCAAATGTTACCAAGTTACTTCTCTTTCAGGTGTATCATAAGCTGTTACACATCTTACACTCCTTATAAAATTACTTTCCTTTATGCACACAAAAATAAAAGCATAGGTACTATTCAAGATAAAACTGAAAAACTGCCTTTTTATTAACTGCTCCTAAAACTCACAATTGAAATAAATTTTGGATGTACAAGTTTTTCCAAAGTCTTAACAGCATTAGAAAACTAGATGTCTTTGTAAATTTTTCCAGAGAAACTGGAAAAATTGGGATTTCCAGAAGTCACAAGTCAAAAATTTCCTCCTTTAATCCATGTTGTATTAATAAAATTCCATTTCAACATTTCAATAAAATTCCTTTCAAGTTTAAGGATAAAAATTACTCTCAATTGTATGAACTGTACTGAATAACACTTATTGGTACAATTGACTGAGGAGGATATTATGGCATAGCATAAAGCATTACACACTGGAAATCATAATACCTTTATTCTACACTCAGTTTTTTATTGCTAACTAATACAAATTAACACATAAATATATCTAACAATAAATATCATCTAACAAAAGTATCGATTTTAAAAGAACTGCTTTTTACTGCTTCTAACAGCAATATAAACATTTATTTTAAAAATAAATAAAAACTGAAACACTACAGAAAGTCGGAGTTCCTTTCCCTTACCCTTGAACCATTCAACTAATTTGTTACTTATTCGTCTAGATTTTTTTTCTATAGACGTACTACTTTTTTTCTTTTAAAAATGTGATCATACTATATCTTTTCTACTATTTGTATTTTAATCCCAGTTTAATGTAATCAACCCTCTGGAGGCTGTAATGCTCCCCCACCAGCATGGAAGCCGGGGCGTACAACCCTGCCAGCCAGTAACAAAGGATTCCTCTCCCTCGCTGCTAGGGTGGGGGTCAGAGGAGGTCTAGTAGAGAGTAGTCAGGACTGTCACCATCAACCAGAGGTGGCTGATGGTAATGAGACCACCTCAACTGGGCTGTCAATGGAGACCACGCAGGAAACTGGAACTTACACCCCTGCGCAGCAGTAATGAGGAGGCTCTCGACCAGGTGAGTCATCTGGACTTCTATCTCTCCCTGGCCATAACAAGGCAGTATCACTGCCCTTCTCCCCTCCCAAGCCCCTCCAGAGCATTGTCAGAGAAGTCTTATTCGAGTGTCAGAAAAGTTTAAACAAAAGGCTTAAACAAGATTGAGTTTCATGACATAACATGAAAATATCCAGGTTTCAACTGAAAGTCACTTGTCATATCAAGAACCATATCAAACTAAATGAAAAAAGCCAATTGACAGATGTCAACATCAAGATGACAGAGATGTTAGACTTATCTAACAAAGATTTTAAAGCAGCCCTAATAAAAATACTTCAATGAGCAATCACGAACAGCTTGAAAGAAATGAAAAAATGGAAAGCCTCAGCAAAGAAATAGAAGATGTAAACAAGAACCAGATGGAAATTTTAGAACTGAAAAATATAATAATTGAATTCAAAAGTTCAGAGGATAGGCTCAATAGCCAAAAGGAGACGACAGAGGAAAGAATCACTGAACTAGAAGATAGAATAGCAAGTACTCAATTTGAACACAGAAAAAGGTATACTGAAAATGTAATACTTTCTATATATTTCCATATTTTTACATCATCCAACAGTCATTTTTGAAGGTTTTATTGCATTCTATTAACCCAACAATCTAACAACTAGAAATTTATTCTGTTAAGAGACTTATACAGATGCCAAAAAATAAGAGGGACGAACACTGAAGCATTGTTTGTTAACAACAAAAAACACTGGAGACCACCCAATGTCCATCAGTAAAGGATCTAAGTTATAGACCATCTCCACAGAGCGGAAGTCTGGGCTAACCATCTGGCCTTTACTGACATGGGTGGGTAAAGGGCCACAGCTTTTTTCTGAGGTGTTTGGAGTAGAGCAACTATTAGCTAAAAGTTTTCTGTCTTGCTTAGGCAGACCCCTTCCTGATTCTTTGGCTAAAGAGAGCCAACTTTTGTTGAAACTTTTTTTGTCTGAGCTTGTTAGTGTTTTCGGGTTGGTGTTTCTATAGCTCCAAGTCTGTGATGTATGAGGGGGAAAAAAAACAAAACAGGAAACTCACTACCTTACCAAAAGCAAAAGTCTCTCAGAAGTATTATATTTGAAAAGTAAAATAAAAATGGAATACTATTTGACAGTAAAAAGCAATGAAGTATTGACACCTGCCATTATGACTTGAGTGAACTTTGAAAAATTATGCTGAATGAAAGAAACTGGTCCCAAAAGACCACATAGTATATGCAACCATATATGAAATGTCCAAAATAGAAAAAGCCATAGACAGAAAAGTAGATTACTGATTGCCTAGAGCTTGTAGTGGGGAGAGAAGGAGAGAAAAAGGGTTGGGGAGTAACTGATAACAGGTACAGAGTTTCTTTTTGGAATGGTAAAATTAGACTGGTGATGGCCGAACGACTTTGGGAATATACTAAAAATCAATGACTATACACATAGGATCATTGTATGGTATATGAATCTCAGTAAAGCTGATTCAAAAATATATAGACACAGATTATAAGTAAAATATACACATACTGGGCAAGATTTTAATTTAGAATATATAGTTTTAAAATTAGGATTTCATATTATAAACATATATGTCTATAATATTTCCTATTTCTAAAGTCAGAAAACCGAAATAAAGCAAAAATTTGAATACATCCACTAACACAGAAATAATCACTAATTTCCAGGTAAAGGATGAGGTAGCATGCATTTAGGTTTTTTTCTTATTAAAGGGATAGTTTTGTTTAACTTGTTATCTGGGGTTCTTCTCACACACTCAGCTATTCCTCATCCTCCTCCCTCCAGACTTCTGTTGTAATTCTTGAATTGCCTAATACCAGTATTTAATCAGAAACGGCTAGATTAACTCCTACATTGCAGAATAGGAGTCAGTGGTAGATCCCATAAATATTTTAATGTTTTACTAATACAAGGTTAAGGAACTGCTCAGTTAGAAAACCTAGTTTAATCAGTTTATAGAAAGTCAGATCTTAAAACACAGAAGAAGAGCTTCGTTCTTCTCTGTTTCTTTGTGTTTATGGGTCTAGGGGTGAGGGGTGATGATGACTATGGGGAAGAGAAACTTCTCCTGAAGTTAAGAATGGGCTCCTGACCATTAAATCGTTTCCCTTGACACATTTTCTATGGAATATATAGAACAATGTGTTGCCAAAAGAATGAACTCAAAGACCTCGTTTACCTTTAGTGTAGATTCTAAGTTAGCTGTCTGAATATAGAAGATGGCTTGCTCTGATTTAGATTAACTTAAAAGCCACAAAACAAAATGATAAATGGGCAGTCACCTGCTTGTATTGTCTATTCCTTCAGTGTTTGCTACACACAAATATGCTGGAACCAAGGTCTATAGTCTAAAGGTTTAATAAGCTGTTTTTCTTATACAAGGTCTGCAGAATATATGGCAAATAACAAGGTTTAGAAACAGACATACCTGAATTTGAATCTTGACTTCACTACTTAATAGCTGTGTCATCTTCAGCAAATTACTTAATATCTGTGAAACTTGACTTCCTACACCTTGTTATTACGGGGATCAAATCAGTTAGGGTACACACACAGTTCCTGGCAGATGGTAAGAGTTAAGTAAATGTTACCTAACTTTAAAGATGTCATGCACAAAATTCAAGGCCTAACAACCTGTTCTTCAGTTGAAACATTTAGTCATTAGAATCCCTAGATTACTTTTTTTTTTCAGAAAACGAGAAGGAAAAGAATCTAATAATCTTCCACATTAAGTTCTTTCACATGACGTATATTATGGCCCTATGCTTTAAGAAATATTTTCTATACAAAGTTTAAATAATCCACTAAATGAAGTGAAGCAAAGATATCCTTTACTCAAGGAAGTGTAAAAAGTCTCTGGCCATGCAAAGATTATATCGTTTCCCAGCACAACCACATCATATCGCTAATTCTATAAATAAAATCAAAGGACATGTAATGGAAGAACTACTATATTCCAAGCTCTGCCTACGTAAATAAGACATAGCCAATGGCAGGACACTGGAAAGATCTCAGTTGCTACCATCTTCTTGCTCAGTATCACCAACTCACGAACTCTACTCTCCAGTAAGAGCCCATGCGATTTAGAGAGGAACTGATTAGTTTGAAAATTCATGAAGATACCCAAATACCATGGTTAGATAAAACTCCAGGCCAGGCTGTTAGAATTCACATAAAACATTTACCTTAATGAAGGTGAACTCTCCCCAATCTAGCTCTTCCCATGTATTATTCTAGTTAATTCTTATATCCTCTCACTTGGCAGATGGTGGTTAAGAGCCAGACTCCCAAACAAATCCACCACTTCCTAGCTGTCTGACTTTAAAAAAGTGATTTCATCTCTCCAAGCCTCTTCTACAAAATGGAGATGATAACATGACCTGCCTCATTGGATCCCTGGGCGGAAATAAATGAGTTTGTATATTAAAGGGCTTAGAACACCACAATGTTCTAAAACAGGGAAAGAAGGAGTTGTTCATTGTATACCTTTTCATATTTTTTAATATTTGTATTATGCACATGAATCTTCCACTTAAAGGAAAAGCAAGCAGACAAAAACCTTTTCACCCTAAACATATGAAAATGAAGTAAAACACAAGTTATAGAATGAATGTAGAAAAGCTCTGAAGATGAAAGACATGTAATTAGGCACAGGATCTCAAATCTCGATACATAAAAATCCACAGGGAAGTGAGTTTAAAACACAGATTACCAGGTGTCACCTCCAGACACTCTGGTTCAGTATGTTCACGGTAGGGTCCAGAAATCTGCAATTTTTAACAAGCATTTCAAGCAATTTCAGTTCTGATGCATTTGGTGGGTAGGCCATATTTTGGTAAACACTGACATTGAAGAAAACATGCCAAAAAATAAAGACTGGAAAGAAGTTTACTCTGTGGTTAAACTCTGAATTCCTCATAATGCTTTTCTGAGTCTGCTATTCGTAGGCCAGCCATCTGGTCACTGGTTTGTTTGAGTCAGATATGGTAAACAACAGCCTCCCACACTTTAAAGGAATGCCTCACTATCCTACCTCAAACTTAAGCATATCTAGACTTAAACCAAACCAGCCTAAAGCCCCTTAAAACCTGAACATGCGAACACAAGAACATTATTATTCCATACACACTAAGAAGCAGAGGCAAGTACCTTTTCGTACAAAACGGTACAACGTTAATGTTTCAAGGAGCTTAAGACCAAATATAGTGACAAGGACAGTTATGGTGACCTACAGTCCTTTATAAATCAAGTCTTTTATGTTTTAGGGTGGTTGTATGTGGTTTAGAAGAACAATTACAGATTTTAATTAGTATATTATACTACTAAATAAGCTGACTTGTCAGGAGAAAAAAAGAAAAAATTCTGCTGTGATATTAGGGACAAAGACCAATGCCTGACTTGCAAAATAAGCTAGACTTTCCACTCTGAAGCTATATAACCATGGGTAAGTCTCTTAACCTCTTTGGGTCATTTTCTATTCTGGAAAGGGGAGAAATGGGGGAAAGGATGGAGACTGATTTACAGAAGTTGATAATTGTAATATATGCAAGATATATCATCACTCTTAGGGAATACACACTAAGGTATTTAGGGGTAAAGGGCTACTCTGTATGCAACAGACAAAAAAATAATAATAAAGCAAATGGAGTAAAATATTAACAGGTAAACCTGGGTAAAGAGTGTTCTTTGTTCTTATTCTTGCTACTTCTCTGTTAATTTGAAATTATTTCCAAATAATTTTTTTAAATTATTAATCTAGTTTCCACTTCCATCCTAATAATTTCTAATTATATTATAACTCACTTTTATTATACAATTTATGTATTATCTCCAAGGGCAGATAAAAAACAATCTTTTAAAATTAAAAAATTTTTTTACTCACTCATTAACCATGTGAGGACCTACATTAAACAACAGTGATGAACAAAAGAAGACGTAGTTCCTACCTTCGCATTAAATGGTCTACAAAGTTTAATATGACTAATTTAACAATCTGCGAACATGGTAAAAGTGAAAAATTTCAATATAGGATAAAATAAACTCAAAATATCCCCCCCCACACACACACCCTATCACAATTGAATTAACACCTGTTAAACATTTCCTCAAAAGTGTCACAAAATTCTGAGTTTCATAATTTTGTGTTTGTTTTATGGTCTTGCCATGGCTCCTCCTGAGCTGGTGATTTAACTTCTGAGACTTGATGTTCTCTTGCATTGGCCTAAATCACTGTAAATTGAGAAATCATTCAAAACTATACACAAATGTCTTTTTACTTTATTTTTAAATTTAAAAAAGGAGGGAGCAACTAAAAATATGGCCAAAGTTTATCACGCTTACCTATCTGAAATAACCTACTAAAATCTATAGTTATTAATAAAATCATCAAGATTCAAAGTTACTTGGACATTGTTGAAAGTAATAGCTAACATATGCATTTTAGCCAACTGTTTTAACAAAATGTGATGGTTTAGTAAAATAACTTTTTATGCACTTTCCTCCACCCACAACTATCCATAGTTAAACTTGTCTAATAGGAGAAATCATTCATCTCCCAGTAGTTTCAAAAGTTTTGTTTCCTTTAGTAAATGACCAAATTATGATTCAATTACCTCATGAAGCAGATAATTTTTTTAATCTGTAAACACGCACTATAGTTTTTATAAATGAGGTTTTGCAAAAGTTCTCTCCCCTCTTTTCCTAGGATGACTTTCTCATCAATGTTCTTGAGGACTCCTACCACTGTCCCCTCCACTCATTCTGTACAATAAGGCCGCATGCGTCTGGACACTTATGTGATTAAAATCGCATTATCAAACTCCACCTGAAATGTCCACTGCCATACCTATCCTTCAGGTCAAGCTCAAACCTAACCTCCAAGAAACTTTTCTAGATCACTCTAACCCAAACCAGTTACCTGGTCCTCTCCACTTCTACTTCAGCTTCTCAAACTCTGATGTCAACAAAAATCATCAGAGGATCTTGTTAGAACACTGATTCTGATTCAGTAGATCAGGGGTGGGACCCAAGATTCTACATCTCATACAAACTCCCAGGAAATAACAACTCTATGTCACCTATTTAACAATTAATGACTTGCCTTGTAATTTCTTAAACTATTACTATGTATTATTACTTTACTATTCATAGTATCTACTAAGCAAACTATAAACTCATTGAGATACAATAATTTTGTTTAATCTTTCCATAGGATAATTTCTGCTGCAGTTACTTTGCTATTTATTAGCATTTTATTGATTGCTAACAATGAAAGCCCTTGAGCTACAGAGAATGTTTTCCAGGTTATTAGTATAGTAAAAACTTATTAAGTCAAACCTTCCTGATTAATAATTTTTCTCAAAAATTAGGTCTCCAAATCATCTTGGAACAGAGCTAACAAACTGCAGAAACCACTATAGCAAACTCTGATAGCTGCCAGCCCAATATCCATTCTCCTACCTTTTTTTTTTTTTCTGATATAACTCCTCTTTTTGATCAGGCATTCATTCCTCTCTCCCACAAGGGACACAGGAGATGATGACCCAATTCCCAGTTCTAGGGGTAAATCCTGATTGATTCTAAGCCAGTCATGATAATTCCATTCCTCTGCCAATGACTTAGGTGTAATCATGGGACCCAGTTCATCAACAAGGTAAGAGACTCCAGAGAAAAATTTCTTGCTCTTAAGTCAAAGACACCAGAATAGGAAACCCTTGGACGTGAAAGCTATGGCTGCTGTGACCAACTTAATAGTAGCCTGAGGCTACAACCAATACCAAAAGATGACAAAGCCAAGAGAATCACAAATAAGGGAGCCAGAACATGACATACTATACATGGAGCAATCCTCCTAGACTTCGTTAGATACATTTCCTTAGTGGTTAAAGACAATTTGAGGTGGAGTTTTCTGTTATGCACAATCATAAGCACCAAACCAGTATTGCCACTTATCTCCAATTAAGACTATCAGGAAGAATGAAAATATGCAATACGAAAACCTCAATATAAGTTAAAAGAGATATAATAGCCATTCCGGGGCTCTGGTTTGTTTACAATTCATTCTATTTTCCATAAGCCGCCATTTATATCCATTGCTCTAGGATTTCAGTGGTCTGAGTAGCATTTGCCACTGAAGTTCAAGCTACGGGCTCTCTCCTATTCACAGAACATCTTACAGAATACTTCCTTGTATAGGACCCGGAGATATTTATTCAATATGTAACACATCTTTACTGAGGACCTACCCTCTCCCCAGCACTAAGAGTTGGCCCTGGGGAAACAGCTGTGAAGGTGACAGACCTGACCTCATGAAAGGTTATTTGTGGAAGAAACAGATGATAAATGTATCTAGATAAAACTGTAAACTGCAATAAGTGCCTAAAGGCAAAGAAGGAACTAAGAGAGAAGACAAGGCGCACCTGCTTTAGGTAAGACGGTCATAGAAGATCTCTTAAGACTTAAAGAATGAGGAGCCAGCCATGAAAACAACCAGCGTAACTACACTGCTGTACCAGGGAAAGAAATGTTGGCGGGTGCCAGATCATGAAAGACTTTCTAGACCAAATTAAGGAATTTGAATTTTATGCTTATAGAGGGAACAATTTATTCATTGATTTAACAAATGTTTACCAAATGCCTACTGTGTAGAAAGAAATCATTTAACACAATGGTTAACAGCAAGGGCTCCGGAAGCAGGGTGCCTGATTTGATATGCAGGTTCTTCTACTATGTGATATATTAGGCATGTTACTTAACCAAGTGGGGATTCCGTTTCCTTACATGTAAAATGGGGAATATCATAGCGTTATTATGAGATTAAATAAATTAATATATGAAAATCTCTTAAAATATGCCCAGCATGTGGTAAGCGCTCAGTAACAAACTAGGTGCCAAGTAAAAAACATATCCTGATTTCAGGTAGGGTGTCAGAGAATGGGGTGATGAGATACCAATGAAAGATTTTGGTGGGTGAGGGCATATGAGAGTAAAACCGAATTTCCATTTGATGACCATAAATAACACTTGTTACACATGGAAAACAGTGTTGGAGGCCTCGAGCTGATAAGAGAATGGAAGCTGGGAGACCTACTGCAGTGGTGCCTGTGGAATATGGCTTGGATTAGGTAGAGGGAATGCAGACTGAAATAAAATGCATGGATTGAATTGAATCAGGAAGGTACAATCCTAAAGACTTGTGGATAGTTTGGATGTGGAAAGTGAAATAAATCAAATAACAGATTCCTGGTTTGAGCAACTAGGTAGAAGAAAGCCTCATGGTGGAGGTGAGTGTGCCTACTCTGCTGGAGAACAGAAAGGGAAATCTCTTCCAGAGACAACAACCATAGAGCTTGCAGCCTTGGCTTGAAAATATTTCTAGGTGTGGAAGGCTACAAACCAAAATTAACACTGTTTACACCTCAGGACAAACTTGTGGAAGGAAGGGACAAAGGGTATTAACTTTATATACTTCTGTAATGTTGTTTTTCTTCTTTTTACATTTAAGAAAATTTTAAAGGACAATGTTCCAAATGTTTACAAATGATAATCTTATTCTTGTCCCTAATCACTGCCAAAATATTAAACTACTTAATACAATAGAACTGCTTCTGAATTCTTCATATTGCTTGAAAAAATGCTGACTGCAAAGCAGCCATTCCAAAACTACTAACTGAAATGACAGTTGAGAAAAATTCTACTGAGTACTTTTGTTCTGCTACATATTCGAAGTATATGCTGAAAATGAAAACAAAGGCTCTAATCTATACTAAAATCAAATCTGAACCGTCTCAGCCAATACTGTTTGTCAAAACAAAGTGTCAGATATACAATGACCAGACTTTTCATCTAAGCATAACAGAACCATAATGAAAATAAGTTCTGCTAGAATGTTTACATTCACTTATCAGAAGCTTAAAATAGGAGGTACAAAGTCTATTATCTCTTCAGAACAAATTATAAGCAATTAAATTAAAAATACTGAATGACAAGAAAGAAAAAAAAAAGATGGCCAAAGGTATATCTTTTTCCTGTTTGGATCAACCTTGATTCTACTCCCTATAAGAATCAACTACGATAAATAAAAATGTCACTGAAACTACCCACAAACAAGTTAATAGCTACCATTTAATTTAGCAATTTATCTCTCACTTGATATGTTCTATATGAAAGTGATTATATATATTAATCCTCACAATAATCATATTAAGTTAGGTTATTATTTTCCTCATATTTCAGATAAGGAAACTGAGATTTAGAAAACTAAGTAATGTGCCATAGATCATACAACTAAGGAGTGGCAGAAGTGAAGTTTGAACTCTGAAGACCATGCAGTTTTTTACACCAAGGTAAGAGAGATGCTGGAACTTCACCTGCTTAATCTAATGATTCCTATGGTACAACCACCATCTCACTCATATGGACATTACCTATCAAGATAAATTACCTGAACTACCACCATTATAATGTAATCCACAAAGGTTGTTTTAAATTTTTTAATAGCCTTATTTTTTAAAGAGAAACAGGTGAAATTACTTAAATATTTAATTCAATATAGCTAAAATACTATCGTTTCAACATGTAATCAACAAAAATGTTGTTACATTCTCTTCTTTGTACCAAATCTTTAAAATCTAGTATATATTCTATACTTATAGCAGTGGTCCCCAACCTTTTTGGCACCAGGGACCAGTGCTCTTATGAGAATCTAATGCCTGATGATCTGAGTGGAGCTGAGGCAGTGATGCCAACGCAGGGAGGCGGCTGCAAATACAGATGAAGCTTGCTCACTAGCCTGCCACTCACCTCCCGCTGTGTGGCCCCATTCCTAACAGGCCACAGACCAATGCGACCTCAAGTTATAGTACATCTCAACTGGAATGAGACACATTGCAAGCACTCAATAGCCACATACGACTAATGGCTACCACAATGAACAGTACATATCTAGAGAAAAAGCATCTGAACAACCAATACTAAGGTCACGAAGTCCATGTACTAAAAGTCACATACCTGACTCATCAACTCAATAGTCAAGCTCTCAGAAATTGTTTATTATTTCAAACAGATTTTAACAAGTTTACCTGACTAGCAGACCACAACAGTTTGCAACAGAAAAGTAAAGGAAATTGGTTGCATCAATAGAGCTAAGATGGCAAAGGAAGAAATAGAAAACATACAAAAACACACACGCACCCATGTATGCACACACACAAAGGAGGTCTCAGTTCAAAAAGCATAACAGTCGAGACCATTTAGCAAAAAAGCAAAAACAGTCTTACACAGCTCAGTAGTTCCCAAGGCCAGTGCTGCATTATTGAATGTGTATTCAGAATGCTGACATTAATTGGCAGTTAAATTCAGCATTTTAAAAAGGCAGCCATAAGAAGAGATGAAATACTGACACTTGCAACAACATGGATGGACCTCGAGATAATTATGCTAAGCGAAATAACCCAGATAGAAAAAGTTGAAAATCACATACCACTTATATGTGGGATATAAACCTAAAAGCAAACAAATGAACAGGACAAACAGAGACTCATGGACATGGACAATAGACTAGTGGTTTCCAGAGGGGAGGGGGGAAGTAGACAGGGTCAAGGGGGTCAAATATGTGGTGACAGAAAGAAATCTAACTATGGGAGGTGAACACACAGTGTAAATATATATATGCCTTACTATTGAAGTATACAGCTGAAACTTATTGGATTTCGTTAACCAATGTCACCATAAAAAAATGAAGAAAAATAAAAAATAAAAAAATGTATTGAATAAAAAAAGAAGTTAAAGAAGCATTAATGTTTTAGAAATGTTTTCTTTTAAAATCTGAGAATTCTCTATTTTTGCATTTTTTCTATAAATCTAAAACTATTCTAAAATTATAAAGTTAATTTTTAAAAATCAATTTGAGGCTTCTGGTATGACCAAGTAGATTCCACAGGATCAACCCTCTGCCCACATAACAATGATAACTTCTAGACAAAACAACCAGCTGGCACTGGAGAGTAAACAAAAAAAGCAGACAGATGTTGGAGGGCAGTGAACACTTCGAAGAAGGGAAATACAATGGACAAGTTTCCCCAATTTTTATCTTGTAATCTTGTGCCATTTGGAGCAGCTAAAACTCCAGTGGAAAACTGACAATCCTGCTGGCTCGAAGAACCAAAAGACAGAGCTCAGAGCCACCATCACCACAGGAAAATAAGGTAGAACACCATAAAAAAAGAGAGTGGGCGGGGGGGTGCCTAAAATCTGCATAAAACTGTCCAAATCTCTGGCTGACCCTTGACACACACATGCACAGGGTGGACTCCAAGTAGGCCAACTAAAAGAACTGAACTAAAATTTAAGCTGCCACCCACCACAGGGGAGACAGTTTTGCAGTCTGAGTTCAGCTAAATTAACTACCTGCTTTAGAAAAGAAACAATCAACACTCTTCAGAGAAACATAACAAAATCCGAAGTTTCTATGACTTATCATTTGCAATAACCAAAATACAGTCCAAAAATTATTCTCCATAGGAAGAAACAGGAAAACATGACTCACTGTCTAGAGAAAAATATAGAGACACATCCCTAAACTGACCCAGATGTTGCAATTTGCAGACAAGGGTTTTTAAGGTAGTTATTGTAACTGTGTTCAATGACATAAAGGAAAATATGCTCATGATAAAGGAAGATAGGAAATCTCAGTAGAAAGAGCCCACAAAAGGAACAAAATGTAAATTCTAGAACTAAAAATATATGTACTATCTGAAATTTTTAAAAATCACTAGATGGTCTTAACAGTAGAACAGAGAAGAGAGAGAAAGTGGTCTATTAATATGAAAACAAGTCCAAGAAATTACTCAATTTGAAGAACAGAAAAAACAAGTAAAAAAAAAAAATCAACAGAGCTTCAAAGACTAATTGGAAAATATCAAAAGGTCTGTATTTCTAGAGTCTCAGAAAGAGAGAATGAGGCAGAGAAAATTTTCAAGAAATAATGGCCAAATAAAGACAAATTTATAGATTCAAAAAGTTTCATGAACATCTAGTAGGAGTAATACAAAGAAAATCATACCTAGGTATAGCATAATTAAAATGCTAAAAAGCAAAGAAAAATAAAAAAATTGAAGCAGCTATACAAAAACTACATACTGCATACAAAGGAATAATTTGAATGACAGGTGAATTCTCATCAGAAATACTAGAGGCCAGAAAACATGGAGAACATTTTTAAAATACTGAAATAAAAATAACAAAAACAACAAAAATCACCACAAAGTATTATATCCAATAAAAACATCTTTAAAGAATTTAGATGAAATCAAGACATTTTCAGATAAAACTAAGTAGAATTTAAACGTTTGTCATTTAAAAGAGTTCACTTCAGGAATATGGAAAACTAATATGTGTTTATTATATTAAGGCATGAGTATCTTAAAAAAAATACGTCCTTTACAAGTCTCCCTTTGGTCACATAAAAAAAAAGTTACCTCAAATGTTTTCACTGTCCAAGCCTCATTCTTTTAATATCTTTTAACCAAAGATAAATTCACTAACTGCCAAAGGCTTCCCTTTTTTATCAGCTGAAGCCAAATACATTGGGGGTGGGAGGGCGTAAAAATGTTATGCAAGTCAAAATCCAGCAGCCCACTTTCTCTAAGGGTAGTTTAAAAATACATATGCAGTACTATAAACTGGACTCAAAGAGTCCTGGGAGAGAAAGAAAACAATTAAGTCTTTGAAAAATACTTCTCTTCCCCCATTTGTGCTGTGGGCAGCTACCTAACTTTAGTGGGTAAGAGCTCTATCTCTTTATCAACAAGTTCCCAGACCTAGAAATTTCACCAAGAGTTCAGCAACAGAATCAAAAATCAAATTTTTCTCTTTGTAAAAAATCTAAATTTCCTAGAAATTTCTTTTTTCTAAGAGAGTTCACTTTAGGTGAACAAAGGAAAATAAAGAATTCAGAGGATAAATGAGATATATGTGAGGAACTTTCAAAACAGAATTACATAATATGGTTATACACAGAAAACTGTCTATAAAGATATACAACACAGTATTGTTTAACAGCTAAATTTCGGACCTCTAAATGGATTAATAAAGATAAAAGCAAACAATAAAAAACTGTAGTCATAAAAATGCTATGGAATATTTTAATGTAAAATATTAACACTCAATAAACATGAAAGAATGAATCTCTGGCTTTTTATTTTGAATTATCCATGTTTAAAATTTTCATTAAAATATATTACAAAATAAGTGTATTTTAAAATCATATACTCAACAACATATTACAGCTGTGGAAAGTTAACATTCAGAATTCTTGTCTATCTTCTTGGTAGGCCTAAAATAAATTCTAAATATTTGAATAGTATAAAATAGCTTGTTTATTACTGAAATTTTTACTTACTATTTCAATGCACATGTGTCTTAAATATGATAAAGACAAATTCTAACTTAGAATAGTTTTGTATCTATTTTACTTTAGACCAAACAAAATCTTCCCTTTGCCTTTCAGGTAGTTCATTTGAAAACTATACGATATTCTTTCTAGTAAAAGAATTCACTCAAAATAGTTTATTTCTCTGGCAAACTGCCCCCATTATCACTGAGATTTTTTTATTGGCTCCATTTTTATTTGTTTTCTAATAAACTGCTTCTAATTATGAGAACTGGATGTGACTTTGAAATCTCAGGTCTCAGCTTTCCATCTGGGCCTAAACAACAGAGACTAAGCCTACTTTAGTACATAAAAGTAATCCTGACTAGACAGGACATCATTTCGAAGAAACACGCCCACTTTACAGATGAGAACAACTTGAATCTGGTCTTCCACTTACATCATTTGAAGACTCTAGACTTCTAACCCAATCTGTTATTAAATTTAGGTCAATGGCTATTTATCTAGTGAGCAGCTAGTCAAAACCCCAAATTACATGTCTCATGTTCAATAAATGAATACTATTTTTATCTCTGGTGTTTTACTATGAGGTAATATAGAATACAGAAAATACTCTTTACATGCTTCAGACTACATATACCAATTTGCCCAAACACAAACATTAAGAGATATTTATTGAATTAATAATGAGCTCTCTCCTATACAAGATCTGTGTTAGGTGGAAGACGTAAAAGATAAAGAAAATAGTCCTTGATCCCTGATTTCCAAGAATTCACATTCGAGCCTGGGACAAAGGTATAATAAAAAATTATTCAGATGAGTGGCAGAACATGCAAATGCACGAAGTGCTCCAGACAACAGGAAGGATTAGCTCTGCTAAGGGAGCAACAGGTCAAAGAAGGATTCAGAAGACATTTAACATTAATTTAGGAGGGCATTTGATTTCATGAACTAAAAACCCCTGAAATGATATGTTAGCTTTTAAAAGTCCCTATCAAAGAACAAGATGTGCTCTGGCCATAAACAGGAGATTTATTCCTTCATTCTCTTCTCCAATATCTATAAACCAACCATCAAAAGAATCCTGGCCACAATGAGATCTAACTTATTGGTTAAAAACTTAATAAACCACGAAAATAATAAGTAAATCATGTTTCTTACACAGGACAGCAAAAATCTAGCCTCACGGTAAAAATATGTATTGAAAAGATTTAGGAATAAAACCAACCTAAAAAAAAAAAATTGTTGATAGGGAAATGATAAGAGGGTAAAGAAACAAAAGAAACTAACATATTTACAACCTACCTCAAAGAGACATAAGCAACTACTCTTTCTACACAAAGCAGAATTTTTTTTGTCTTTATTTTAAAGAAATATTCCTTGTAAATGGTTTGTGATTTTTTGAGGGACAAAGGAAGGCAGACCATAGAAATAAAGAGTTTGGTAACCGTTTAAGTGAGACAAAGGAAAAAAAAATAGAAAAAGAAAAACAAAACCCAGATCCCAAAGCACTGGCTGATCTCATTAGCTCTGCTTAAGAAACTTTATAGATGTGACTTCAGTCCTGGATTACACATCTATATTTAGTTTATGCCTAATATGGATAAAGTCCCGAACTAACAGCCATTTCCTCTCTCCACAAAAAGAAACTTCCTTGCTTTTTTTCTATCAACAATGCAAAGATTAGTCTAGGCTCCTCTGACGGGAGAGGTTAAGAAAAACATACATACACTGAAAAATATTAACAATTTAGTATGTTCTTTTTGTTAAAATTGGATCGGTTTGACACTTCTAAATTGGTAAATAATCCTGAAATCAAATATGTGATGTTCAAGTTAAGTTCTTTTACAAGTTTATAAATAACTCCTTTAAAGTCCTTTACAAAATACTAATTAACCAAGCCCCAAAAATGCACAGAGGTGAGGTAATGGAAATTTTACAGTTTCCTTTCAAATTTAACCAAGAGAACTGAAAGCAACCAAACTCATTTAACGAACCAACTAGGCTCACTGGTTGTGTTTTAGAAATATCCTTAAATATTCTCATAATTTTTTCATTTTTTATTTTTCAGAGTGACTGAAAACAGCAAATAGTGAAAACAAAACTCTGGTAGGTAAAAAATTCAAGTTTCAAATAGAGAAAAAGAATGTAAATAAAAAAGCTGAGTAGTTAAGAGTTAGGCTCCGGATCACAAAGACCTTGGTACAAATCCCAATATCACTACTTACTAGTCCTGCAAGCACACGCAAACAATGACCTCTCTAGGCCTCATGTGTATAATAGTATTGATAGCATCTATTTCAGAGTTTATATGAGGATTAAATTAGCTAACATATGTAAAGAGCTTGGCATACTGTGCCTGGACCATAGAGAACACTCAGTACTATCTATTTAATTTATGGCTATTATTCTGACGTTAACAGAAAAACAAACACCTACTGTTCATTTTTATGTATCAGCATACTCTATCCTATATAGGAATTAAGTAGTTTCAAGAAGCTTGTAACATTATTATAAAAGAATTTTAAAGTCATTTATGATCATCTATCAATTACAGCCATGCTAAATTTCTAAAGTTTTATCATCATCCCATTGTGGGATAAGGTAAAAAAAACAAAATTTAATTACAATAATCTTAGGGTATAGAAATAAATTAGGAATTAGGAAACTTGAACTCTTTCTACCCTTACCCCTTAAATTTAATAAGCATAAAACCTGTATACATACACTAATTCAATTTCTTTTGCTACAAATTAAATAGAAAGAACCTAATCTCTCCTGCATTTCCCCTGCATATCCCCTAAAGAAAGCATTAGATAAATACCAGTTGATATATGACCAGTTCAACTTTATAAGTAAAGATCATAAAAAGCAAGGAATAGTGAAATGTAGTTAACAGAGGGAGCTAACGAAATATATATATGGAAAAATTCATAATTTAAAAGAACTTCTGTAGAACCACTAGATCCTATATGCCATAGATTATTCTATACTTCTTTTGTGCTCTCACAAAAAAAAAAAAAGAAGAAGAAAAAGAAAAAAAACATTCTTACTAATAATGGACTCTCAGCTTCAGCTATAAGTCCAGAAAGAGCTGCTGAGGCAGACGGTCTAAGATGGCAAAGTCCAATCTGACTGTCCTTTAGTTATCTATTACCTAGTAAGTGTCAGCTGGATCATGGTCCACTGAAGTTGATTCAGGAATAAATTCAAGTCTAATCTTAAACTGTTTTTGCACTAAGCCTGCTCTTCTGGTAAAGAATGGAAAGTTCCCCCACCTATTTGTAGTGGCAGCCTGGCAGATGCTTCTCTTAGTAGTATCTTAGAGATTGAAACCACACATATTGAATATATAACTAACCATGGGCCAATACGGTCTTAACTCAGCATTTCAGAAGGCCCATAGAATAAGAAGAAAATGCTTACTATGTGTCAGACACTAAATGTTTTTCTTACATTAACTTCTTTAATCTTTACAAAAGCCCAAGGCAGATACTATTACCCCAGTGGAGACACTAAGGCAGCTAGTGAAAGGTAGAACCACAACTGAAACACTGACTCCACAGACCATGCTCTAAACCACTACACTATGACAACAACGTAACACTAAGATCCACTCTTTCAAATGACAGCTCAATTGCCTACTTAAAATATTCATTCTAACCATCTTCGACTCTGAAATAGACTATTTAGTGCTACACAGAGAATACAAATGATACTTCAAGTCAACAATCATCCCCTGGTTCTGACTTTGGAATCTCAGATCTCAAAAAGGTACAGAAAGTACCTTTACTAACAATACCAAGGCAATACTATAATCTAGCACAGGGGTCCCGGCGGGACGGTGAATGCCACTCTTCGTCTCAGTGGCTGAGACACAGACTCCAGGCCAGAACGCCGTCGTGGACTCTTCCTTCAATCTTTTTCATTTCGGAAGGAAAAAATAAATAAATCTGTTCATTTCAATCTAAAATAAGAGTCATTTTGAAGCACTAAATCAAAACAGCAAACATGAACTGAACCCAGTGATCTGCATCACACTTTCAGCCTATTCTCTGGCTTTTTGTATGAATATCTCTGAATTTAATTGATTTTCCCCAGTCATGTCATACTTTACTTCTTTTCACACCAATTTCCTCTGGAATCAACACTGTGCAAGAAAAAAAAAAAGGCTTCTGTATACTCTTTCAGCAAACAGTTTATTGAATAATCAAATAAATTAATACCAGTAATGCAGTTAACATAGTACCTGGCACATAGCAAGCACCCCATAAATGTTTATATTATTTCAATTAAGTATAAATACTCTTCTATACATTTCTTCTATCTCCTGCATTTGGGAAATGCAACAAAAAAATAAGTCAGTAGGAATAAGCATCAATTCTAAATATACACAAACCAGATTTTCCTAGCAGTGAAAAAGGCCTCCAATCAGTGAATTATGACGACTCGTGGGAAACATTTTCCCCTCTAACATGATGGTGTATACTGTTCCTTCCAATATTATAGCTCTTATGGCTCACTTTAAAAAAAAAAAAAAAGATGCCTTTCCTTGACATATATCCCCTTCAGCTACCAACTCATCTCTCCTAAAAAGCCAAGTTTCCTCTTAGAGCTGGCTTTACACACTGAATCTACTCTTTACTTTCCTATTCACTCTTCCACCCACTCTGTTATGGCTTCCGCAGCACCACTTCCTCAAAGCTGTTACTAGTGTTATCGATGACTTCCAGGCTGATAAATCAAATGCTCGCCTTAACCTGACACAACTGGTCACTCCTTAAAACCCTCTCCTAGATCCTTTAGTACCTCATTATGGTAGTTTTCCTCTTTCCACTACTGCTCTATTTCAATTCTTCCCTGTTCCCTTTTTCCAGTTTCTTAAACCCCTGAGTACTTCCTCAGAATTTGGTCCTGGGCATTTTCCGTATTCTTCACTCATCCACAGAATGATCTCACACATTTAAGAAACACATAAATCTCTCTCTCTCTCTCTCTCTCTCTCTCTCTCACACACACACACACACACACACACACACACAAACTTGACATCTCAGTCATCCCAAACTCAAGTCAAAAACTGAATACTGTCTGCTCTCGCTCCATATCAGTAAAAGGCACCTTTATCAACCAGTGCTTCTAATTAGAAACCCAAGTCATTCTCACACTTCTCTTATACAACTCCTTCTTCAATATCTTCCTGACTCCACCTCAAAAATTTATCTCAAATCCATTATCTTCTACAATCACTCTAATCCAAGCCACCATCATCTTTCCTGACTTCAATGGCCTCCAACTGGTTTTCCTTGCTTCCACTCTTGCCTCTCTTCAATTCATTTTCCAGAGTGGCCAGACTATTCATCTTAAAAATGCAAATAGAACCATAACATTCCCTTGCTTATTTATACCCTTTTGAGAACTACTCTTTTTACTAAAGGCAAAATTCGCATGATGTACAAGGACCTCCATGATGTAGCCCATCTATTCCTTACTCTACACCTCATTTTTGTTCTCTCTATTCCAGGCACACTCTCAACTTGCTGAATTTATGTCCAGCTTTTGCCTATGCTGAGTAAACACTCCAGCCTGGAACGCTCTACCCCTCATCCTAATTACTATTCATCCTACATGCCATTTCTCAGAGAAGCACCCACTGAGTTTCCATCTAAATTGAGTTTCCTGTCATTCTTTCTTAAGACATCCTGTTCTTGTCCTTAAGTATATACTGTCTTTGTGTATTTCTGTAATATAGCTTCTCCCACTAAACAATAAATATGTTTCATGAGGTCTTAACACATTCAAATTTAACGTGTCAGAAGCTAAACTTCTGATCTCCTCCCCATCAAAACTAGCTCTTCCCAGCCTTCCCATCTCAATCAATGGTAATTCCATCATTCTAGTTGTTTGAAACAAAAACCTCAGAATCATCTTTGATTCCTCTCTCTCACATTTTATATCCAATGCATCAGGAAATCTTTTTATCTCCATCTTAGAAATAGATCCAGAAACAGGCTACTTTTCACCTTAGTCCCAAGTTACTATCATCTGTTGCCTAAATTACTAAATGACCTCCTAGTCTCCCTGCTCCTGCCCTTGCCTTCCTATATAGATGCTATTCTCTGCAAGGCTACCAGAATGTCCTGTTAAAGGGAAAATAGCATCCCCTGTCATTCTCTATACTCCTTACCCTACTTTATTTTTCTTCATAGCATTTATCACTTAGTAGACATATACTTATTGTTAGCCTCCCCCAACTAAATATAAATGCTACAATGTTCACTGATGCATCCAAGCCACCAGACCAGTGCCTCAAAATCTGTTAAATGACTGCATGAAAGAATACTATTCTGGCAGACAGAAATTAGAGGCGGAAGGAGAGGTTGAAGAAGCCAAAAATATTTCAGATGAAGAAACACCAGCAAAAATCTTCCATGAAGGCAGAGAAATACAGGGCATGTTCAGGACCAATCTAGCTAGAATATGAGGTAAATCTGCTGCTACAGTGGGAAATAAGACTAGAAACACAAATTGAGATGATCTGAAAGACTCTGAATTCCAGATCAAGGAGTTTGTAACTAATAAACAACCAGAGAAAGTAGGATCCATTTAAGATTTGAGACAAGTAACAGTTTTACTTTAGATAGATTAAAATGATAGCATATAACACAATTACTGAGTAAAAAGATGAAAGTTTCTTTAAACAATTACTACTATATCATACTTAGTAGATTCAGTAAACAAACTACCCTTCATCTGTTAGCATACATAAACATTAAACTCATTTCTAAGTCAAAACTCTCATTTAGGTTGCCACATAAATCAATTCTTAAGGTCTTACTACAATTAGATTTTTAAAAAGCACAAGAGACAAAAAGTCACCATTTTCTATAGAAAAAGCTATCATATACCATGGCTTATCTACTCTCCTTCTGACTGTCCACTAGGCTATTGTGAGGTCCCTGAAGATAGGGACCTGTTTTTATTTCTTTCTCTCTCCAGCACTCAGTGTATAGAGAGTATTCAATTGTTTGTTTCTATCATGATCCCTATACTATTCAAGGCAAAGATTGTATCTTATATCCTCCAACTATAAAATGGGCATATCCTGCCTACTACATAGATAATTCAAGGGGAAAATTAACACTAAAAAAATAAATTTAAATTTTCAGAACAGATTTCTCCTAAAGAGCACAAAGGGAGGGCGTAACTTCAAACCATTTAAATATACTATGAGCAATTTTAAGTGCTGGCAGATTTCACAACATAAAAGCTTGCTTTCCTCCAGCAAAGATCAAACAGAGTAAATGTTCTTTTAGTGCCATTTAAAAAGATAAACCCAGATACAATCTGAATTTCTTTGATGAAACTTAAATTTTTTTTCTTAAAACCAACTCACTTAATACATGTTTCATATTAGATTGGACTTCATTTTTCATTTATCCAAGTATTCTGCTATCATGAGGAACATTAAAATATTACACATAAATTCCCATCAATAATTCACAAGTTTATTTAAAAAAAAGACATATAAAA
The DNA here is from genome assembly GCA_028627145.1 of Eidolon dupreanum. Lineage (NCBI taxonomy): Eukaryota > Metazoa > Chordata > Mammalia > Chiroptera > Pteropodidae > Eidolon > Eidolon dupreanum. The sequence goes on along the minus strand of CM053502.1, from coordinate 11,733,273 downwards.
AATAATAACATCAGCCACATTTCTAGAAAGAAGGATAAGTGATTTTTATTTGTGTTTTTCTGCTTTCTAAGTTGTCTACAGTAAACATGTGCAGTTTTTTAAATAAATGAAAAAAACATTTTTAAAAGAGAATCATACATACAAATGACTATACTAAGAAGCAGAAAGGAAATTATCTTTCAAATTTGGAGGTTAGCTTATTACTTACGGTAAACTTTTTTTAAGTATATTTGCAATCAATGGTCCTGCTGACAATTACAAATGTAAAAAACAACACCTAAAATATTGATGACTAACAATATTTTTGACATGAATTAAGAATCAATAAGCCCTAAACATTTTAAACCAAAATTTTAGATTCCCGTGTAACTTAAAATATGCTATAACCTAGAACATCAAGTAATAGAAAACCTCATACTCTTCATAAGTTTACGTCTTTGAATATTTTCAGTTCAGTCTTGGGTATATTCAAGGACAAATTTCATTTATGTCTAACCACCTTCTTTTTCTCTTGATTAGTCTATGTAGTCCAGTCTCATGGCTACCACTCTTCCACTTTCCTAAGTAGCACAACAAGCTAATTTGGTTGTCTTTAGTTTTTAATGAACTTCGCCCCAATAATCTACCACCTGGTTTCCACATCCAAAATAAAGTAACTGGCTGTTAAAGGAGGAAAACATGCATAGAACTTACATATCCTTAAAAGTTCTTAATTACTGCAGCTTTCATCTAATTGTTTGATGTTGTACTCTCCAAATTTGTTCAGATTCTCTTTTTTTCTTCTCTCACGCATACCAATAAATAGCTGTGCTGCATGGTGGTAAATTTCAATACTTCAGTTACAGATGATTGACATTTTCATATTGTATTATAATGAAAACTAAATCCTTTTCATAAGAATGAATTATTTCACGTGTAAAGTTGGAAGTAACAATTTTATTACAAAAAAAAGGGGAAGAAAACTTGTTTTTCTCCTTGCTTACAATCACACTGTATTCAGCTTCAAGAAAAGCAGGGGGTGGGGTGGATCTAAGAAACATAACATATGCATGATGCACCTGACCCTGAATTCTAATATTGTTACTTCTTCAAAATATCAACGTTAATATTTAAGATGCTCCTAGCTCATCTTTGGCATAACTATCAAATATAGTCTTATTCATCTACATTAAGTTGTTATTTTAATAAATTTAGACTAATACAGTCTCTTGGTTTTATATTTTAAATAAAGGAAAATAACAGAAATCAAATAAGGCTAATTGATATTCCTTGTAGCAATACTTGGTACTGAGCACTGAGGGATAAAAGCCAAGTCTCAAAAAGACAACAGGATTAAAAGTTCCAAGAGAATTCATAAACTGATGCCCTGAATTAAATTTAGATTTCTGTTAAATCATATTTGAATGGTGTGTAATCATGACTTAAATGTTTTTTTTATCAGAAACTCCCTTTCCATTCTGTACTACAGCCTCTAAAATGGGCAAATCCATCTTAACTTACTCCCTTACTTGATTGAAATCTTAATTCACGTCTTAATCACACTTCCCATCCTGCCTAACACATTTCCCTTTTATGGATGGACTCACTAATTCCCTATTCAGGAGACACCAGAACACTGAGAAACAGGAAGTGGGAAAGTCTTGCTCATCACCCTTTAACTGGCTTCTAGGCATCTCTGTAAGCATCCTTCAAAACCAAATGTGACTTTTAGTGACAGCCAGGTCCTCCTCATTGCCTCTATTATTATTCATACTGTGTCGGGCTTCTCATGTGTTCAGTCCCCTTGGCTCAGAAGTCTGTTTCTTCCTCATTTTGGGTTTCTTTCTCTTAGATTTTTACATTCAACCAAATTATCACATTGGCCTTTGCCAAGAGTGGCATCGTTAGATCTTCAGGAACAGCTCAGAGAAAAAGGGAGCGCAATAGAGTTCCCATTAACCTTACATTTTCACCTTCATTTCTATCTCCTGAATGTTTCCCTCTGGAAACCTCAAAATAAATGGCAAAGCAATTACACCCAAGGTAACACTGTACTGATGTTGAGTTAGTTTCTTGTGCAATTGTCAGAACAAAGTTCTCAGCATTGTTTCCTATAGAAAATATATTTCGTGTGTGTGTGTGTGTGTGTGTGTGTGTGTGTTAAAAAGGAGGTTAAAGCCTGCCCTTGACACAAGAACTCCCTCTTTATGCTGGAAAAACAGCCGAGAGTTTACCCATCTGTATGATCCATTTGCACCTTCGCAAATGCCACTTGGAAGTTGTTGAATAGACAGCAGTCGAAAAAAATAGGGAAGTGCTGTTAGAATTAGCAAAAACCTAAGTAAGTTAGGTTTTAAAAGTCTCATCCTCGACTTTTAAATAACTTGTCTCCCTGGCCCTATGGATTTGAATCATTCCTGGTTCCTTCCACTTTCAGAATCAATCTGCGTATTGTTTCTTGCATAAGGAATTTACAAATGATTATCACAACTAACATTCCCATTCTTGGCTATTCCTGATCCACCTATTTCTCACACTTTTTCAAGGTTAAGTTCAAGCCTACTTCCATTTTTCTCCATATCTCGAAGCCCAACTTAATGTGAACCATACTTGACTCCTCAAGCATGTACCATCTTGTGTTGTTTTCTTTCCAATAAAATTTATAAACCTAAAGATAGGAAATGTTTACTAATTTCTGATATCTTCCATAGTACTTAACTCTCTATTAGGCACTTAGTTTATGCCAGTAAATGCTTTAAGTCACAGATAATCATATGGAAGTGACTTTAATGATCATCTAGCCCAAACCTCTCTTCTATACCTTGCTTATATGAATTATGCTTGACAATCAGAATGCCACTATTTATATTCTTAGAATAATAGTTCTTAATCTTTGGGCTATATAGGAATCTGCAGGGAAATAAAAGACTCATATAGAATATTTTATGTAATTTCAAGGATTTAGAGAATCCCATGAATCTTACTACTGAAGCCCATATTTAAGACTATACTATCATCAACAACAAAAAATAGGTGTTTACTGTGTACCAAGTACTATTTCTAATGCTTTATATAGGGTAGTATATGGCTAGATCACATTTCCCAGCATTCCTTAGTTAGATGAAACCATGTGATTAAGTTCTCCCTGGTGGACTAGGAAAGAAAGTGAGAGGTAGAACTTGGTTGGGGCTCTTTAGAGAGATGTGCCTCCTCTATACTCTCCACCTCCCACTGGCTGCAACCAGGACTTCTCTGCCACCAGCTTTGACTACTCAGAGGGCAATACTCTGGAGACTGGTGAAAAAACAAGCTGGAAAGAGCCCTATTCCCTATATAACTCTAAGAAGGAAAGCCACACCAATATCTAGGACACCTCAACTGAACTGCTAGGTGAGAAAGAAAATCCACTCTCTTTTCAACTTCTCTCATTTTGTTGTTCAACAATTAATATTTACTTTTACCCAATACAGAAATCTTGGTTTCCAAATTCTGAACATAACCAAGAAGAAATATTGGTGGAAATTATGGTAAATACATGAAAATACTGGAAGCAATAAATAATGGAGGTAGGAAACAAGATTGAGTAGATAAAATCACATGGAGTTTTGGAGACTGGAGTCTAGGCAGTTGAAAGAAGGACCAAGGTTTGAGACTCAGACCATCAGGATCTAACTAAGTATAGTAGTTCCCGATTCCGAAGCATGGCAGACACACATTGATAGCAAATAGTCAGAAAGAAGAAGGAAACAATCTCATTTCAACCATTTGGTACTCTCTTATATTCCAGGCACTCAGAACAATCTAAAGACTTTACCCTCAAGGAACTTACTGTCTATCTAGTAGGGGAAACGGCATATATATGTACATACAAGATAACACACAATTAGCATTTAGTTATATACTGTGTACTAGACACTTTTCTAAGCTTATTACATGCCACATATATTAACTATTTAATCCCATGAGGTTGGCTATTAATATTCCAACTGTGCAGATGAGGCACAGAGAGGTTTAAGTAATGTGTCTTGGAACACACAATTAGTTAAGTGGACAAATTGGATTACAAATCCAGGCAGCGGTCAGGTAAGACCTTATGCCCTTGCTAAAGGGTTTAAACTTCATCCTATTGGTTGGTCGTTCCTCACTGGGTCTGGTGTTACCAAAATATATACACCTACCAGGTCCCTCAGAATGGGAAACTGGGCATCCCCAACTGTTGTGGATGACTGTCTTTATAAGCTTCTTTTACTATTTGGGAATGTGTCCTATCCTCTCAGTGTTGGGGTAAACAGACGAAAATTGACCAATGCTGTTATATAGGTGATAGAGAGTCACTGGGCTTATAGGCAAATAATTCCAAAAACAATATTCACAAAGAAAGAAATGTAGCTTTCAGTCCACACTAGTTGGGAAGGCCCTAGCATATTTCTCTTAAATTTAAAGATACTTAAACAGGTAGGCTCAATATCTTTTTACTTCCATGCCTGAAGTGTAGATAATAGTTTTCTACTACAAACAGATACCTTTTAGTAAAGTAAATAACATTGTTTAACACACCTCACTGGAGAACCCAGGCCTCTGTCCCCTCACTGCTTTCAAAATAACTATATTTATAAGGGTATTTCCCTCCCATTTGCATTTCCCACATAGGTTTTCAGAAGAAATGAAAAATACTCTTTACCACAATTTATCTGGTACTTTTGTTGCCCTTTGAAACAACTACCCTGGTTTATATTGGTACAAATTTTTGCCTATACAGAGCAGCAGAAAACATTTCACCTCTTCACAAACTGAAAAAGAAGTCTCAGAGAGAAAAAACAACTCACCCAGAGTACAACCCGACCAGTGAAAAAAAAAAACTGTGACCTGAACTCTGGTTCTTTGACACCAAGGCCCATGAGAAAGGCTTACGACAAACGGTAAATAGGATGCTTTTAGCTGGTTCACAAACATTTTTCTATCATATATTTATAAGAAATATAATCACCATACCTAATCCATAGTTTCACAAGTATTATTGCTTAAGGCAAAGCTATGTTTTTTAAAAAGAAGGTTGTATTTAGTAAATAGTAATATCCATCTAACACAAATATGAAAACTGGGAAGGGGTATGCAAGTGACTCAAATTTGGGAAACAGCCACGCCCCTCCTAATTTAAGGGTTAATATAGTAAGCAGGGCATTAAGCATTGATCTCTTCCTAATTCATACACTTCTTTTTTTCTTGTCTTATTGTATTGGCTAGGACCACCAGTACAATATTAAAAAGAAACCATTACTGACAGTATCCTTATCAGATTTTAAATTTAATGCTCCTTCTGAAGTTTCACCAATTAAGTATCATGTTTTTTTTAGATTTTTAGTGGATAATACTGTCTCTGAGTTTATGGAAATTCTTTTTTATTCCTAGCTCAGTAAAACATTTTGAATACTAATCTCTGACCCACACTTCGCCCTTCTCCATGCTGCCTTCCACTTCTCTCCCTTTTATTTCGGCTCCTTCCTACATTCCCTGCATCTCAGAGTACTATATCTGCCATCCGAAGTAACTGAGACTCTTTGAAGATATTCTGGAGGTTCTATACCAGTCTCTTGCTTCAGTTCCCAAGACCAAAATGTTTCTAAAACAGACAACTGAAAGAAAATCCTAAAACAAGCACACTTTTGATTACTCGCAGATCCGTCCTCTCCATGTCTCAAAAACACCCTTCAGTGTCTTCCCTTCTTTAAAATAAAAACTCAGGAAAAACAACAAAATCGTTAACTTTCCAATTCAGAGCCTAGCTTTGAATGAGCCTGCTTAAAAGTAACTAAGAGAATCTCGAGGATTTTAAAGAAGTTTTGAGGGAGGCAGCTGGATCCAGATGTTAGTAACTTCTACTCTCCTTTGCTAAAACGAAAATTATTACAGAAAAAAGGGACAGAGGTAGTCTTTGTAAGCAAATAAGGTAGTTCTAGGATATAAAAACTGAAGAGACTAGAGCGGAAATCAACCCTTTAAGGCCCAAGCAAGTTATGAATTCTTTCCCTCGTCGCTTTTTTTTTTTTTTTTTTTTTTTTTTTTTTTTTAACAAAAGGGCACGCACAATCTTTCCCGAAGCAGCAACAGCGAGGGGAGCAGCCAAAATGTTGCATCATGCAAAACACTCTGCACTTGAAAAACAAGAAAACCAGATGGTGGTAAAATACCTAAGACAGGAAAACCCAAGTTGGGAATCTCAGGCTTTTCCGGAAGCCCAGGAATGTCTGCTCTTTAAAAAAATAAAAAAATTAAAACTACATTAAAAATTAAAGTTACAATTTCATACCAGCGGAGAGAGAAATGTTCTTTCAGAAACCTTTCAAAGAAGTTCAGTTCATCACCTCACCACTGACTGGAGGCTCTGGCTCCCCGGCTGGGGGTGGACTTGGAGGGCTGAAAGGTGGGGATGGAGGAGCCGGGGCCGGTCGCCAGGGCGGGAGTGGGTGATAGGGGTGATAGACCCACCCTCAACCCGGTCCTGGGGAACTCCGGGGCCCGAGGGGAAGCAGCTCGTTGCACCCAGGCGCGGGACCACTGTCTGAAGTCCACCAGAGCCCGCGCAGCTGGAGGAGGTGACTGCTGCTCCGGAGTGCTGGCTTTCGGAGGTCCCGGTCCCACCCCCGCTCCCTAGACAGGCCTCGGCGACAGGAAGGCGCGGGTTGGCCCGAGACAATGGGTCGGGGGCGCAGGAGCAGCGCTTCCCTCAGCCCCGGGTGCGGGGCGCCGCGCGGGGGCGCAGGGGCTGAGGAGCGCCCAGGAACGCCGCCCCGTGCAGCCGGGCGGGCGCCGGGGACTAAGCCGGGCGGGACGGCGGGCGAGCGCTCACCTTGACGAAGAGCTCGATGATGGGCTCTTTGTCCTCCTCCTTCAGCCCGTTCAGCGGCATCGACAAAGCCATGGCCGGCTCGGCTAGCTTCACAACTGATGGTAGCGGAGGCTGCTTCTGCTCCGGGGCTGCTCCGGTGTGGGCTCCCGCTGCGCTGCGCTGCGCTGCGCCTCCCTGGACAGTCCCAGCGTCGAGCTCGCCTCAGCGTCGGCTGCTCAGCACCACCCCACGCCTCGCGCGCGACTCCGAGGCGGCTGCAGCCCAAGCGGCTTCAAACCGAGGGGCGGGGCCGAGGGGCGGGACCTCGTTGGGGGCGGGGCTAAGGCCTGCGTCCCTTTACTCTCGGGAGGAAACCAGACAGCCCGACCTCGCCGGGCGAGGCCTCGGGCAGGGGCGGAGGACAGACCACCTGGAGGCTGCTAAGGGGACGTGACCCAGGCTCCGGGGCGAGGCCTTGGCTCAGGCAAAGAGAGAAAGAGAGAGAGAGAGAGAGAGAGAGAGAGAGAGAGAGAGAGAGAGAGAGAGGGAGAGAGGAAAGAGAGGAGAGAGAGGGACTCTGCGCCACGCCTTCCGAGGGAGCGGGAGGGAAAATTCCCCCGGGGGCCGGAGCCTGACACCGCCTCCCGCGGCAGCGCGGGCGCGGCCACGCAGCTGCTGCTGGCGCTGCACCAGGTGACCTCATGCCTTCAGCGGGCCTGGAGAGGCGAGAAGGCGCCTTCTGACCTCTCCCCAGCTGCAGCCCCAGGATTCATCGCCCTTTACCGAAGCTTCTTCCCCAACGCAGACGGAGCTGCCTTTTCCAGAACAACTTTTTGGAAAGTTTTCATCCCCTTAGAAACACATTGTTTTCCCTCCTCTGATGTCTTCGTTTTTCCCTTTGACTTTCTTTCTATTTTGGGAGCTAGCGTATTAACATATTTATGAGACCCTACTGTGTTCCCAGCTGGAGCGATAAACAGTAGGGACAGGATCCCTCTGCTCCTAGAGCCTAGTCTTGAACTGCGACTTCATTGTCTGCAGGCCACAGGACTTCCAAACTACTGTCAATGCTGTTCCTCCTGCCTGGACCGATTTGCTCCCCCATTCACCTGACACACTTGAGTGTGCATCAGATTCACCTGGGTGCTACACCCAGACCTGCTTTATCCAATTCTCTGATTCTCCCCTAGAGAAAGGAGAAATGCACATTTTAACGAGCACCAGGACAATTTTGATGTAGGGGTCCTCAAACCAGAAAAACTGCTCTGAGAACAGGGGCCAGGATTCTTTGAGCCAGGAACCTGGTACACCATGCCCAGGTTTGCTACTGTTGAGTGCCTGGGCACATGTCACCCCCTCTGGAAGCAGTTATTTGTTCCCTCTTCTGACTTTCTTTAATGCTTGACTCAGCTTCTCCCACTTCCCGCGTTAGGTTGAATAGTTCCTGGGAAGGCCAAACGTAGGAGTTTGTCTCTATATCCTCACTTAGCAGTAAGTTTCGTGGATGATTTAATGTTTTAAAAATTAAATGTATGCATAAAAATCAATGAAACCTGCAGTTTCTTTCTCTCCCAGACCAATGCAAGTTGCTCACATATTGTTGTAGGGACTCTGATAAAGAGACAGTGGGCCCCAGAGGTTAGAAACACATGTTCTGGATAAATTGTCCTGAAATTTCCAGGCCTCTAAACCCCTAAGCCTCAGTTTCATTATCTAGAAGGGGGGTGAGCGGGAGGGCAATTACTGGAACTTGCCTTACACTGTCCTGTTCAGTCCGTGATGGCTGCTCTCACTGTATTGGGCCCTGTACTATCCCTGTTTCCCCCTACAGGCTGGGATGATATACTGAACTCCCTCCATGACCAGTTTGTTTGTTGAAAAAGAAAATAACACCAGGAGTCTGTCTCCTAAATGGGGATGTGAGCAGAAAACAAACTGAGTGCTTGGCTGGACTCTGAACCCAATGTTAGTTTTTCATGGAATCACAAGGTATACCAAAGTTCCCTTCCAGCCTCCCCCTTCCCCCACGCCTGAAAAGGAATGGAAAAGGTGAACCAGGTCAAAGGAGATCCAAGAAGATCCAGATCTAAAAGATCAAATGGAATCTCAAAGAAAGCCCCAGACTTGCCCTAAGGCAAAGTACCATTTCAAGGTTGTTTTCGGAATCTGCCTGAGGGCTTATGAAAATTCAGTTGGAATCAGAGAATACTGACTGCGGTGTCTGTTGCAGGCCCCAACACTGGCCTCGCAGCACAAGAATACGAAGATAACCAGGGCCTAAAAGACTCAGCCGACCAGGGATGTTTTAGCCTCATTGACTAAATAAACCCAGATCTTAGTTGGGAGGAAGCCGGCAGACAGTGTCCTCCACAGAGCCCTGAGGTAGTGATGATGATCTCCCAGGCTCAGATACAGAGCTTCTGCTTAGAAACCTGGTCAGTCACTCACACCAGCATTTCCCAATTTCTACTCCCATGGAGGGTGGAGCTGGTCTGCAGAAGAGGATAGAGGGAGATAACGTTTATTCAGGGAAAGGTCCATAAGTACATAGCCTTCAAGTCTCATCTTCAACCTTCAAAAAGCATGCATATTTTGCATTCTACCCTCATGATTTTTTACAACAGCACACACTAATCTTAAAGATTAGTGGAGATGCTTTCTCCTCCCTCCCCTACACACACACCTCATCTCTCCTTACTCTCAGCTTTGCTCTTCACCCCAGCCAAGTGGCCTCATTACTATTCCCTGCACATGCCAAACACACCCTTGCCTCAGGGCCTTTGCACTTGCTATTCTTTCTCCATAGAACATTCTTTCCCCAGAATTCCTGCAATTTCCACTCCCTTGCCTGCTTCAGGTTTGCTCAAATGCCACCTTCTCAGAGAACTCTCCCCAAATGCCATCCTATTCATCATTACAAGCTGTTCTATCTCATTCCACCCTCCACTTTCTCTCCATAACACTTACCACCCTCTGACATATATTTTACTTATTTATTTGCATATTATCCTTTATGCATATTCGTACATAGAACATAAACTCTATGAGGGCATGGATTTTTTTTTCTTAATTGGTACAGTTATTTAAAATATATAGGCTAAATGGTCCTGTGTATAAGTGTTGTTGTGGTTGTATGCTGGCTTCCATAAAACATAATTAATCATAAGGAGCTCTTCACCAAATATACTCTAGACAGAAGAAAAAGGTTAATAGAAACGACTGACAAGACAGTGCCACTGCAGACGTAACTCCCTTATATAATTAATACTTGCTAGAAAATGGAATTTGACATTATTTACGATTATACTAACATTCATGGAGGTTGACTCTCACAGGTAGAAGGGCATACTATGGCCACAAAACATCTTTCACACTTTCCAAATCGTTTTATATTTTAGCTATGAAGGTCAGTTACCAGAGCCAAACTTGTTCTTAACAAGTAGAAGTTTTATGTCCATTCAAAGAGTCTCTATGTCTTTCTAGGCCTAGTCATTTGCAGATCGATTTGCAGAGTAGAAACTGTAACCAGGTTCTTCATATTATGCAGTCACATGTGATGTCCAATCTTTATATGCTGTCCAATTTCTTTAAGATAAATGGAGTGACTCACACAGGGCCATGTAGGTGAGGAAGTTCTGTATGCAGGAGATCACATCCTCATGCAACTTCTGTTTCATTTCCTCGGGGTCCAGCTTCCATGCATCACGGCTCTGCCTCACCAATGTCCAGCTGCTATGCTCCAGGGTTCTTGTTTGACTTTGTTTGTGGCTAATATTCCCAGCTCATAGAACAGCTCATGATAGACAATAAAAACTTATGGAATGAGTGGATGTGCCGTGTTTATGCTATGATTTCCTGTACCCCTGGCATACCCTTTGCAGGGTCTTGCTCACCCAATCTGAGAAGCCAGGTGGTTTGTGTTTGTTTATAATTGCTTCTTCATCAGGGGAGGATTCATGGAGACACCATCTTGTCCTTTGGAAACCCGTCTTTTTTTGAGACCTGGCTTTTATTCCTCTGTAGTGCTGCTGGCTGACTGTCTCAACCCCATTTTGTGCAGTTAAGGCAGTAGAGTGAAATGCTGTGTAAATGGACTCTGGGGTCAGACAATCAGGGCTCCACTTCTGACTCTGTCATTTGCTAGCTCAGATAACTTGTTTAACTTCTCCATGCTTCAGTTTCTCCTCTGTAAAATGGGTTTAAAAATAGTACATATTTAATAGGATTGTTGATAAGTAAATCTATGTTAAGTGCTTGGAATAGTGCCTGGCATGTGATAAGTGCTCTGTAGAGACTAGCTGTTGCTACTATACCCAACTGTCCATCATCTCAGCCACTAAGTTCCCATGCTGCCTGCCAGACACCTAGCTGTGTGTTTTCATATCCCATCACATTTATTCCTCATGGTGTTTCAGAAGGTGAGTTTTCATTGTCCCCATTTAACAATTAAGGAAATTGAGGGTCAGAGGAAATAAACACAAGTTATTTAGCTGGGAAGATTGTGGAGCTGAGATTCAGACCTGCAACTGTCTCTTGACTACATTATATTTTAAAGGGGTGTGAGAAAGGTAGTCTCCTACTCATCCTTCAATGCCCAACTCAAATATTACCCTGCTTCAAGGAGCTTCCCTGTGCCAACGCATTGGTCTTGATTCTACATCACCCACCAAGGTGGTCAGGGTGATGTAGCAGTTGCCAGTGTGGGCTTCTCTAGCAAATCGCCCGATGCAAATTTCATTGGGCAAGTTACTAATTCAAGCAAGTTTCCTCATTACTACAACAAAATATAACGGAACCTAACGCATAAAACTATGAGGATTAAATGAGATAAAGCATGTAAAATATTTAATAATAAGCATTTAATAAATGTTAGCTATTATTACTATTCTTATCGATGTCTTCTTTCTTGGTACAGTGTGTGATTCTTAGAGCACAAAGAACTTCGTCATTTCCATCTTTACTTGAGCAAAATATTTAATTTCTTCACTGGGTGATTTTGAGAAAGTTACCTTCTCTATACCTTGGTTTCCTCAATAAAATGATGGTAATTATAATATCTGCCTCATAGGGTTGTTATGGAGATAAAATAAGTTAATAAATGTAAAGCACTTAGCACACTGCCTGGCATATGCTAAGTACTCAATAAATATTAGCTATTATTTATGTTCTCCTATGCCTAACTCAGTGCCTGAAACATAAGATAATAATAATAATAATATTGAAAAAACAAATTTAAAAATTTTCAAACATCACCTTTTAACTTCCCATCTCCTAAGTATCATACCATTGCTTCTCTCACTGCTCCTATAGTAGGTGCTCAATTAGTCTTTGGCGATGTCAGACAAACCTGCTACAAAAAATCCCAGTGCAGCTTTGGACTTCAGCTGTGTCCCCATGATGTGAATTAAGTCCTACAAAATCCTGTTAAGTGTGACTTAGCCATAATTTTAGCTCAAGTTTAACTTGAATGTTGTGTCCACAGAAGCACCAACCTTTCCTGCCTCCCTCTAGATCCAGGCTCCCCTGGAGGAAGCAAAGTCACTCAACAAACACAAGAGCAGGAGACACATTTTGATTCAGCTTTTCTAGGCTCTTAGAACAGAGTTCTAATCTGTGGGTCTAAGGACTGAGTTTTCTTCCTGGCCACAAGCCTCAGTAGATGGACTTTCATTGAAAGGAGGACCATCTAGGTACCCTTTGTAACAAGAATACAGGGGAGAAAACTGAGGTTCAGAGAAGTTAAGTAGTTTGTCTAGGGTCACACAGTTGGTAAGTGGCAGAACCAATAATTAAACCCAGATATCTTGGTCCTTGTTGCCTATGGCCTGGCCAGCCATCTGCCTATAATGCCAGCCTCAAAGAGTTCTTATGAGCATTTAAAAAGATGGTACATAAAGTGTTTGGCACAATGTAAGCATTCCAAAAGCATCATCTTCTGCTTCTTCTGCACAAACCCCTTCCCATCTCCTCTCCTCCGCCTCAAGGTCCCAAGGTCAAAAGATTTTTCATAGCAGGCCAACTTGGCCACTAGTATAGGCAAATTATTTCACCTTACCAAGCCTCAGTTTCTTCTTCTGTCAAGTGCAGGAATAATGTCTATATCAGAGGCTTCTGTTACTTCAGGGAGAGAAGGAAAATTTTATACAGACATGACAAGTTATTATTCACATCAAAAAGAATTTATTAACAAAACATCCATGGGCGTAGCATCTACTGGGCTGGCTGTCTTCAACATTAGTTGCAAAGAAAAACAACTGGACATCTATTACCAATAATAAGAAACTTCATGAAAGTGATTAAAATTAATATGTTTTTTAGAAATCAGTGCCTCTCTACGAAGCCCCACCAGTTAAAAACTATAATGGAAGAAAAAGCCTCATTTATTAAAAGCAACCAAAAATATAAAAATATTTGAGAAATAGGAAAGCATCATAATAATATGTGCAAGTTTTATTTGAAAAAAATTAATGTTTTTGAGAAACATTCATGTATATGACAGAATATACATACTCTCAAAAAATATTGAAAATGCTTAAATAAATGGAGAGGCATAATCTATTCTTGGATAGAGAGACTCAAACTCATTTGATTAGGCCTTTCTATATTCTTTCATTATAAAATTTAAGGTAATACCCCTATATTATTTCTGCATGCCTGTATATCACATTTGTATACCTTTATGTCATCTTTTCATACTGTATATTACATACGTACTTCTCTCTGGCAGGAAACACAAGACATTGGTAACAGTATTTACCCACAAAGAGGGTACCTGTGTCACTGGGCACAGAGGTGTACATTTGTTTACTATATTATACTTTTTCTTTTTTAACTCTAAAATATTGTCCTATGAATATATATTACCTATCCAAAAATTGATTTTAAAAAGAAAAAAAAAAAACAGTTGAAAGAGCATTCTAAAGTACAATTAAGCCTAAACTTTTGGACAGTCACCTTTCCAGTTCTGCAGGAAGGAGCTAGGTAACCTCAGGCAGGGCTTATCCTCCCTGCCATCTTGATTTCCTGCCTTATCATACAATTGGGTGGGAGCAGAAAAACCCATGTCTCCTTGCTTTGCATCTCACTCTTTTCCACTGCATCCAGCTGCATCCCTTCAAGGACTGGTCCTGAGGATGATGACCCAGCCTCTGTTCCTGGTCCTTCCTCTCTCTCTCTCTCTCTCTCTCTCTCTCTCTCTCTCTCTCTCACACACACAAACACACACACACACACACACACACACACACACACACACACACAGAATATTAAAACCATTTGGACACAGTGCAGATCTATTCCCCAGGGAGCAGAAACCCTACCCTCAGCCCTTTTCTGTCCTGCTCGCCTGGAGACTGTTTCATCTTGAGAAAGTTACAGGTTTCATTTTGTCACTTGGAAGCTGCTGCAGCCAGGAAGGGAACCCGAGTTGACTTGGAGCCAGGGCCTTAATTGGATTGGATCCCTGTGGAGGCCATTAGCCTCTTGCTGCAGCTAGGCAGAGAAGAACCACATCCTCTCCCACCCCAACCCCCACTTACACACACCCCAGCCAAGATCTTCAGTGGCCTACCACCCAAATAAAGTACTGTAATAAGTTTCCAATTATTATTATTATTCCTTCTATTTGAATACTTTTTGCTGTTTCTAGACACTAGCAAATATTATAAGTATTATAAGTCATTTCATTTGACCTCTTTATTCACTCAGGCCACAAATTTTTATTGAGGCCCTACTATGTGTCAGCCACTATTCCAGGCCCAGGGCAGGCAGCATCTTGGCTTTCACGAAAATTACTTCTATTTGGAAAGACAGACAACAAATCAATACCCAGGGCAATATGCCTGTCAGAAAGTAATAAGAGCTATGAAGAAGAATAAAGCAGAGTAAGGGGATGGAGAGGGATGTTGGGGGCAGAGAGAAGGAACAACTTCTCTAATAAGATGACATTTGAGTAAAGACCTGAAGGAAGTGAGTATGATATCTGGGCAAATAGTGCTCTAGGCAGAAAGAACAGTAAGTGCAAAGGCACTGAGGCAGAAATGTTCTTGGTGTGTTGGAGGAACAATAAAAGAGGCAGATGAGAAATCAAAACTGTGGACAGTTTGGTGACTTATTTACTGAAACCTCCTGCCAACAATTCAGTGGCTCTTGTCCACTTCTCTGCCTAGTGAACACTGAAGAGTAGCCAAGGGTTTAGAAAAACCTCTTTAGCTAGACAACAGAAAATTTCCCATGATGATAAATAACCCATTCTCAAAAGAAAAAAGATGATGTGTAGGAGATATTATCCATAAAGGCAAAAGAATTTAAAAACAACTTTAAAACTACTAATCATTAGAAGAGAAAACTACTGTTTGTTAGCTGAATACTGTGCCTGTAACTTTCTACATTGAGTTTCCACATATGAGGAAACCATGGCTTGGAGAAGATGTGTGGCTTGTTTAAGATCATAGAGCCAGGGGTTTAAACTCAGGTCCAATTACATGCCTGTCTCCCCTTCCAAACCATAAGCATTGTAAGGGTAGGTCCATGTTTATCTTCTTTACCTTTGTATGAGTGGCGGATAGCACAGGGCCTGGCTCAAAGCTGACACTCAAAAAATGTTGAGTAAATAATTGAAGATCTCTATCTTTAAAGACTGTTCTGATTCAGATACACCACTTTGCTTCCCTATCAAAATATGATTCAACCAAATCATTGGAATATTCTACGGTTATTAAAAATAGTTTGCGTCAATAAAACGCAGTTTATCTATATAATAGAATAATACACAGTCATTAAAAATGATGGTGAGATTGCTGAGAATGGAGCTGTTGATGGCGGTAGGAGCTAGTGGAGTCAGCCACCAAGATGATGGTATTCTATACCTGGTGGCCTCTGCTCAGTGCCACTCACTGCTCCCTCGGCCCATATCCCCACTCCCACCTCCACTCCAGCTCCAACTTCCTAGCCAAGCCTAATGTAGCAGCCTGGAGGCTCAGAAATAATAATGACCATCCTTATCATCAACACTATTATTATTATTAGAACTTACACTATTATTACAGAGTTATCGAGCACTTAAATGCCTGAATGAGTACATTGCATACACAATCTCATTTAATACTTGTAATTCAAGCTGAGTATTATTATTGCTCCCCACTTTGCAGAGGAAGAAACTGAGGCTTAAAGAGATGAAATCACTTGCCCAAGTCAAAGTAAGCAGCGGAGCTGGGATTTAAACCCAAGTCTATTCTGACTTCAGATGGTGTATTTGACTACACTGTCCTGCCCCCTCCCATTCGTCACCCATATTCATTCTAGACAGTGCCTTGCGTTCAGCAGTTTTCCCCTAGGTGCCTTTTCTGCCCTTTGCCCCTTGACCTAAGATTATGGATATGACCTCCAACCTAGAGAAATAGCTTTCACCGCACAGGGTCCACACTGGAGCTGGTGGCCCTGACTCAGATGAGGTGCCCATTTCCTACTGCCTAAAGGTGCAGGAGCAGCCAGCTGTTGCTCCAGAAGAATCCCAGCTGCTTTCCTGCAACATCAGAGCAAAAGTCAACAGTCCTTTCCAGCCAAAATTTGATTTGAATAAGGACATTTCTTCTCCATCCTTAGACGTTCACAGTTCATTTATTTGGTACTTTGAGACCTGAACAATCAGCCCAATAGATCACAGGTAGGTAGCAGAGGAGGCGTTAAACTATTTGAAATTCAAGCAGGCAACTGTGTTTTTTCAAAGTCGAGCAGTGTCCTTCACGCTTCAAAAGAATAAACGAATTCCCCAGCCCTGAGCTGTGCCAGAGTCTCAGCAGCCAGAGACCCACAAGAAGGGGAAAGGGAAAAGCAGCAGGTCCATATTTTCTCAGCTGCATCCCACACCCTGGCGGTCCACCTCTCTCACTTGGTGACGGTTTGGTGATACTTGGAGGCCCTGGCTTGGTTGATTGGTTTGTTTCCCATATTAAACAGTTGCTATTCTCCTCACACAGAGCTGCACTTTCTATTGCAATGTTCATACTTGGACCAGGACTGCTGGTCCTTGTGTGGACACTGTACCCACAGGGGGGACAGAAGGACAACAGCCTTACCTGAGCCTTACCTGATCACAGACATGGTCAGGGTCCTGAGGGTTGAGCCCAAAGCTTGTCTCCCCCCAGTCTCCCTCTCCCCATCTGGTTTGCATCTTCATTTACAGATGAGTTTCCTTTCTTCTGAACCCACCTGGACGCTTCAACTGCTGGATTTACCCTGCCAAGGCAGGGAGCAGAATCCCTAGAGTCATGCGGCAAGGCTCCCAAGGTGCATAAGCATCTCCAAGCCCCACATAACGCTGATATAGTATGCTAAGAGTGGCCTCATCCCAGTCCCACAAGGCTAGGGGGTGGGGTACGGGAGGATGACAAGGACAAAGAAACTGAAAGGGAGTGAGGCACCTCTTCCTGCTGATCAGAAATAAACACTGCAAAAATCAGCAGGAACAGGATATTTACATGACCTTAAAGTGTCCCCACAGATTGCTTATTACTTACAAGGAGGGAAATTGTAAGTTATGCAATGGAGAAATCAGACCACCTCTTAACTAAGTAATCAAAAGGAATATCACTCTCTTCAGGCAGACAGACATCAGGGGCGTCTAGAAGTGACACCCTGAGAAGCATTCAATATCAGTTTTGTAATTTCCAGTTGAAAACGCATAACCTGAATCTAATTATGAGGAAAAATCTGCCACACCCAAACTGAACAACAGTCTATAAAATATCTGGTCTATATTCTTCAAAATTTCAATGTCATGAAAGGCAAAGAAAGGCAGGTTTCTATTCCAGATTAGAAGAGAGTAAAAAGACATGACAATTAAACATAATGCATGCTCTAGGACTGGATCTTGTACTAGAGGGAAAAGAATACTACAAAGAACATTACTGGGTCAATTGACAAAATGAAAATATGGATAGTAGATTAAAGTATTATATGAATGTTAAATTTCCTGAATTTCACAGCTGTACTGTGGTTAGGTAAGAGATAGCCTTGTTATAGGAAATATATACTGAAGCATTATGGGGTCAAGGGGTGTGACATCTACCATTGACTCTCAGGTGGTTCAGAAACAATATATGTCCCATAATTATATGTGCAACTATATCTATCTACCTATTTGACTATCTATATCTCTACCCATATCTGTCTAACATCTGTTGAGAGAGAGAAAATAAATGTGGCAAATGCAAAAAACAAATAGTGAAAATAGGTAAGGGGTATTTCAGAGTTCTGAGTGTTATTCTTGCAACTTTTCTGGCAGTTTGAAAGTATTTTAAATTAAAATAAACACCAAAGGGATCCAAGGGGAAGAAAAGCTGGATCCCCAGCTGAAATCTTAGGACTCTTTTTTTCTTTCCTTCTTGAGTGACTTGAGGTGGCAGACTCATCTTACGGCTTCTCTCTTTTGAAGCAATTTTTTTGTGGGTTGGTCGTTTTTCCTTTTGCTAATAGCCAGGAAGACGATCCAGCCCTCTTACATCAACATCACTGGGGCCACGGAGTCTGGCAGTCAGGGTGGAACCTTCTAGGAGGGCCAGCTCGGAAACATGGCAGCACGAGCTCACCCGCTGGGCTTTCCAAAGTGAAAAAGCAAGGGTTTCTGAGCCTGTAGGACTCACTTTGGAGAGTGAGGAGGAAGGGAGCTGTTACGCCCATGCAGGGACTTGGGTCCCGCACCCCACCCCTACTGTCTGGAGTGCAGCCAGGAACCACCTTTTCTGTCTCCTGCTTGTCAGGGGGCAATCAGAAGACACTTGTCAAGTGCTCCCTGCCAGTTTATAGTATAAATGACTGCTGTCTTTTCTGAAGAGGTTAAGGACCTCAACGCTAAATTCAGACTGCCTGGGTCAGGCACAGCTAGCAAGTGACTCTCTAGTCACTTCACCTGCAGCAAGCCTCCTCACCTCCACGAGACTCAATGTCCTCTCCCATAAAGTGGAGACAACATCATACTTCATAGGCTTCTTGAAACTACTGAAGGGAATACTTCATATAGAGAGCTGGCTCATGCTAAATACTCCACAAATGTTCGTTGTTACTCTTATTATTAACCACAGGCCCTGCCCTTTCAGAGTTTGCGGGCTGGCCAAGAAAACCACCAGTTTAAGAAGTAATGTGAAGTCTATGACCATATCACCCTGAACGTGCCCGATCCCATTTGATCTCAGAAGCTAAGCAGGGTTGGGCCTGGTTAGTACTTGGATGGGAGACCACCTAGGAAAACCAGGTGCTGTAGGCATAAAAAAAGTAAAAAATAAGGAATTGTAAGCTGACAAGGTCCTTGCAACCTGTGAGGTCAACCAAGGGTGGTCTCACCTAAAGAGGGAGGAGGAGGAGGAGGAGGAGGAGGAGGAGGAGGAGAAGGAGAAGGAGAAGGAGAAGGAGAAGGAGAAGGAGAAGGAGAAGGAGAAGGAGAAGGAGAA
>CM053502.1:11664199-11713522 GCA_028627145.1 Eidolon dupreanum | reverse complement strand
TGGGGTGGCCTTATACTGCTCTGAGAAATGGGGCCTCTTTTCTTGGTGTGGAGGTACCCTGAGGATCCAGTGAAGAGCAGCTGCCTGCCCATGGGCAATGTCCTCCATGTTGATGGCATGGGAGGAAGTGAACCTTATTAATGTGAACACTCTAGGGGAAGGGCACGCAAAGTGGGGAAGGCTGGGGGGCATCTTTGTACTTTTGCTCCTTCAACTGCCAGGCACCTACTTCTGTGGACACAGGCGCTTGGCTGGGGGACTTTCACAGACCCAGGGTCTCTCTAAAAAGGGTGTCTCTTAAAGAGCCAGAACAGAGAATGGGAGGGGGAGCCCAGAGATGGATCCCAAGGGTGACAACTGTGGAACCCAATAGGGATTTGGGACTTGGGTCAGGCTGTTTTTCTTGACTTAAAAAAATAATAATAGCAAAACTTTTTTGACAGGTTATACAAGCATATGGTAAGATAAATAAATAACAATTCCAGCAGTCCCGTGGATCCTACACTCAAAGGCACCCCCTCCCCAGCACCCAAGTCTCCCTTTTCTCTTCCCCAAGGCCACACACTTAATCATTTCCCTGGATTGCCTTCCAAAGACATTCTATGCATATCTGCATAGGTTTATGTAGATATATCCCATGGAGGAATTTAATAATGAATTTTAATGTTCTTCTTTTTGGGAGAAGCCCATTAAAAAGTAAAATATGTTTATTATAAAGAATACTGGGCAAAAGCCCAAAAAGTAGAAAAGTAGAATGAAAAGTTAAGCCACAAAGGCAATCACTGCTACCATTTTCAACCCAGGATTCTTGCTTTAATAAGAAAAATAAATATCCTCTAAGTGACATGGTAAAAAGCAGCTTTGCATTCTTTACTGCATCCCAGTTGCTCCCTCCTAATGGCATGATATTTGAAATAATGAGAATGATTATTACTTCAAATGAGAAAACAAAGATGGAGAAGTCAAGTCCTATGAAGTAAGATCTGCTGAGCCCCTTTACAGGTCAGCTCCCCCACATTCTCCCTGTCTCTCAGGCCCATGGTTGGGGGCTTGGAGGCAACTTCCTGGCCATCAGAGACAAAACCCCTGGCTTCCCGCCTTTGTCTGCCAGATGCAGGTCCCCCTGCTGTGGCCACCACCAGCTGCAGTGACTCATGGCCTGATGGGACTTCTCTCTCTCCTGCCCTCTGCTCTCTTGCTCCCTGCTGGGTTGGAGGCTTGGCCAGGGAGTTTCAGGACATGTTTAAAGTACCCGTTTAGGGTCAGACTGCCTGGATTTGTATCCCAGCCCCGCCCTTGCCAGCAGTGTGACTCCAGGCAAATTACTTAACCTCTTTGCAACTCACTTTTTCTAGCTATAAAATGGAGAGTAACAGGACTTCCTCAAAGAGCTGTCATGATGATTAAATGCCCGTGATGTGCGGGCATGTAGTAAGCACTCAGCATGGTTAGCCATTATTATTTTGGTCCTCCCAGCCCAGAGGTGAGGTGGGGAGGAGAGAGTTCTGTGTTCTGAGGGCCTTGTCTCCACGCTCCCCAACCCCACCACCCTGCCCATAAGCCCCAGCTTCCCGAAGCCCACAGATCTTTGCTCAGGCTGTACCCTCTGACCCTCTTCCCAGGCTTTCCCGGCTGAGGAAATTTTTCTCATATTTCAGGATTCAGAGGCGAAGCCTCCAGGGAGCCTCCCACAAAGACACCTCCACCCTCAGTCCAAATAAACCTCTTCCTTCTGTGGATCCGGCACCACTAGACATTAGATGAGTACATTGTATAGAAATTATTTGTGTAACCCAGGGGTCCCCCAGGTCCTCCAGCTGAGAAGTGTCTCAAGTTCTTTAAAGTTGCATCCACAATATCTTGCCCAATCAGACTGAAGGGCAGGCCTTAGCTGTCTGGCTAGGGGCACAGCCTCTTTTTCTTGCTGGAGAAAAGTAAGGAGGGATGCAAGATGCTCTGGGTATTGCTGGCAGCCATCTTGCCACCCTTGGACTGAAGCCAGAGTGCAGAGCAGGAGACAGAAAGCTCCTGGCTCCTTATTCCATCATTGAACCACTGAATCAACTGATCCAGAGGCCAGGAATGCTGTGGGACTTCTTGGTGGTGAAATGGTAAGTTCTCTTAATGTTTAAGCCAATTGAGTTAGGTATTCACATTTTCACTGATCGTAGCACAAGAGCTTACTATGAGCCAGGCACTGTTATGAGAACTTTACACGCATAAATTCACTTGACACTCACAACTACCTTAATAGGTAGATGTCATCTGTATCATAGTTAATAGCACATTTTCTGGAGTGAGACCTCCTGGGTCTTACTAGTTATTGTGTAAACTTAGTCAGCTGCTTTGCTTCAGTTTCCTCATTTGAAAATACAACCTCATAGGGTTGTAGAAAGTATTTAAATAAGATAATCCACATACGGTACTTATATCCGTGCTGAAAAAAATTAGTCTTTGCGTTATCATTCCCGTTTTGCAGATGAAACCAAGGCTCAGAGAGTCTCTGATAAGACCTAAGTTCACACCTATAGTGTGTCAAACCTCCATAATCTGACTCTACAGTGTGCCGTCCACACTGCTACTCTCACTGCTGGGACACCGCCCCATTCTTCCCATCCTCAAGTTTACCATTGCCACAGGCTGGGGTGTGGCAGATTTTCCAGAAGGTTGGTGGTGACAGTGGAGGGAGCCATTACTAAACAACTGGAATTCAAATATTAAACAGCCTGATTCTTCAAAGTCCAGTGAACATTTCCACCCCAGGAACTTATGGACTCTAAACAGACAGGTTGTTCTTTTTTCAGTCTCCATGTCTCTGCTCTCACCCCCTCCTTCTGTTTTCAGGTCTTAAGTCTCCTCTTACTTCCTCACCCAAGGCCTCCCCGCTGCCTTCCAGCTCTCCAGGCTGTGGCCAGGGGAAGGGCGGTGCCTTTCACAGCCAAGACTGTCACAGACATATTTGGCCAAGAAAAGACCCTCATCTTCCTAAAGGGGTTACGTGACCAGGATTTCATCTAACATATGTTTCCTCCCCTCACAGTCTGAGCATCTCACTGCTCTGGGTGGAGTGGATTCAGGCTCCTGGCCCTGGGGCTCAGCCTTATTCCAGTGAGTATCCAGAGAAGGAAGGATGGATCTAACACACTCCTTACCCTTCCCAACCTGGCTGCTCGCCCACTTCTTGATGAGTCAGCGCCGAAGCCAGGCCTCTTGGCTTTTCCTGTTCTCTTCTTGGGCTCCGGAAGAATAGCAGGATGTGAGCTGCGCCCAGGCTGTTTTTGAACTTGGTGGAGTGACAGGTGTTGGCAGGCTGTCCCCCAGAGGCTGGGCCCATTGCTCAGTTCCCCGCATCCTACAGCCAGCCCCCACCTCTCACCCTGAGGATAGGAGAATCCCATCCCAGAAGATGAGTAATGGATGCCACCTGGTACACGGTGCACCCCACCTGCTAAACAGAGGGGACAGGGTCAGAGAAGTTTATTCTGCCAGGAGCTGGAGGGTCTGGGTTTGAATCGAATCCCTGGACACATGACATAAACTCTCTGCCTCAACTGCCTCATCTGTAAAAACAAAAACATGGGGATAATAATAGTCCCTCTCTCCAAAATTGTAAGGAATAAATGTATTTATACCTGTAAAGCACTCAGAAGAGTGCCTGGCACATAAGAAGCACTATGTCAGTGTTTGTTTCATGATAAACATAAATTCAGTAAACATTTAGTGAGGCCCACTGGATGCCAGGTCCAGGCTAGGTTCCGGGGACAGAGCTATGAGCAAGAACAAGAAGGATACAGTAGCTGCCCTCGAAGAAAGGGCATGTGGCTTCTCCCCTGAAAGGACTGAGTCATTAGAGTCGGGTGGAGCCCAGGAATCTGTTAGCAAATGGCACCTCCAGTCAAGTTTAAACTGTACTGAACAAATGGGGAAAAGGAGGGAGTCTTGGAAAGGGGCAGGTTGTTACCCAAGGTCTTGTATCTGTAGAATAATAACAATGCTAACACTTATGGAGCACTTTCAATGCGTCAGACACCTAGGAGTTTTATTATTGTTCTGTCATTGTCCCCAGTTTACAAGTGAGGAACTGAGCACAGGAAGATTAAGTAACTTGGTTGAGGCTACACTGCTGGGAGGTGGTGGAGCGGGATCTGAACCCCAGGTGGCCTGGCTAAGCAAACAGCAGAATGAGACTAAGAATGAACTGTTCTTTATTGAGTACCCACAGTGCACACTGCAAAATACATCATCTTCTTTCATCTTCACACCACCAGGTGAAGGAGGTACCATTACTTTCCCCACTTCACAGATGAAAGAACCGAGGCCCAGGGAGATGATGTGATTTGCCCAAGTTCTCACAAGTAGGAAGTGGCAGAGATGGGGCTTTTGTTTTTTATTTTATTTTTTTAATGCCTACTGAGTACTAACCAAACCCGACCCTGCTTAGCTTCCAAGATCAGATGAGATCAGGCATGTTCAGGGTGGCATGGCCGTAGACAGAGCTGGAACTTTCAGAAATGAGGCTATCCCACCACCCCTTTTATTCTCAGCAGCTTTCCCTGGCCTGGTTGGAGCTTGCACCATTCCTTTCCATCCCTCTGGGCCCAGGGGAGTTCGTGCGGAGAATGTAAACACCATTGATCCACTGTCTGGACAAATGAGCATTATGAGCAGAGTCATTCGGCCAAGCAGAGAGAGCGCTATAGCACAGCCACCCGAGCCAAGTGGCCGCCGTCCTGGACCAGCTACAGCTCTACTCCCTCTGGCCTGACCCCGAGATCCAGGATTCTCTGGGAAGAGTGGACTCTACCAGACTCAGAACACACCAGTGAGAACAGCAGTGCTCAGCTCTGCCGTAACCTCCACACACTTATGTGAAGGTTAAACTTCACAGCCACATTCTGAAGAAGGTTCTAGTATTGTCCCTGTTTTGCAAGAAGTGAGACAAAAGAGTATTAAGAGCCAGGCTGCCTGAGTTCCAACCCCAACTCTGCCACTTCCTCAGCCAATGCTGTCCAACTCCAAAACAGCCTTCTCATCACACCATTAAGGGCATCGCGCTCCTGGACCGATGAGCAGAATTTTTAAATTGAAGGGAGACGGACACTTAAGGCTCAGCAAATAAGCATTGGCACAGAGGTGGAAATGAGCCACTGAGCTGCTTGGTAAGTAGTGCCAGAGTCAGGGCCCCATTTCCAGAGTGTCAACAGCCAGCCAGGGCCCTCCCAGCTGATGGCAATCCAGATCATGCCACAAGTGTTTCTTGAGCACCTACTATGTGCCAGACCAGGTACTGGGCACTGAAAAAAGAAAGAAAGCAATCACAATTCTTGCCCTCAAGAAATTCAGTAATCTAGTGGAGGAGACAAATGTACGAACAAATCACTATAATCCAGCCAAATAATCGTTTTACATTGGGCAGGAGCCAAGAGCGAATTCTCCCTGGGAGTAGTTGGGGAAGGCTCTTTGGAGGAACTGGTATTTGAACTGGACCTTCAAGAGTTGAGCAAGTACAAGAGGAAAAAAGTGAGCCTCTCCCAGGAGAGAGCCCAGCAGGAGTCACAGGATACATGTGGCATTTGGGGGAATGAATAGCAAGTTCCACGTGTCCAGAGCAAGGCAGATAGGACAGGGCCTCTGTGTTGGTCAGAACTACTAGGTTGCAAGAGAGAGAAAACATAATCCAAAGAGGTTCAAATAAAAAGCCACTCTATTGACTCAAAAAACTAAAAAATTAGGTTTATCTGCTTCAGGTACAGCTGGATCTATGGGTTCAATGATGCTCCCAGGACTTGGTCTCCCATCTCTCTGCTTCTCCATGTGTTGACATCACTCTGGAACAAGCCCTTTCCAAATGGAGGCAGCTCTGGCTGACATCCTCCCAGTCCCAAGCCCGGTGGAAGGAAAAATTTATTTCTCCAAATGTTTAAACACAAGTTCTGGAATTTAATTCCCTGGACTGGGTCACATGACTATGCCTGAATCAATCACTGTGTGGGGGTGTGGTGGAATTCTCTGATTGGACGGATTACAGTCACATGCCTCTCCCTAGGCATAAGCCTCACCCAAACCACATGGACTGAGAATGGGGGAAGGATGGAGTGGGGAAAGGATGGTTTCCCAGGAGTAAAAGAATTTAGAGATCAGAAGGAAAAGGAATGGGAGCTGAGTGGACAAAAATGACGGTCTGAATCTCGAGGTCATGGTTCTTTGGGCAATGGGGAGGCTGTGAGGGCTTTAATTAAGGGACTGAGCAGCTTAGATTAGATTTGGGCTTTGGTAGTGGAGGAAGAGAGCTGAGGGGGCAGAGATACTTGCAGGAATATGCAAGTTTATTTAAAAGATCCTGGAGGCCTAGGGTAAAAGGCATGGAGAGGGGTGGGGGTGGGGGTGCAAAAGATGCCTGGCTGGGATGCCCCAGTTCTTACTGGAAGGGCTGTTTCGAGGACTAAGACCACGTCACCCTCTTGCTATGGGCCTGCAGATGCCAGCAAGAGTGTGGGCTGAGGGCCCAGCCTCCCTGCCCCCCAGAACCCCATGAACAACTCTTTCCTTCCATTTGCTTTGGCACTTACCCCCCCCCCCCGCTGGGCCCCAGGAAATCTGATCTCCAATGGCTCCTGTTGTGGGGTGGTCACTTTGACATGGGTGGTGAGGGAGGGGGAGTTTGCTGAGTACCTTCACCTCTCCCAGCCTTAGCAACCCCTTCCTTAGTTCCTGACCTCCCACTCCATGCCCATGGGGCCTGGGACGTCACCCCGTGGGCTCCAAATGGGCCAGCTCCTCTCCCTGGTGAAAGGAGCCATTGTGAGATCAGCCTGAGAGCTGGCAGGCACTGGGCTGGCACACGTGGCTCTCCCAGAGGCCCTCGGTACAGCCATTCCTATTGCTGGCTGCTTGGGCCTGCCCAGAGAGGAAGGCAGAGGCCTGAGGGGGCTGGGGCTGCTCTATGAGGCTTCCGGGCCTGATGCATCTGGGCCTGAGGATGGGCTGCACTCTGATTTCTATCTGTCTTGGGTCTGAGGGAGGAGGCTGGAGGGCAAGTCTGGCCACTAGAACCTTCAGAATCTTGGAGCTGGAAGGGCTTGCTAGCTGGGCCCTGGCATTTCTGGGCCTTCGCCCAACTGAAAGCTGTGGTGTGTTAGACAAGGCCAGAACCCTGTTCCTCGGTGGCCTGGCCAAACCTGCAGAGCCCTGGAGGGAGAAGCAGGGCACTGAGGCCATCCAGGAAAGCTTGTAAGTTTTGGGGATGGGTGGTGAGAAAGCGAGGAGCTTAGGATTTGCAGTTTCACCACAGACTGCCACAGACCTTCCAGACTGAGCCTGTGGTGATGGTGTCACAATACCTAGCCACTATTTATTGAGCACTTACTACATGTTGGGCATGGTGCTAAAAACTTTATGTGCATTACCTCATCTAGTCCTCATGATGACCGTAGAAAGGCGATATTGTCTATCTGTAGGGCTGTTATGTACAGTTGTCCAGGCTGTTCGCTGCATAAGGGGACCCAGCCAAAGAAGGTGTGTGAAGACTAACATCTACCCAGTAAAGATCTATGTCTATAAAAATGTCCTATTTTCTTTATGCTACAGCTGAGGGACGGCAAGCTCTGAGAAGATGAAATGACTTGTCCAAGGCCCCATCACCAGTAAGGAACAGATCTGGGATTTAAACTCAGGTCTGCCTAACTCCAAAATCACACAATTACCCACATTTTTCTCTGTGCTCAGGCCTGTTCGCTTGCACTCCTCTCTACCTTCTTTCCTCAGGATCCAACTGCTCAGAATCAGCAGTGAGGTATGAGGCGAGGGCCTGGGCTGGGAGGGAGGACACCTGGGTTGCAGTTCTGGCTCCATCTCTTATTTACATTTCCTCTCCGCAACCTCATTCACCTCATCTGTAACATGGGCCTATCAATTGGAGTTCTTTAGAAGCAAGCAACAGAAATCAACTTTGGCTTACCTAAACAATAAAAAAAAAAAAAAAAAGATTGCACTGAAAGGCTCTGGAGCTTTCCACAGAATGGAAGGAGTTGCTAAACTAGGCCTTGGAAAAGGCCACTCTGGGGATCCAGCAGCAGACCAGTCAACAGTACCTTTGGGCTAGTTCCCTAAGTAATGAAACTGGCTCTGTCATCAGAAGAGGGAACAGTCAAGGCAGCCCCCAGACAACTCATGTCTACATCAGGGAAGAAGTGGGCCTGCTCGTGAGGATGGCCTGGGTCAAGTGAGTTCTGGTGGAGGAGCTCTTTGCAGGCTGCGAAGCAGCACAAGGCACGTAGGAGCAGCATGTGTCTCTCTGTCCTTCTGACCAGGACAGGAAGCAGTGTGAGCAGTGCCACTTTCTCATCCTGGCTTTGCCGCTGACTGGTTATGTGTCCTTGGGCAAGTCATGTTTCCTTCTGGATCAGACTTTCTTTATCCATAAAAGGAAGGTGATCACCTTTAAGGCCAGCTCTTAGCTCACTAAGGTGTTAGTAACCCATCCCAGAAGAATTTTGGAGATGAAAAGAAGTTCCTGGGAGGAATTGCTTAACCCGAGAGAATGAATCACGAATGGTGGAATTCCAGGCATCCATAAAGATGATGCTGGATAAGGTTTTGTTGATCGCAAGTGGGAAAACACCCACTTTACCTAGGAGATCGAGCAAGGAGAGGGGCAGAACGTACTCAGTTCCCCCAACCTCATGCCTCCAGAACCTCTGCTGTGAGAGGCTACGCAGATCTCTTCTCACAGCCAAGGGCTGGCCGTGTTTGTGATTTCATTCACTGGAAGGGTTGCAGGCAGAGGAAGCACAGCTAGCCAAGAGGAGACATGGAGACTCTAGGCCACTCATGTCACAGTGCCTTAGGTTGAAAGGACACAGAGATTTATGACATTAAATAGGCACTATGCAAAGAGGATGTCAATGGTCCCCTCTGGGCCTCAGTTTCCACCTCTGTCAAATGGAGGATAAAGTCACTGTTGTGCCTACCCCATGGGGAATTGGGACAATATATATGAAAGAAAACCTGAGGAAACATAGGGCCTAGGTGCTAAATAAGGACTAGAATGTAAGGTTCACGGGGCAGGGCCAGTGTCTGACTTGTCATGGATGTACCCTCAGTGCAGCATGGGGTCCAGCACATAGTAGGTGCTCAAAAATTACTTATTAAATACTATTAGCTAACATGCAATATGTAGTTATGTTCCAAGCACCATTTCAAGAAATTTTCCCTGTATGTACTCTTTTGATCTTTATAAGAAAAGGAGTGCTATTACTATCATCCTATCTCAAGATAAGGAAACTGAGGCACAGAGAGATTAAGTCACTGCCCAAGGCCATGCAGCTATTCAGAGGTAGAGCTGGGCTTTGAATGCAGGCAGTCTGTCTCCAGAGTCTGTGCTCTTAAGCATGACTCTACTGTCTGACTGACTGACAAAACAAGTGAATTAATGGACATGGGTACTTATGAATGAGATTCAGGTTAGGACCTCTCAAATCTTTGCTTTGGAAACATGAGCTGAAGCTTCCAGGAAGAATTTATTTTTTTCATTAATCTATTGGCAGGTTCTGGTATTTACAGAAGACACTTTGCAAATG
This sequence comes from Eidolon dupreanum, assembly GCA_028627145.1. NCBI lineage: Eukaryota > Metazoa > Chordata > Mammalia > Chiroptera > Pteropodidae > Eidolon > Eidolon dupreanum. Next base: position 11,703,944 of record CM053502.1, on the reverse strand, counting down.
CAATGGTGTATCCAAAACTGGTCTCATCCTCTTCCTCCAAACCTGCTCCTCCTCTTCCTCTCCTCGCAATTTCAGCTCATGCTGTCCCTGAGGACAGTTGCCCAAAATAGAAACTTTGAGTCATTGTTGACTTCTTTCATTCTCTCACCTAGGCAGCATCTGGGCCAGCACCTCAAGTCATCCAGATGTCACCCCTGTCATCCTCCAAGTGTAACACCTTGCTGATGCCCCCCTATGCTTTTGGATCTCAGGAAAAATTTGCTTTCCTACCCTGTCTCACTGTGATGGGATTAATGGCTTGTCTTCTCTTCCATTTAAACTATTGCTGCAAAACGATTCAACCAAAACTTTGTAGCTTAAAGCAATAACATTTTATTCTTATTTCTCACAATTCTATGGGTTCACTGGGCTCAGCTAAGGCGTTCTCTGTCAAGGTTGTGTGTGTGTGTGTGTGTGTGTGTGTGTGTGTGTGTGTGTGGTTGCAGTCATGATGAATGAGTTTGGAGTGATCTAGAAGTTTCCTTGTTCACATGTCTGGCTGTTGACACTGGTTGTCAACTGGAATGTCATATGGGAGTGTTGGCCAGAACACCTACACATGGCCTCTTAATGTGCCCTAGGCACAACATGGCAGTTGGATTCCAAGAATAAATGTCCCTAGAAACAGGAAGTGGAACCTACCAGTTTCTTAAGATTTGGTTCACTTCCACCGTATTCTATTGGTCAAGCAGTCACAGAAACCATATTCGAGGGGAGGACATATAAAATCCCACACTTCAATGGGAAGAGTGTCAAAGCATTTGTGGGACATGTTTTAGAACTATTACACCTCCTAATCTCTCGGGGGACTCTTGGGAAGGGGAATCTCTTCAATTCCTCCTTCCATATAACCTGCTTCTGCTGAATTCTTGATCTCCTTCAGCTCTCAACTCCCTTGAAGGCACTTTCTACCTTACTGGCAGTCCAAAGGTGGAACATAGCCCTTTCTTTCTTGATTTTCGCCAAGGTCATGTGTCAAAACACGGTAGACTTTTACTGACTTATGAGTGGTGGGTGAGAAGAGTTGCGTTGCAATGTGGCTGTGTACAGATGACTGAACATCAGAGCTCTGTTCTCAAGAGTCCTTCAGCCAGCCTGGCCCCTGGTTCTCCCTTCTGCCTTGGCTCCACCACCCCACCAGATTGCCAGACCCTCTCTCAGGTTGAACCCCACTCTCCTCTCCTCTTTCATCTCCCCCTCCAGATGCCACTTCCTTTGTTACCCTGAACAGTTAAGTTCTCTGCCCCCTCTCCTTCCCAGTGGATCCCAGCTGAATCGAGGGGGCACTCTTCCCACGATTACAATGTCTTTTTAGCCAAGAAGACCTGCTGAATACAGGCTGTTCTCTCCCCTAAGAGGAATTCAGTTGCCAGAAGCTTCCCCTTCTCCACTCTTGGAGTTGGCTCCAAGAGATCCTCTAGCTCAGCGCCTTCCACACCACGTTCCTGGAGGCAGTGTCATTTCTCACACTGGTCAAAGGTGTTCTGTAGAGGTGGTGTGGTCAAGTGTGTGTGGGAAATCCGGGTTAAAGGGAAACAGGCCTCCTCTGACTGCAGAACCATCAACTAGCACTGTCTGCCATCAAAGGAATGCTCTAATCACTTCTGTGCTGTATGATATCAGTAGCCACACATGTCTATTGAGCAATGTGGTTGGTGAAACTGAGGAACTGAATTTTAAATTCCAATTAACTTTAATTAACTTTAGTTTTAAAAAATCACATGCAGCTAGTGGCTACTATATTGGACAGCACAGCCTCGGAGTCTTTAATATTCTAATAGGTGTTACGTGGCTTTTTCCAACATGTTTGGCCAAAGTTTGATCTCTCTCTTTCTCCCTCTCCCTCTCTCTCTCTCTCTCTCTCTCTCTCTCTCTCTCTCTCTCTCTCTCTCTTCCTCCCTCCCCCCCCCCCTTTCTCTCTCTTGCTGTGTTATTAACCCTTGATTTGCAGTTTGAGAAATGCTCTTCTCTAGTCCAATTGTTGAGGAGATGAGGAGACTGATCCCAGGGTGGGAAAGGGACTTTCTCCAGGTCACACAGCAAGTTAGATGCCCAGCCACGGCTTGAACTCAGGACTCTTCTCTCACTTCATCCAGCTCTGCCTTTCTAGCCTTTTGTCAGCTCTAAGTAAGGACTGAAGCTGGAAGGAAGGGCAATACTGAGTTTTTTTAGGGCTCAGTTCTGTGGCAGGAACTTGCATATAAATGGATTCCTTTTATCATTTCAATAACCCTGTGAAGTGGGAATTAGTATCCCCAATATACACATGGGAAAACTGAGGCTCAAAGAGAAGAAGAGATTTTCCCAAAGCTATATGCATGGCCATGCTCGAAATTAGCAGAGCTGTGTCCAAAATGTGCACTTGGCAGGAAAAAGGTGGGGAAATACGCCTCTGTAAACAATGAACAAAGAATCGAGGTTGGGGTATGAACACAAGGAACTGACCCAGGCCCAGAGAAAAATGAAGAGAAGCAGAGAAAATGTTTGAAAATAAAACCCCAAATCTAAAAATGACCCCACCCCTCACTGCCCAGGGATGGGTGGACCTCTGGTTCTCCAGCAATTCTATGGGTCGGGGCGGGATGGGGGTACTAGGGTGAATGCTCCGGCTAATAGGGGCAGCCCTAACAAGTTGGCAAGTGGGAGAACCAATCAGATCCTCTCTTACATGATGTTTGGCTTTACAAGGTGTGAAATTGTTTATAGTAGCCAAACCGGTAGAATGAGGGAACAAACAGTTGGGTTGCCTTGACTTAAACTTGCATAAATGCTGTAGCCACAGGCATGAGCAAATGAGTAATGGCTAGTTCCAAAGTAGGGATGACTTCAGAGTACTCAACCAATAATGACTAATTAGGGACAATGGATGATATTGTGACTGGCCTGGGAGGCATCACTTCCTCCTTCGGCCACATTCCTCGTAGAGAAGCCACCCGCTCCCCCATTCTGAGATCTGCTCCCACAGTCCTGAGTCGTGGGCAGTAGTTCCTGGACTGGGAGCGACTCCCCATCCCAGCGGGCCAATCAGGCTTAGTCTCCTAGAATTTAAGATGGAGACCTAGACACCAGTGTCTGGTGGGTGTCTGAGAGGACTCGTGTCGCTAGCTGGGCCTAGGGCAGCCAGGAGCACTGTGAAAGCTAGTGAAAGCAGAGAAAGGGAGGAAAAAAATAGGCGTGCAGACCAGATGGGCAAGGGCGGTGGCGGGTAATGTCATTTTATATTTTCTGGTTTTGTCTCTGGCCCCTTGGGAACTCTGGCTGCAGTTTCTTGCACAAAGATCCTGCCATTCTCACCCCCACCCCCATTTATTTCTAAGTGAACTGAGTGGTTTCTGTCCTCGTAACTGAAGTGAGATGGTGTGTGTGTATGTGTTTGTGTCTAGGTGCTGGGGAAATGTATTCAATGTCGTGCCCGTGAGAACCTGTGTGGCTTGTCAAGATGCAGTCTTGACTGTGGCAAGGTGCTTTTCTCTGACCAAGATCTTCCCACTTGTGACCTGAGGGGGAGGAGAAGAGGCTCTGTTTGGAAGGCCTGGTTTCTGTTGCAATGCTAAGTGCCTCATAAAAACCACACATTCAATGAGTCAGTCATTCATTCTACACATGTTTGTGGAATGCCTAATATGTGTTCTAGGCAACAGGGATGAAGCAGTAAATAAAATAGACAAAAACAAGCAAAACTCTTTGTGTGAAATTGGCCACAGTTTCTCCTATCTGGAAAATGGGAGGTTGGACATAATTCTCCTTGAAGTTTCTTTGGGGCTATAAGTGTTTGTGGTTCGTTGAGCTGTCTTGTGAGGGCTTCTTGCCCATAAAACCTGAATCAGTACTTCCAGCTCCTTGAGGAAGCTGGGCAGGAGGCCTGGAACCTGAGAGGCAGGTGGGTGGGCAGTCATGACTCCTGGACTCATGTTGCAGGCTCAGCTGGGCCTGCCAGCTGGCCTGGCCCCAGCCCCATTCCCAGCCACTGGGCTTCCCAAGCAGCTGGCCTTCACCTGTTACTGCTCAGCTCTCCCTATGTAGCTTGGGGACCATTCCAACCCACCCAGTCTTCCCCCACTCTCCATTCTTGACCTTTTGGTGTGGTAGAATCCTGGAATACCAGGCAGGGTTCAAATGCCAGGGCAACAACTTTCCGGCTGTGTGATCTCAGGCAAGCTTCTTATTCTCTCTGTGCTGCTTGTGTGTTCTTCTCTGTGAAATGAGTATAGTAGCATCTGACCTCATAGGTTCTGGGATAATATATGGCAGGCACATAAAGTATTATTAGGCTCCTAATGGAGCAAAGGAGCTGTTCTGGGTTTATGATAGGAGCCTCAAATTGCTCTTCTATGAAACGAGGAAAATAAAAATGGTGGAAGAATAATGGACAAGGCAAAACCCCACTGTGTGTTTTAAGGCTCAGCTCCACCCCTGACAAACTGGATGACCTTGAGTAAGTCTCTTTTCCCCTGGGGCAGACCCTCTTTCTTCCTCAAGAGCAAAACCTTGATGCTGTTTGTCCTCCTCACAGCATCCCTAGCCTGTAGGAGAGCCCAGCCCCAGGAGGTGGCTCCTGATGGGTCTGGGCCATGTGAAGTCTCACTCCATTACCCAGTGAGTGGGTTAGGCAATTCTGACCAATGAGAAGTGAGGGGAAGTCTCCTGAGAGCTACAGAGAGGGTCTCTTTTCTCTTAAAAGGGGGACAAGGGAGGAGAGAGTTCCCTGATTGCCCCCAGATGCCTTTGTTGGTCCCCAAACCCATTGCAGCCCTTTGGGGACTATGAGGGAGGGATGGGCCAAGGCATGAAGGAGGGAGCCCACAAAAAGGGAAAGAGCTTGGGTCCCGAAAGCTTGTAGAATACTGGGAGTAAGAAACTAGAACTTACCAAACCTAGAACTTTGGGGGGGTTTTCTCAGATAAATGTCTTTATCACTTAAGCCACTTTTAGTTGGCATTTCTGTTCCTTGAAGTTGACAGAATCTTAACTAATAGACTCTCCTGAGCCTCAGTTTTCTCACCCATAAGATGGAGATGATCATTCCTACCTCACAGTTGCTGTGAATATCACAGGAGAGGACATGTGTGAAAAGCCTAGTGGCCTCTACTTGACAGAGGCTCCCTCTTGTCTTCCTCTGCTGTGTCTGGGACCAGGTGTCCCCAGGTAATGTGGCTGACTCACTTCCTGCCAGTCTTTGGCCCCAGCTCCCCACCATGCCTCCCAAGCTTGACTGGGTGTCCCCAGTGGGTCCAGCACAGTGAGAGCCAAGACAAATATCAACGTCAACCACACAGTTAGTCAAAGTAAGCCAAGGAACCAGAGGCATGTTGTGCCTGGGCTCCGAAGCAGCCAGAACTTGGGTCTGAGTCGCCACTAGAGGTGTGTCATAGGACAGCTACCTTGAGGTCTTCATGACTCAGCTCTTTTGTCTGGGAACCGGGACTAACAACGGCACCTGTGCTGCGGACCTGCTGGGATTAAATGAGCACATGCAGTCATGTGCTTGGCACCAATAGGGGCTTGGAAATGGCAGTTCCCCTGTCCTCAATGCCCCAGAGTTCAGGTTCTCAAAAACCTGTGACTTCATGGGTCATCTCGTCCAGCTTTTACTTATTTATTTATTTTTGGAATGCAATGTCTTCAGATAAAATCTTGCGTGAAAGAACGTTCATAGCTGTTTCATTCGTAATAGCTAAAAGCTGAGAGCAACCTAAATGCCTGTCAACAGATTGATGGATAAGCAAGTCACGGGGTATCCGTGCAACAGAATACCACTCAGCATTAAAAAGGAATAAACCACTGATATATGTGCTGACATAGATGACTCTCAAAAGAATGGTGCTGGCTGAAAGAAGCCAGACGAAAAAAGAGTATGCACTGTTGTATGACTCCATTTACATAGAATTCTAGAAAATGCATACTGGTGTGCAGCGAGAGAAAGCAGATCAGTGGTTCCTGGGTAGCAGGGGGAATTAAAAAGCGGTATGAAGAAAGTTTTGAGGGTGATAGATATGTTCGCTATCTCGATTGTGTTGGTTTCGTGAGCATATGTACATCAACAATTATCAAATGGTATACTTTAAATATGTCAGTTTATTATATGTCAGTTTTCCCTCAGTAAAACTAAAAATGAAACAAAACAAAAATCTCATGTGAAAGCCCGATGTGTAACAGTTAAAAGTGAAGGGCAGAGTCGCTCTGGGTGGCAGGGTAAGGGTTAGAGTACCACGTCATGCCCGTGGCCTCTCCTCACCCCTGAGGAACATCCACTGCATGCTTGGCCCACACGGAGCACATTCTGAGAAACCACAGATGCTTCTGAGAAAGGGGAAGGGCTTGCCTAAAGTCATATAAGCCGAATGGAGTGGAGCCAGGGACAGAAGCTGGGTTTCCTTTCTGAGTGGTCAGAACTCTTTCCTACAGGTACTGCGGGTGGAGTGGCTATTCATCAAGGACCTCAAGGATGGTCCAACAGCACCATTGTCAACAGGTCTGCAGTTCTATTCTGTGCTGCATTTTCCTTGGATGAGGCTCTGAGATGAGCACAGAAGTAAACAGGCTCCAGTCTCGTGTCCTCAAGGAGCTCTCGGTCTAATTGCAAGCAAGAAAGACTAGAGCAAGGAAGAATCAGAGACATAAGATGTTCAGGATGGCTTGAGTGTAAAACCCCTGGGCTAGAGTACTATTGACGACCAACCAAGAGGTCTGCATGTGTAGAAGAAGCAGTTTCTTCAGCAGCCAAGGAAGAAGGAATGAGGAGCAGCACTCGGTGACAATGGTAGCAGGTAGCTATCATTTAAACCCAGGACAAGACTTAAGCAGTATGCCAGTCCCCTCTGGCTAACATTCCTTATTTCACAGTGGAGACACCTAGGCCCAGAGAGGGGAAGGGACTAAACCAGAACCAGAGGCCAGGCATCCTGACGCCAAATTTTAGTCACCTTCCAAAGCTGCCATTCAGTAAGACTGGGCAGTGGTCTTCACTGCTGGAGCCTGGCATTCAGCTTGGTAAGACAGGCTATGGGGGCTGGGCATTGGGCCGGGTGCCGCACAGTGAGACCAGGGCAAGGCAAGGACAGAGGCTGAGAGGGGAGGAGGACAGTTAACCCATCCTGGCCTCTCTGGCTGATGTCGGGTCAGGTGATGACAGATTTCCTCCCCACTGAGTCGTCTGGAATGCTTGGAACTCAATGGTGACAGTCCAGAAGTTTCTCTTCGCCTGGAGGGCCTTGGTGTAGAGGGAATGTTCTTGATAAGGACCCAGAGCTTTGACCTGTTCTCCTGACCTTCCCCCTCTTTTCCTGGGGACTTCATGTACGCCAAAGGTGGAAACAGCCACTTGGGGACGCTTGGCCCACCCTGGTTAGCCTGCCCACTTCCTGTCCCAGTTCCTGCACTGGGATTAAGAAAAACAACGATTTCTTACATTCAGACAGCTCTTTGCTGTACACAAAGAATGCTCACATACATTCCCTCACTAAAAACGCTTTCCCCAACTTTCACAATTCAGATGAGAATAATTACCCCGTTTTACAGGGAAGGAAACTGAGGCTCAGAGGGATGCATGGTTTACCTCAGCCACAGAATGAGTAAGTGTGCAGAATTTGTTCAAAAACCCAAGTCTCTCGGAGACATTGAAACTGGGTTTAAATTCCAGCTCCACTGCTTGCTTTTGCTGTATTTTCCTTGGACTAGTTAGTTCACCCCTCTGGGTTTCAGTTTCCTTATCTGTAAAAGGGGGTAATAATAGAAACCACCCATCAGGGTGAGCTTGAAACTAGATGATCACACATAAAGTACTTGGCACACAGTGGACAGAAAGCACTCAATAATGACAGCAGCTGTTTTATCACAGGCCCTGGGGGTGAGACTGTGTCTATCCTGCAGCTTTGCCTTGTCCTGTCTCCTCCCTGGCTGCTGGGAGGATCAAATGAGATGGCAGGTGGCAAAGGGCAGGAAGTGTGAGGATTTATCTCTGCTAAGGTATGAATGGCCACACAAGACTTCAATTGTCTGAAGTAAGGCTACTCCTTAAATTTCATGTTTCCTCTGGACAGAGTTGAAGTAAGAAAATTCTCAAGCATCCTCAGGCTTGTTAGTCCAAACTTTTAGTTTCATAGGGAGGACACTGAGGCCCAGAGAGGAGCAGAGATTTGCTCGAGGTCACACAGCAAGGCAGGGTGGAGGCTGACCCAGAATGCTTCCCACTAGGCCATGTGAATCTTCAATCCCCATCCCCTGAAAGGGGACTGACCCAGAGAGAGCTGGAATTGTCCATGTTTAAGAGCAAGTCCAGGATGGAAAAGTCATGTCTTAGCAGGCGTAGCCAGTGGAAAGATGAATATATGAGTCATGAGTCAACAGAACAGTGTGGTTTTTCCACAGCTATCTTTACCAATGGTCATGGAACTGCGGCATAAACTTTGTTGTAGGATAAAGCAGCAGTCTCCAACCTTTTTGGTACCAGGGACTGGTGCTCAGAGATAGATCCTCAGGTGTGGGTTGGTCCAGCAGCTCAAGTGACTTCACCAAAGTGGTGGTTTAAAACTAGTCCACAAATTCTTTGACACTCCCTTCAAAGGAAGCCTAATTCTCCTCCCTCTGATGCGGGCTGGACTTAGTATCTGACTTAAGAGCCTACTCCAAACCTTTCTCTTGTTTCCAGAGAATTAAAAAAAAGTGGAAATGACAATATGCTACTTCAGAGACTAGGTCATAAAAGGCACTGTTAGTTCTCCCTCTGTCTCTCTTTCTCATCACCTGTCCTGGTGAACGCCGTCGGCCATGGAGAGGCCCACTTGGTAAGGAATTGAGGCCACCTGCCAATAACCATGTGAGTAAGCCATCTTGGAAGTGGACCCTCCAGCCTGCAGATGAGTGCATCCATAACCAACATCTTCCTATAAACTCATGAGCCAGAACCCCCCCTTTAGGCCTCTTCCAATTCCCCATCATCACCGGTGTAAGGTAATAAACACTTGTTGTTTTGAGCTGTTAAGTTTGGGGCAATTTGTTACACAATAGGTAACTAATAAAACCACAGACTAGGTCCTATTTCTCCCTGAAGTCCATGAGCTCTGCCTTCCTCTGTGTGTTGGCTTCACCCTCAAAAGGGATCCTGTTTTGTCAGTGGGAGCTGCTGCACTTCTAGCTCTCACACCCCCCCAGCATGGGTCCAGAGACACATAGTAGCTCTCTGAGTTGCTTCCTGCAGAAGCGAGCCACAGCTTCTCTTCCCTAAAAGCCAGACTGACTTCTCCACAGTCACTGGCTCTGACTGAAGAAGTATCCATTTTTGGTGACTGGGGAGATGGAATGTCGTGTGGCTTGGCCTAAGCCTTCTGAGCCTACCTGGAGCTGGGGTGACTACCACTCTATCCAGCCACATGGGGTTCCAATTGAATGAAACATGGCTCCGATGGGGGACAGAGGCTGGAAGCCACAGTATCAGGTAGCGGTGGTAGAATGCTTAGGAACAGGAAATTTTCCATGGGCCTCAGAGCATCCTCCGGAGTGTAATGATAAAGTGGCTTAGAGGGTGAGGTGTGGGCTCTGGAGTTGGACAGGATCCAAATCCTGGGTCTATTGCTCACCAGCTTGCCTGAACTCTCTGCGCCCCGGTTTGTCTATAAAATGGGGATAGAATGCCTAGGAACAAAGGTGGAAGAATTAAATGAGATTCAATAAATGGTTAATAAATTCTATCAGAGAGAAAAACCTACTCAAACACACCAAATAAAAGAAGGTATGAATGATTACATTTATCCATTTAGGTTCATTTGTGTAATTCCATTTGCATAGGAAGCGTTTTCGTCTTTTTTAATTAAAATTCTTAGCCTCACCAAAAAAAAAAAAAAAATTCTATCATTCATTCAAAATATTCACTAGGTACCCACTGCTGCTCAATTATTTCTTTCCCTGGCTTGACCAAGAGGCACCCAAAGTAAGGAACTCTGGTCATATCTTCGTCTTGGTAACCCCAGTGCTTGGCACACAGCCAAGATGTGGACACTGAGCTGAACCGAGCTGAATGAGTTGGAAAAGGGAATACATACATATTCTTTGTGGTTTCAAGGGACAGAGCTAAGATCAATGCCAGCTGTGTGGAAGTTCTAGGACTCAGAATTCAATTTGCTCTAAAGGAGAAGTTTCAGATAATAAGAGTAGACCCCTCCATAGGTAGAAAAGAAATAAAAGAAGAATTTATTGAAGACTTATTATGTACTGGGTGTGGTGGGACTAAGCTTGTTTACAGGTCCTGTCCCGTTTAATCCTAGCAGCCCTATGAGGTAAATACTATTATTAACCACATTTCACAGGTGAGGAAACTGATGGAGTTTGTTCATTCACTTACTCACTAAATGAGTGCCTCTTCAGGGCAGGCCCTGGAGATTGACCCATAAACAAAGTAGATAAGAGTTTGAGTCACCCGCTGAGTAAGGAGCCAAGCTGAGACGTGTGAACCTAGCTAGGTTTGCCTCCAGAGCTCACATGAATGACTGTTACGTGGATTCCTTCCATAACAGGATCTCCATAACGTAGTGCATTTTCTGTCACTGAAGGTGTGTGAGAACTAAGAGAGCTGGGGGTAGCTATGAAGGAATTCCAACTTGGGATGAACTGGGAACAGTGGACTGTAGGATCCCGTAACTGTTCTTCAAGCTCTGGAATTCTCCAGAAAGCCTCTGGCAAGTGGAGACTCTTGCTGCCAGGAAAAAAGACAGGGAGGGAGGGCAAGGGAAAGAGGAAGAAAAGCGGGGAGAGGGAGAAGTAGAATTGAATTCTAAGGTGGCAGCTCCAGCTGCAGGCACCCAGGGGCAGGGTGCCACCTAGTGGAAGAACATGAGAATACTGCTGAAACCGGAGAGAATGGGAGACAAAATGAAGGAGCAGAGATGGATGAGAAATTGACAGGTGTGTCGCTGGACGTTCCAGACCCTACTGTGCATAATAACACTATAAATAATGTAAGACATATACATTATAATGTGTAGTGTAAGATACTTTTCCCCCCATATTTTAACCTCTCTGAAATCACAATGTGTTTTACAATGAATGGGATGCAGTGCATCCTCTAATTGCCGGCCTCCATGATTTGATGAAACATGGTCATAACTCCCATTGATGGAGCCCTCATGATGTGCCAGGCATGAGCTAAGCCCTCTATATGCATTACCTACTTTAATCTATGCCAAATTTACAGAAGAGGAAACTGAGGCCGAGGGAGGTGATGTCACTTGCCCAGTCTCAACAGTACATCTATGGTTAAGAAATTATCTGCAGAACATTGCTCTTGTCCATTGTTGTAGTGCACTGCTCCCAAACCTCATGTCCCCAGTTATATGGTTTTATCACTATCGATTGTCCCTCTGCTCCCCCAGCCCCTTCCCTGCCATATGCCATGAACTCCATTGGGGCAGGGACTACATTTGGTTCAACAAGATGTGACTACTGGTTTGACCCTTGAGCTGGACCTGCACAGTTAGAGGCTCCCCACTCCCTCTCCCAGTGCTTTGGAATATGTGGTCCGCTTGCCTTCCCTGCTCTAAGAAGCTGCTCCAAGGATACGGCCTTGAGATAAAAATGTTATCTCGACTGGGTACGTGACTGACCCCAGTTAAGGCCCCTTGGGTACATGACTGAACCCAGTTAAGTCCTCTACATAGAACTTTTAAGATTTGGCAGGTGTGTACAGAAACCTACTCACCTTTAGGTTGCCAAGACAAACTTCTAAGTTCCTTTGCTTGTTAAAAGTGCCACTTACCAGTCTGAAGTGTCTGTTTTTTTCTTTGGTTTCTCTCTGGGGGCCAGTTTTAGATTATACCTGGGAAGCTCCTGAGCAGAATGCAACCCAACATCATCTCATTTAATCCTCCCCAAAACTCTGTGAGGTGGATACCATTATTATCATTTTACCCAGAGGCAAGTTTAGAGAGGTTATCTAAAATTTTATTAAATAACTAGGTAAGAAATACAAGAAAAAGAACTGTAGCTGTGTTTTAATGTTGGTATGGAGTAATTTCCAAATTTCCTGGTTATAGAACATTTAAAATGTATTCTGCAATATGTTCATATGCCCAATGAAAAAAAGAATATTACACATCATGTATACATGGTATGACCCTGATATTCATAGCTACATATGTACTTATAAATATATAGGAACAAACCTGGTTTGTTCCATATACTAGAGGGGTGTTCAGTGTGGGTCGGGTGTCGTCAAGTAGAGTACTTGACTTGGGACAGGTGTCCTTGGTTATATTTGGATAATGGGCTTGCCAACAGCTTTTTATCTACATTTTTGTTTCCCAAATTCTCTAAAAGTGAGCATGCATTCTTTTTTTTATAATTAGAAAATATTTTAAATACATTTATAAGTCCAAAAAAGGATTTGGACATCGGGAGACAAGAAGGGACATTCCAAGCAGAGAATAAGAAAAGCAAAGGAACGGTAGTGGACCTCACAAGATATGAGTGAGGTCTGAAGCGGCTTTAAGCACCTGGCAGATGCTAAGTAAATCCTGGCTGTCGGAGGTCCCACCGCTCTGGGTGGGTCCAAGCCTCCATGCTTAAAATGCCAGAAGTCTCTGACTGGTTGTGCTTGAAAGAACAGATGTCAAACTTTTGGATTTGCAAAAACCATCCTTTTCCTAGATGAAGTTTTTCCTTCCACATTACCCGCATCCACTAAAGGTTACTTATCTCCTGCTTCAGAGGCACCTGGGCTCATCTCACTTGGTGTTTCCTTTCACTACAACAGAATTAAAGTTGGGTGACTTTAATACCTCCTGGCTGAGGCAGTGTGATGGAGTGGAAAGTGCCTGGGGGAGCTATGTCTTCCCTGCGGTGTGTGGGTGGGCAGTCAGTTCCTCTCTGTAGAAGACAAGGGCTAGGTTGTGGATCCCTTTATTCAAACAGAATCCAACAGGAAAGCCCAAAGTTAAAAAGAAATGTGTGTGTGTGTGTATGTTTCTATCATACACAAACCTCAAGGCAGAGTGAAGCACCTGCAAGGCCTACCTTTTATCATCTCTCAGTCCTTCAACAAAAGTAGGTAGCACTAGTGGCCCCGTCTTAGAAGATCTGAAGCATAACTCTCTCCACTTAAGGCAGTTTAAAAACTGGTGGACCACATGATCTGTAAGGTAGCAGCTTTCTATTTTGTTGACCAGATCACATTAGAATACATTTCACGTCGCAATGCAGAACACAAACACACGCATGCATGCACAGACGCACACACTTCATGAAATGATACCTTACCTGCTTTATGTAATTAACACTCAAATTTACCATTTCCTTTTTTTTTTTTAATGTTGGTTGCGACCCATTAAATTTTACAATTCCCTACTGGGTCTCGACCTGCAGTCTCCAAAACACTTCCTTAAGGTAGCTTCTAGCTGAAGAGTTTAAGAATGCCCCATCTTGTGAAAGGTACCCAGAGCTCTGCATGTATGGCGCCACTCGCGAATCGGCACATCGAGTCCTCCTTCTTACACACCTAAAATAAAAGGCCATCTTGGCAAAAAAAAAAACAAAAACAAAAACAAAAAACCTCATGATATGAAAGCCTGCTGACTTGCTACAGATTGACAAACATGGAAGTTTTTTACCAAGACCTTCGGAAAAATCTGTATTTCAGATCCAATCAATTCATCTTTCCTTTGAAAACAGATTTGTGTGGAAGATCAATTAGAAGCAGAGCAATAGAGTTCCTGAGTTAAAAGGCAATTGATGTCTGGTATGAGCTAAGATGGGTCTTTCCAGTTAAAAATACCACAAATAAGCTTTTGAAAGGCAAAATATACTTATGAAGTCTTGGAGCTCATCCTTCAGGATGGAGCAGAGCTGGAATCTCAAAATATAAATGCCATGCAATTTTCAAGTGCTAAACTTAGATATCAAGGTATTAAGCTACATCCTAAACCCCAAGGATCTTTTAATAGCCAAACACATTTGGGCAGTGTTTCTCTATTTATCATCTTATGTGATTGTTATAATACCAGACCTGTATACATTGAGAAAAAATATTGGGTTATCAGATGGTAGGATAGGTAATATTAACTAGACCTTCAGCTGTTCGTTACCTTAAGCCACACTTGCCCTGAGTCTCCTGATCTTCTTTATAAAATGGAAACAAATTTTTGCTTGGCCAGTACCCCAGCCCCAACCTCCAAAATGGGTTAGGACTACCAAGCACTTTACACACGTATTATCAGCTCTACTCTACAGAGACTCTAAGAGCCACAAATCTAAATCTACAGACACAATTTCAGAAATATTCTCATGTAGATACAAATCAGCTTAAATTGGCATTGTGGCATATCAGCACATAAAAAGATGCTCAACATTCTTAGCTGTCAGGGAAATGCAAATCAAACCACAATGAAATACTGTCACACCCACTAGGATGGTTATAATCAAAATGACACATTGCTGGTGAGAATATGATGATGCAGCTGCCGTAAGGAAAAGTCAAGTTACCATATGACCCAGCAATTCCACTCCTAGGTTATATAGCTGAGAAAACATGTCCACACAAACTTGTATGCAAATGTTCATAGCTGCTTTATTCCTAACAGCCAGAAAGTGGAAGCAGCCCAAATGTCAACTGCTGGATAAACAAAATGTGATATACCTATACAAGGGAATACTATGCAGCAATAAAAAGAAATGAAGTACCATGGTTGAACCTCAAACACATTACTCTTGAACACTGGTAGTGATGATGGTTCATAACCTTGTAAATACACTAAATACCACTGAGCTGCACTTTTAAAAGCGAATTTTATGGTGTTATATCTAAAAAAAAAAATTGCACTGAATAGAAATTGATCTATTAAAATCCTTTTTAGACATCTAAACTAAAATTTGCCATAATTACTAGAATACATGGCACGGTACTAAGAAAATCAAACCTCTCTGCACTATCATTGTTTTATATGTATTAACACATTTAAATCTTCAAAAACAACTCTGAGGTAGATTCTAGCATTTTCTATAGAGGAAATTACACCACTTAGAGGTCAAGTAACTTGACCAAGGTTACACAATAGAAAACTGTGGTAGAAATCCTGGTCTACTAAACTATGCTCTGTCCACTCCAAATTGTTTGCACGTTTGTAGCTCCAATACACAAATACTTCTTGAGGGCAGCAATCATCACACCTTTTCATTTTCTTTTACCTCAAACCCTGGAAGCACCTAGCAAGCTGCAGAGGCGATGACAATCAATCACTTATTCGCCCATTCATCAGAAAGTTCTGCTTCCACTGAGTACCAGGCACTAGAGACAGTCCAGAACAAGACCATGTTCCTAGGAACCAAAAAGATCATCTCATGTAGTAATAATTGCTATATAATAGAATTCAGGAGTTAGGGAAGTCTGAGGAAAACCAAGAAAATAGCAGACTAGGAGGTGGCACCTTCCAGGAAGAGGAAACAGAAGAAACCAAGGCCCTGAGAGGAAACAGTTCTGATCGGTTAAAGGAAGAGCAAGGTGGCTGCTATGGCCTGAGCAGATTGAGAAAAGATGAAGTTGCCAAAGCAGCGTCATCCCAATGCTACTGGGTCTTGCAGGCCATAGTAAGAAATTTAGATTTTACTCTGAGGCAGAAAGCAATCCAAGAGTTTGGAGCAATACCATGATCTGACTCAGGCTGTTGAAAGTGGAGTGGCTTGTGTACCGAAGGGTGGACAATACTGCCGCTGGCAGTACTGACTCAATTTTGAGTATGTGAGGGTGACAGGTGCTGAAATGAGACAAGGTTAAAATCGGAAGATGGTACTAAGAACACCCTATTTTGGACATGTTCAATTCAGTACGCATTTCAGATGTCTGAATGCAGTAATCAAGTAGGTAGCTGGCTAGAGGCCTAGGTCAGGGATAAGTTTAGACTGGAAAGAAATCTGACACATCAAAAAGATACCATTTAAAGTCAAGGGACTGGAGATTAAATGTAGAGAAAGCCACCAAGGACAAAGAAAGAGAAACTCCATCACTTCATGCTTGAAAGAATCCACTTGAGATAAACTGAACAGCTAGCAAGGAAGGAAGACACTGCTGTTGCGTCTAAAAGGCAAACCAGCACTGCCTCCTAGAAACCAAGTGAAGAAAGTGTTTCAGCAAAGGAGACATCGGAGCCAAATCCTGCCCACAGGGCTAGAACCATAAGGATTGAGAATTAATCATTCACTTTGGCAAAATAGAGGTTACTGCTCACCTTAACAAGAACAGCTCAGTCAAGTGAAGGGATAAAAGCCTATTGGATATTTTGTGCTTTCCCATCACATTATTATAAAATTGAAAAAAAGTCTCATGAAAGATCCTTGAAAACTCTTAGGTTGCTGCACACACACGAGATTCTATTACTCATCACTGGATTTAAAGTTCAGTCCTTACAGAAGTGGCTTTGTTAAGCTTTTTTGCCTTGTTGCAAATCCTATAAAAACGGCCCCTTTCTGTTCATGTCCTTTAGGTAAAACAAACAAACAAACAAACAAAAAAACCCTAAGTTTTCATGGAATTAAGATGTATAGCCATTTTCTTTCTTTTTGCTTCAACTGCCAAAAACTATAAACAAATTAACTGTCCATGTGTCAACCTGCTTGTGGTGCCAAAAATTTTTTCCATGCTTTTTACTTTATATGTTATCAACTCCAAGTTTCCTCAAATTACTTTGCTCTGCTAAATCTTAAATCCAAAATGACTTGATTGTGGATAGTCAAACATCAAACACACACCCACATCCACTGAGAGGGAAGTTGGTTGTTTTGCATTAGCTTTTATTCCCTGGAATGTGCCAGGCTCCTGCTGCCTCAGGGGTGTACAGATACTGTTTGCTCTGTCTGGAACTCTTCACCCACTCCTGGTTGACTTGCCTTCCCCATTTTATATGTTCCAATCACACCATGCATTGTCCCTTCACAGCAATTACTACATTAATTATTAAAATGAAGACGGTGAAATAAATTTACCACCTTTTATTTCCCTTGCCCAACCCTCACTCTGCCCAAAGTGCCAAAGGGGTAAAAATGTGGGCACCATAAGATCTCTAATGTAGGTAGTAGGTTTCCTGCAACTGAGATAAGTAAAAGCGAGTGGCCAACATTTTTAAATTTAGAAATTTATTCTGTTTAATCCACAAGCTTTATATAGCTTTAGTTTAAAAAAACAAAACAAAACAAAACAAAAACAGTGAAAACGAGACACTATTTCAAAGTCTGGGCCCTTCCAGCCTTCCAAATACAAGAGCTCTGAAAGTTGTATATACCAATTGGAAGAATAAGACAAAATTATGAATGGAGCCATGACATTTCATAAAACAAATTTTATGTAACTGAAGGATCCTTCCTGGGACTAGTTAATTGCCTTTACAAAAAAAAAAAAAAAAAACACAACAGAATAGGATGAAATTCCAGTGTTCCAAATCAACTTGTTACACATCAATATAAACCCACAGTGTCCTGGCAAACAACATGCTTTCATTTTCTGTCTCATCCTAGAGCTCGAATCCTGATTCATTTCAGCAGAGACTCCACAGGCAACAGGAAAGGTTGTGGCATTAAAATATTCATGTTATACTTTTGTGGTAGTTCAACAGTGGTCTTATTTTGGGGCAAGCTTGCAAACCATACAAGGTTGGAAGCATAACTTAAATGGGTGCTGAGACTCAAATGAAAAAAAGAGAGAGAAAAAGAAAAATTAAAGAAAAAAAAGGGAAAAAAAAAAAAGGAAAAATTCTGGGGATAGTCAGGGGCATTTAAAGAAACCATAAGAATGCCAACAATATTCAAACCCCCTTTTTTAAAAAGGAGATTTTTTTTTTTTTGGCTTAAAATATTTCACTCTAAATGAATTTATGTCAGCTGTCAATGAAAGAATGTCACTAATACACTGTGGACACCTTTTGCAATGTAAATCCATGCCCTTTTTTACATGGTGAACTTCAACCTAGCAATTATTACAACAAATGTTATAGTCTAAAGCTCAAACACATTTTAGCAATTTTGAAATTGAATTGAGTACAAACCAAATAAAATTTACATCATAACAAACATTTCCACCTAAGACTGTGGGGACACTTGAGCCTTCCGCATTGATCTCAGGGCCTTTTCACGTAGGTGCTTTTCTAAGTCATCAAGGTTATCTTCAGCTTCACTTTCAGTCTCCTAAAAAACCCAGAGAGGTCATATTGTTAACTCACGAGACACTGAGTACAGAGCAAAATCAAACTGCAGTGATGGCTGCGCAACTCTATGAATTTGCTGTAAACCAACGAACCATATACTATAAAAGGCTAAATTAAGTGGTATGATAATTATATCTCAAAGTGATTTTAAAAATATGCATGAGGCTTTTCCAGCAGCCATTCATATTCTTATCCCTAGTCTTGGCAAATTCCTGTTCTTGATAGGTCACTAAGAAACAGATCAAGAGTTATCAGCCAAGTAGCCAATCATTAGAAAAATCATTTAGCTACTTCTCAAAATCAAATCCAGCCACTGTATAAACCACAAGACAGTGTGTCCACAAATACCTTCTTAGGCTCTGGCTCTGCCTCTGGCTCTTCCTGTGCTGATGTGGTCGTGGGAGCAGCAATGGCTGCAGGGGTCACAGCAGCTGCAGCAGCTGCAGCCACAGCCTTTTCCTTCTTGTGTTTTTTGTGTTTCTTGTGCTTCTTATCCTTTTTATGTTTCTTGTCCTTCTTTTTCTTCTTTTTCTTTCCACCTCCTTCTTGGTCCGAATTCTATAAATCAAAAAAATTACAGCAATAAAATCGATCATTAAAATTCTGTCCAACTGAACATTTTATTTCCTCCAGGAAATAACTAAATGGACTAACGTCAAGATTTCTTAAGGCTTCAGGGGGAAAAAGAGGCCCAAGGCCAATCACCACTAAGAGAAGTACTCCTAGAGATGGGAACCACACTGAAAACAAAGATATTCTTCACTAACTTTAAGAGTCAAAATGAACCTTGAAGATAACTGATTTTTTCCAATTTTAACAAACTAACTTCATATTAAATAAACCAGGTATCCTGACCACAAGCTGAGTCAGGTCTCCATGACTGCAGTGAGTCAGGGTCTATCTCCAGATGTTAAGGAAAAGCATCATGTGCAACAGAAAGAGAAGGCTCTGAACTCAAGTAGGCTTAAGCTGAATTCTGGTTTCTGAATCTAGTAACTATCTGACCTCACACAAATCTGCTTGGTTTTTTTCCTGAGCCAACCTAAACTGTGTATAATAATCCTTGATAAAACTTGTGATTAAATGGGTGTATCTATAAATCACTCACAATACTAGCCTAAGCGTGCTGATATGGTTATTATTCTAAATACACGCTTGTGTAAATGCCATGTCTCTGCCCTCTCCTATCTCTAGAATGGAGGTGGTTTGTTCTTTACTGCGTATGTGTCAAATTAAGCAAAGGGCAGGCTCTGTTATAACTGAATGTGTAATTCTTAAATTTCACACTTCTAAGCAATGACTTAAAATTCCCCAATCTATTCAGTCAATTTACACAATAATTTAGTCAACTCTATTTATATGGACATTTAATCACTGATTTTATTCAATACAGCAACTTGCCCAAAATCATAAAAGGGAAAAAAGGTTTAAACTTCAATATATTAGTGTACCCCAATAATGTTTAAACTTGACAATGTTAAAGAGAGTGGTATTCTTATGTAGCTTGCCCAAAACAAAACTACATAGGATAATAAAGTACTTTCCATTCCATCTACTATTTCAGATAGTATACAGAGTATAAGTGAACCTGCACAGTTCAAGTGACAACTGTTATTTCCATTGTAGGGAAAATAACAGCATTCAAGAGCAAAGAAGAAAAATTCAAATTACTCATCATTCCCCTAACACATAACCCACTGTCAACTTTCTGGTAATTTTTGTGATATATAATTTTTCCTTTATAAACTCAACTTAAGATTTAAAGCTTTACTGATTTGTGAGATCTTAACTAGGTATCCCCAAATGTGTCAAACACTAGAGAAACCAGCAGAAAAACTAAGGTGTTTTCTCCCTCAATAACAGAATCATAGGCAATTCTTTCTTTTGTTCATAAAGATTTTCTATATAGTCTAATCTCAACCACCAAGGTTCTGGAATTTAACATGACTACACACATTATAAATCAATAGGTGGCTAGACTGTTAAGCATGAATTGCTGATGCGATCACTACCACTTAATGGTACCTCCCTGAACCACAAAAAAAATGCTCCTGAGCTACAAAAAAATATATTTTTCTCTGCTTCCAAGTGACCGCATACAATTATAAAGGATGTCCAAAACAGGGTAGACACATACCCTCGCCGGTGATGGGCTTGGTGTTGGGCTTTTAGCCTTTTTGACCGGTACCGCTGGTGACCAGTTGGTAGAGGGTGACTGAGACTGGATAGGAGATGGAGGTGCTGGGGGTTTTTTAGCTGCTGGCTCAGGAGATCCTGAGACAGATCGGGAAGATGAGACCCTCCTTACAGATTGAGGGCTTGGTGAGGCAGCCCTAGATTAAAGGAAAAACAGAACATTTAGTATCGAAGAATAGAGATCTTTCCTAAGACAGAATAACCGACTACCATTATACAACCAGGTCACAAACTTATTAAATATTTTACAGGCCTTAGTTTGCTGGTTGATTCTACTAACTCAGATTTATATCATCTAAGTCTCCATCTAAGCTCTACAAACCTCTTTTCATTCTAATGATTCTTCCTATATGAAAGTAATAATGCCAATTCTTTGTATTTTATTTAAGACTGCTTTTACCAGTCTCACATAGACATCCAAAAAATGTTCTATGCATTACTTCAGAGTTTAGTTTTGGAAGCACACCCTTAATTAACCTGATACTCCTAAAAGCCAAGTAAAAATCCTACGGCATTGAGTTTGTGCCATAAGGAACTATCCTTAAAACAGAAAAAGATCTCTGAATAGTACTTAGAATGTCTCAAAAGTTTATGTTCACAGCTTATTCTTTTCTGTAATTTCTTAGTAAAGGAAAAAAAGCTTCCAAACACAAGGAGAGAGTTCCTCAACAAAAAGCATAAAATGTTTTTACTTTTTTGTCTTTTTGGGTTCCGGAGTCCTGGAGACTCTCCTAATGGGCCTAGTGCTTGGAGATGGGGACTGCCTTCTTTGGGGTGAAGGTGACGGTCCTCTTCGAACAGGTGGAGGACTTGAGGTCGTCTGGGGAGCTCGAGGCCGTGGTGAGGGCGAATGCCGTTTGTTTGGTTGTGGTGACCGGGCCTCCCGGGTGGATCGGCTCGGGGAAGATCCTTTCCTATGCTTTGATGACAATGAAGGCGAACGTCTCTTGGTGACTGGGGAGCTTCTTTGTTTGGGAGGTGGAGAATGGGAGACCCGATGCTTTGGTGGTGGAGATGGCGATGCCCTTCGTTTAGGAGGGGGTGGGGGAGAAGCTGTTCTTCTCTTTGGAGGTGGGGAAGGAGAGTATCTCCTCTGTATTGGAGGAGAGTATCTTCTTGGGGAAGGTGAGCGTCGACGTGGGGGAGGAGAAGGAGTCCTAGAAAAAATACATCATTAAGCTGAGAGGTCCAACAAGGAAGCAGTGTACAAAGAAAACTAACCAGCAATTATGGCTACACAGGCATACCCCACAGATATTGTGGGTTTAGTTTCGGATCACCACAACAAAGAGAATATTGCAATAAAGCAAGCCAAATTTTTTGGTTTCCCAGGGCACAAAAAGTTATGTTTGCACTATACTGTAGTGTATTAAGTACACAATAGCATTATGTCATTTAAAAAAAAAGAAAGAAAGAAAGAAAAAATGCTGTCATTTTGCTAGGGGAAGATCTTGCTTCGATGTCAATGAGAATATAGTATTTGCAAAGCACAATAAAACGAGGTATGCCTGTATTGTACTAGCACCAGGCAAGGGAATAGATTTTTAAGTAGAAATGCTATACCTCTATCCTCATTTAAAGTAATTATCACTTAGTATATTCCTGTTTATCATAGATGACTACCAAGTGGGACATTCTGAATAGAGAAATTTAGTTTTCAGAATGAATTCAGATTTGTCAAGTCATTTAACCTTATCCATATGAAATCAATTTAATGTTTTTTTTGAGAACAGAATCTTGTACTGCTTTGAGGAAACGGAATTTTCTTTACCATTATATAATAACTAGACAACTACATTAGCAAGACTCTACTGACTGAAGTCAACTTAGGAAGTTTGTGCATTAAGAGCTCTTTCTCCTGTGTGGTACCCTCATTGAATTGGCATTTGGACTCTAGCCACTGCTAGGCAGGAAGCATCCCTGTCATACTCCAACCTGGTCTTCCTCTTAATGCTAAATTCCTACATAACCCTTACTGCCTCTTAGGAATTAGGCCGGAACAGAACATGCAGGCCCAACTATCTAAATTGCTCTTGAAACGTTCAGACCTCGAACTCAAATTTTATTTTCTTGGCTAGTGTCGGATTTATACTAGGCCATTATCTTTTAGGCAACATGGTAGAGTGAAGTTCCACTTTTGCCCATGCACAATTTGAATAACTCTGAACCTCCATTCCTTCACCTGAATATGAGAATACAACCCACCAAACAAGGTCATCTTGAGGACTGGCAATAAAGCACATAAAGCATCTAGCACTTCACCTGGCACATAACAAGCATTTGAGAATGGTAGTTGCCATTACACTGTTTGGTAACGTATCTGAGCAACACCATTATAATTTTTTTCTGTAACTTTATTTTTAAATCATTTTAGGTTTACAAAAGAGCTACAAACAGTGGTGGTTTGCCACTTAATATCTTATATAACCACAGAAAAATTATCAAAACTTAATCAACCTCAACTGATATTAAAATATCACTATCACCTGTTTTCCACTAATGTCCTTTTTTTGTCCCAGGTTCCAAAAATCAGAATCCTACATTGCATTTAGTAGTCTTTTATCCAAAGTTCCTGCTAATTTGTAACTGTTACTCAGCTTGTCTTTCATGATTGACATTCTTTAGGACTTACTGGTCAATTCCTCCCTAGAATGACCTTCAAATTGGGTTTGTCTGATATTTTTCATAATTAGACTGAGGTTCTGCAAAACTGGTAAGGATTCTACGGAGATATCTCGGAATTGTGTGACGCCAACATGTATCACTGGGTATGTTAACTTTGATTCCTTAATTAAGAAGGCATCTGCTGGGAAGTCTTCACTAAGTTGATATTTTTCTCTTTGTAATCACTAAATAGAGTGCTTATTTAATTAACATCAATATAATTCACATACCATAAAATCCACCCATTTAAATAAAGTGTACATTTCAATAGTTTTAGTATACAGTTGAACAACCGTTATCACTCCCTATTACCACCTAGGCAACACTAATCCACTTTCCATCTACAGATTTCTGCGTTCTGGACTTTTCACATAAATTGAATCGTATAATCTGTGGCGTTTTGTGAATGGCTGAGTGATGTCACCCTAATGAAGTATTTCGATCCTGAAGAGTCACAGTTCTCTAACAAGCCTATCTGACAGCACCTTCGTCGGGGTGGTGGTGTGGGAGACCTGCGCCGTCGGGGAGGAGGAGCAGGAGAAGGAGACCGGCGTCTTCTGGTGGGTGGTGGGGAGGGGCTTCGCCGCCGTCTACCACTAAACCAAAGAAGAATTATAGTTGATTCTGAGTTAGTGGCATTTATAAATCAAGTGATCCAGATGACAGTTTCAATCTTTGTGAACCCAAAGTGCAGCAATTGTTACTCTACCCATCGAAACAGTGTTTTTCAGACCACAGGTCAAGACCGATAGTTAAGACCATGGGTAAGAACCAGCATGTTTTAAAAAATAGAGAATCCGAGTTTGTTACTTGTAGTAAGGGTAAATATTGTTTTTGTTTCAGTGTATAAATACGTAGTCTGGGTTATGACAAAAATCTTAACATGATGTAGCAAAAATGTTTGAAAATACTGCCTTAGAGCGCTGCTTTTAAATTGGCAGGCACATCACAATCATCTGGGAGACTTATCTGAGCTCTGTGCTTACCAGATCTGGGCTATGAATATTCCGAACAGGCTCTTTCCAGGCGATTTTCTGATTCCCTATTAGAAGTGCATTAAAGCCTAGAAAAATTCAATGTTCTAATAGAGAATCAAAACTTTTAATAGTCACCAGTAGCTTAAAGCCCCAAATCTGGGTGTTATTATTTCATAGTTTTTGATTTTTTAAAATGTATTTCCACTGTTCAAGAGTTGTATACTACTAACACTGCCTCAAAGACAAAGGACCAAAGTCATCTGAGCATTTAAGCTATCACTGCAAGCAATTTGGTTAAGAAAGAGACAAGGATCAAACACCTTAATCTGAGCTCAATAATACACTTAATCGACATAAAAAACACTTGAAATTATGATTTTATCAACTAGACTAACTCACAGCAATCTCCCTATAAATATGTCAAAACATACGCTAAGCCCTAAGCCCGTTTGCCACCTTTTGGTTAAGTTTGTGTATATAAAAAAAGTTAAATAATGTTAATTCTTTATTTCTTGCCCAGTACAGGATTCCTGTGAAGCTAAAAATATTTTAAGTTTACTAGTCCTGGTTCCCCTTTCAGACTAAGAGCTCTGTTAACAGAACAGAGAAACTTCTGAAATTATTAGTTTTCAATCTATATTTGTTTATGCTTTGTGGGGACTAAGGCAGGTTTAAAATCTAACTATTAGAGGTGATGTATTAAGACAGAGAAACTTCAGAGGAATGAAATATAAACAAAAACTATTAATTACAAGACAGGACAGTTAAAGGAGCGAACACTTCAGCAGCAGGGTTCATCAGAATTATGAAACCTGGAGAAACAAGATGGCTACAGTATTGTTTCAACAGGCAATAAAAATTTCAAACTGGAAAAGATATTTGGGTTTTGACTTAAAAAGAAAAGCAAAGATTTATATTTGCAAACTTTGAGGATGAGGTGATATAAACCAGAACTCTCGAGATGTTATCAGTACGTATAAAAGCATAAGAGGCTATTACGTGTTGATTATGTGGCTTCTCTTTAAATATTCTCCCAATGGGTCACAAAATTTCAATCAGAAATTCTCATTAAAAATTGGACTCACATTAGAATCCATTATAATACATTAATGACCTGAGATATTTATTTTGTGCCTGTTTCAGTTGTTAAATGAAAAGCTTAGAGTAACTAAAAGGTCCCTTTCAGTGATGACCTTTAATGTTCTATGTTTCTATGTGAGAATAATCAAAGAGGATAAAAATAAAACCATAACCAAAGTAGTGTTAACTTAAGGAACTGCCAGAAAAAACTGATCACTTATAAGTGAAATCCTGATATATAGTTATAGATATATATACACACACACACACATACATACACATATGGCTCTATGACCTAAGGACTACTTTCTTAACTGATCTGATAAGGCACACTTCAGGTGTTTAAAAAAAAGCTAAGCATTTTCTCATTACTGATTACTAATGTCGAGTCTGCAAATGTGCACAGAAACTGTTGAGTAGAAAAGTTTTCCCCCTAATCTGTGTGAGAACCAGTTTCAATAAGTCTCGATATGTGATGTAGCCCTTAGCTTCTCAAGTATTTAGGAATAGATGAGTCTCATAAAAAGGAGCCAGCTTGATATCTCTGCAGTGATCTCTTCAGAACAATCTCACTTCACTAGTTGTGCTGGTAACGGAGATGTGACAACTATCTAAGATGTCATCAACTACACTAAACATAAGTTAAGGGGTGTTCAATAATCAAAGACAGGTGTTGAAAAGCATAAAAAATGTTACTTTTCAGTGTTTATATACATATAAAATATTTAAAACCAGGCTGTATTTTCCCTCTTAAAATACAATTAATACTGAAGCATGATTTCAAATAATTATTTCTCCATCTCTAAATTCTAGTCATCTGACAGCAATTTCTAACCTCATTAAACTTGAGGCTACTAATATAACTTAGTACCTTTTTAATGAGAAACAAAACAAAAACATCTTGGAGCACAGTTAATAAACATTAGTTTTGATGTCACTATAGTGCGAAATCGCTTTCTGGTAAAGAAAATAGTTCCATCATGGGTGGGGGAAAAAGAAAGTTAAAAAGTCTTACCACTAACCTGATTTTGTGAAGTCATTTTTTAGCTGCTGTACTAGCAATTCTACGAAAGCTAAGGGTAATTATAGCTAGGAAGAGAATACCTTAAGCACCTAAATTTATCTTTTCAGGTTTTTTTGTGTTTTATTGACAAGTAACAATTCTTCTACCGTGTAAATACACTGAATTGCTCCACTACTAACATTGCTGACTGGTTCCATAGAACCTTTCCAAAAAAATACTCTTATTAACGAAACCACCTAAAACAACACAGCTTCAAAAACTGAGCCAAAAATAATACCATGTGCTAGTTTCAGGAAGGATAAATGCTTAGAAATTTAGTGGCAGCTAACCCCCCAAAACTAGAAGACTAATGAAGAAGTATAATGGTATAATGTCAATGACCCAGGTCTTCGTCATTTCACTCATGAGATAGGCTTAATATAGAGATTTCTGAGTATAATTTGACTGTAAAATGATAAAATGTTACGGTTTTATGGTCACAAAGACACTGATAATCAAAAAGGTTCAAAAAGGATATGCAAACCTACTTTCCTACTATAAGAAACACTGAACAAGGGCCAAGGCCTTACATATCTTTCCTACTTTTTTCAGTGTCTCTGTAGTTTTTCTCACCATCCCTAACATTACTATAAAGTCCTTCCCCACTAAAACTAAGCAACTATTTATCTTGCCTTTTGGAAAAACCAGATACTATAATTGCACAAAAAGCAAACTTCAAACAAGGCTCTAAAATGAACACTGTGTACAATTTTATTATTAATTTGATGTGTAAAGAAATAAAATCAAACCAAAATAGCTTAACTTCACCGCAGCCATACCCACTGTATACCTAGGAATGGAATAAGGTCACCTAAACAGTAAATTAAGCCATAAACTTTGACATGTAACCCTAATTTACAAAGTAGTGTCTAACCAACCTTTTAGTCATTGGCGATTGCCATCGCTTTCCCATCTGCATCCTGAGAGCAGTGGAGAAAAACAAATGTCAAGAATTCCATTCACCAAATTATTTACTTCAATGGCGTTAATTATCACTAATGGAGACATATTTTTAAATGTTCAAAGACATTCAGGAATTAATGCTATGACTTAACTGGTATATTTCTGGTCATGCACACATATGACATGGTGGCACAAAATTTATGAAGTTCTCATTAATTAGCTAATAACCACCAAAGAGAGCAAAGAAAATCCCCAAAAGCCCCCCAATCTGACCACATCCTTGTATGAATCCTTAAAATGAAGGAGTTAACCAAATTCTAAAATAAGACCGTAGCCCACCCCCATGGAACATCAGTGAAGATCACTGAAGAAAAGACATTACCGAGGGGAGGTCTCTTTCTGGCGCTTTCGAGGTGATGGAGAGGCACTCCGGGAAGGGGAATGTCTGCGCCGCCTGCCTACCTCACCATTCTTCACATGGGATCTCTTGGGTCGCTCATCTTCTGAGGAAGAGGAGGAGCCAGAATCTATAATTACACAATAAACAAAATATTTCAGTAGGTCTATGCTTAAAAGTCTGTCCACGTTTTCTGAATCTAAGTAGATAGTGTCAAAATTAACAAGTCCACTAACATAAGTGGCCTCATATACAAGCTATCACTTTTGAACAAAGGCAGTATCAATATTTGCTCAATGACTTGAAAGCCAAATATAAATATACATTATTATATAAATGAGATATAAAAATCATTTCCACAGCACAATTCAGTAAGACAGTGTCTTTTAAGGACCTAGCAATTTTCCAAGTAACTAAATAAAGCATAAAAAGCACCTTAAGCAATCACTTCATTCTTGTTACTCTAAGCACTTTTAAGGCTATGGAAAGCCCTATTAGGGTTTGAATAGCTTATTTCCATATCCTTAGCATTTATCAAACAAACAAAAATATGTATGAGGCTTGGTGACAAAAGTCTAAGACTGCAAAGAGAAAAACTTTTATTTATTGCAAATGGTTTCCTTAACTGAAAATAATTAACAACTGTTGCCCAAACATCAAAACTCCAATTTAAAACGAAGTCCCAGGACCCATAAACTCCGAAGACCCATAAACATTTTCAAACCTTTCCATGATTAACCTCACCTTAAGAAAGTTGTAAAAACGAGATAAATAACTTTTAACTGACTTACTGCTACTGTGGGATACTTTGGTTTCCATTTTTTAGTGTGCCCAGACTGTCACAAATACCAACTGATCTAAAAGTCAGAACACCTAGTTTAAAACCCAGCTTTCTATGCATATACTCTAATTTAGAAATTCCACTTCTAATTAATATTTTACAGATATATTTACATAGTACACAAACACAAACAGAAATAACCTGAATGTCCAAAAAGCAACTGGCTCACTAAATTATAGTATATTATTACAATAAACAAGACAGATCCATATAAACAGGGAAATAGGTCTAGATATATTACATTAAAAACACAGGCAGTCTATGGCCAAGCTGCCATGAACAAGTCCCATCCCATCTGATCTTGGAAGCTAAGCAGGGTTGGGCCTGGTTAGTATTTGGATGGGAGACCACCTAGGAAGACCAGGTGCTATAGGCGTAAAAAATAAAAAATAACACATCAGGGATTATAAACTGACAAGGTCCTTGCAATCTGTGAGGTCAACCACGGGTTGCCTTGCCTTAATAAACAAACGCAGGCAGCGTAACCTATAGCTCGAGCTTATGTGGGTTTTTTTTTTCTTTTTAAACCACAGATGTTTATATGCGCACAATTTCTGAATAAAAGCTTTTGGGAATAGATGGGGGGGAT
The DNA here is from genome assembly GCA_028627145.1 of Eidolon dupreanum. NCBI lineage: Eukaryota > Metazoa > Chordata > Mammalia > Chiroptera > Pteropodidae > Eidolon > Eidolon dupreanum. The sequence continues at coordinate 11,675,022 of CM053502.1, read as the reverse complement.
GGGAAAAGAACTATACTTTTCTAATTTTATTCTCGTTTTTACTGTTGTACTGTGAAGATCTATTACTTTATTTCTATGTAGACAGAAACATATTTCTCCTTCGTATATTCACTATATTGATGGATCTGCACATCTTTAAGTATTTTTTATTAGGCAATGCAGGAAGAAAAAATTGAATTGTCCATACCAGATGAAGACTGCTGGTTCTGTCGTCTGTATTGGCGTCTTTGTTGCACAGAATCTGCTGCAGCCATTTTGCCACCTTTATCTTCTTCTGAAAGATGTATGCATTTAGAAAGTGTTTCTTTAGTTATACACAGAGAAAATATAACATATTTGAATAGGATTATGGCCTCTTAAACCTGTTATCTGGTTGGCTGAAGCAATACAACTACCATGTATTATTTATTTATTTTTGCAGAGGAGCTTAAAATGCCAATTTAGACTCTCAATTACAAATATAAAATGTACTCAAACTTATTTAGGCATTTGCAACGGGTCAGGCTGGATGCCAAGCACTTTATAAACATTTCAGTGAATCAACAAAACCCTAAAGGGATGATATTATTCACATTTCAGGTATAAAAGAAATGAGGCTCAGATAAATTAAGTAATTAAACAAAAATGGAGTTAAGTAGTGGAGTGTGGGATTCAAACCAGGTTGGTCTGACTTTAGAGTCCTAGCTCTTAAGCACTAAGCAACATCTTGTAACTAATCTTTAACTAAAAGGGGATGAATAAATGTGCAACAACAAAGCTAATTCAGCTTAACACACACATACACACACATACACTCTCTTACCTGATTCAGATAACTCTACTTTTCTAGGCTTGGGTGCTGGTGAAGGGGACTCTCTTTTCTCAGTACCTTTATGTTTTGTCACTAAAGAGTCAAGGCAAAACAAACAAAAAAATCAACAACAACGAAAAAAACCCACTTACATACAAGGGAAAAAAAGCATCACAAGACATCCTAACAGTAGAAAAACAGATATGACTATATTCTCATAAAGAATTTACTGAGAATTATTAAATTCTGTAAGACCTTTTTGTCATTATCTGAATACCTGAAAACAAAAAAAATTTTTTTTTGAAAACAAGAATTTTTTAATATTAGGTGAAAACTCAACAAGTTCTATGATTTGTGAATCTTGAGATTCTTCCAAAGAGAAAATAGTTGAGAGAAACTGGAAGCTGTTACTGAGCAGAACAAGCTTTACACTATGTATGACATTCAGCTCAGCAAACCTGTGTGCGACCCAAATTTATAACATACTCTATAGAGGCCTCATTAGCATAAAAGCTTTCAAACATCTACTATAGGTGGGTTCAGAAAATTAAATTAAAGTGATAAATGATGAAGAAATCAGATCTGCGGTAGAGGAATAAACTAGCCACCCAAGAGGCTTGTAGGCTCTTAACGTAGAGCATAATATTCACAGCAGCATGACAGATTTGAACTACCTATAAAAAGCTAGACATTTACAATGGAAAAAATAATTAAATACTAAGGCTGAAGGATTCTTTCCAAAGCTAAAAAGGAGGGGAGGGAAGGGGAAGCAGTAGCAGTTCTGAGATAACCTAAGGTCAAGAAGAGCTGTGGGTACCTTACCTTATCAATTATCCATCATTTCTTTTCCCAAATGCATGGAAAATTATGGCCACTACCTTTTGTATGCTTGCTGTATTATTAAGTAGTTACTAACATCATCCATTTTACAAAAGGAACTGAGGTTTAAAAAGAATTAATTCCAAAGTCACAGATAACATAAGGAAACTAGGATCTGAACCCGAGATTCAATTTTAGGATGTAGGCTTTAATTTCTAACTGTTACTAGCTCTGTTTATAATATCTATGCATTGCTTCAACTAAAATCGGAAGTATATAGATATAATCATTAACCTTACCATTGATTAACCTGAAACATCATAGGAAAACACTCTAAGAACTAAACTTGGAAGACACTTCAAGGTCCTTACAACTGTTTTGGGATCTAGAATGTAGACACATTTCATTTAACAAACACTCATATTCAGAATTCTGTAAAGGATTACTCAAGGGGCAGTAACTTAAGAGAACTAAATTTCTAAAATAGTCAAACTGGAGAAATTTATCACTGTACTTTTAAAATGACCAGCATTTTATTGCTGCTGCCTATTAAGTCTTTTGGATAAACAATGGATTGGGAAAAGAATGGTTAACTCCAAATTATCATGAAATATGGTAGCAATATAAAGCCACACATCCAAGTTGCCACCTTGGGAAACTGCATTCCAAAATGTGTTTGGACGTCAGAATGCATTTTCTCCTAAGAAGCATTAAAAATATGATTATGTTTGCAAGATGCCTGGCAAATGCCTACTTAGTAAATAACAAACTGAACTCTAACATTACTTAGTTTTCTCCATTAAAATATACATTTAGAGTTTTATCTTGATTCAGTCTCATTAAAGCTTTAGCTAAAACAGTCTATAATTATTGCTAATATATTCATACCATTAGACAAGTATCCATTATCTACCTCTACTCTGGTTTACTAGGACTAACTGAAACACATTATCATTATAAATAAAGTTAATATTTCATCGAGGTTTGTCTAAATGGGATTTTATCCAGTTTATGTTAATGTTTTTATTTTTTGTATTCAAGAGGCAAAATCATTCTAGCATGAAGTGAAAATCTTCTAGTCAACAGAAAAAAACAGAATTTTAAATTTACTTCAACAGTCCTATTAATTATTAATCTCCCAGACTTGCACAAAGATCACTTGTAAGACAAGTCACCTTGTGACCAGAATTAGTAAAATAATCATTACATATCTACAAGTACAGTTTATATAGCTAAGCAGATCTAAACTCAAAACTATCGCTCCCACCATAGATAGAAATCCTCCTTAAACTTACTTCATTAACTATCCCACCGATTTCAAAGCACTATTTTATGTACAAAGATAATGTCGATTTAACTATGGCATGCCACTGACTATAAAATGCTTTCTGAGGACCCTTTCTGATGAGAATGTGTATTATTGTCTGAATACTTTACCTCTTAACTTCCCCCAAATACTATTCCTGCCTTCTTTCTACTCCATTTGCCTACCAACAGGAGAACCTTTAAAGTCCTGGTTGGTGACTACATGACACACAAAAGTAAAATTTATTCCATTTCAATGCTGTCATTGCTGTTATTAGCCATGGAGACTGCAAAAAAGTAATTTCTGAAATCATAACACAAGGTAAAAAGCTAAAGAATTTCACACTGCCTTCCACTTCCCTCCTCCAGAAAGCAAAACAGGCATTTCGAGGTAGGAGAGTTGGGCAAAGTATTCATTTTTCAACTGGGAATGAGAACCCAAATTCTAGTCCTGGCTAGCTGACCTGACCAAATCACTTAACCTGAGACCCTGTTTCTTGGCAACAATCTCTAAAGTCATTTCCAACTCTGAAATCTCATCACAGATGGCTTTTTTTTTTTTTTACTATAAAAAGTTATTTCTAAGTAGTTAGAACCGACAATCAGCTTCAGTGGTCACAAGGCAGCCTCTGACTACACTCATCACCACGCATCTCTTTGGTTGGGTTTTGTTTGAACATGGAAAGATCTGTCCCAGAATCCACGGGAAGAGAACTAGTCCTTTGTCATCCACCTTGACTTACTTCTTACTTATGTACCTATCTACTGTGACTTGTTTCCAAAAGCAACAGCCCACGCCCCCAACAATACATCGAAACATGAACAGCTACTACCTGTGCACCTTAAAAAAGATAACTCCTCATTCTCAACAATCAATTTTAATAAGGATTCAGTCATTCTGTTCAGGTACATTTATTACCCCTTTGGCTGTATGATGTAAAAAGAAATACTATAACTTGATATGCTTTTGTAAAGTAACAAATAACATTTATAAGTACTTTTTTACTAGAGAGCTTTCTGTTCCAATACAAAGAAATATTAAGAGTGCAAACACTTTATAGAAAAAATAGGTCAGAACGATGGCATGATTTAGATGTCATCACTAGAAACTATGGACAGACTGAAATTTCCCTAAGTTTTGATCAAGAGGCAGTAAGGGACATGAGGTTATAAAAAAATAAGTGATCTTAAAGCCCTTTCCCATAGTTCAATTAAGCCTGAACTTGGAAGACCTAAAGGTTTCTCTATTCTTACCCAGCTGCCTGTTTGGCCTAAAGAGCCAATGCAACAAAAATCACCACATAGTATTTGATTATGTGACACTAAATTAACCTTTTAAAATTTAGAAAATAATCTATACATTACTCTTTACAGATTACCATTATCTCCTAAAGCCCTTTCACTAACAACTTCACATCTCACTATAATAAAAGTTCAAAGAGGTAAAGCAAAATTTGCCTTCTGGCTATCAACACATTGCAAGGTTGGGGGGGAGGGAGACAAAGCAGTGGGGGTGCTAATTAGAAACTCTAATCTCATTAAATTCATTAAAACATAGTCAAAATTTTGCCCATCCCCATTCTTTCTCATTTCTAATCCGAAAATTTAAATGTGATCAAACCAACTGCAGGTTGCTCCTTAAAAATCCAGATTTTTAGATCTTAACCCTCCCCCTACTACTCACCTTTCAGACTGTATCATTCCAGACTATATCATACCAGAAGCCAGATTCAAGTAGATCCTATAGTATTTATTTAATGCAAAAGAAACAAACCCCAACAGACCACAATCTTCACTCAGACTAACAATGCATTCTACCTGCCTGGAAGGATCACAGGTAATAAATTCCTCAGAATTCAATCCACAGAATAAAACAAGGACAACACTAAGAACCCTGCCTAGAGCCTAGATTAAAAAAAAAAAAATCTGCTTTTAAGAGGACACCGTGTCCCTCCCAATACGGCCAAGAAAGAATTAAAACAGAATATGAAGTCCTTGAATAAGATATCAAACAAAAAAATCTTTGGGGAAAAAAGTTAACCTGTCTCTTAGTAATACAATGATCCCTTATCATGACACAAACTTCAATAAGTTATCCAAAATCAAACAGCCTCTGGCTAGTAATACATTTCTCAACCCACTCTATGCTAGAGGGCATTGCTAAAAACAAAACACTTACATGAAACTATTTCATCAAATCCCAAGAATTTAAAGTGAGAAAGAAAAGGTGAGCCTCTAAGCAATTTACAAAGAACATCACACGAAAAAATATTACCCAGTTACTTCATACTTTGAAGGGGTAAGTGGGTGGCCAACAACTCACTCAGCACTATGTAAACAGATGAAAAAATATTTAAGTGTTTGGATTTTTACCTTTACCTGAAGTTCTCCCTGGAGAGACAGAAACACGACTTTTTCTTGTACGGTTTGACTGCTGGGGTGTTGGGGAATGACGAGCTTTTGGCGGTGGAGTTGCTGGAGGTGATGCCCTATGCCTCCGCCTCGGAGGACTTGCTGAAGGAGATAACCTACGAGTTTTTCGAGGGGGACTGGATGTCCTCTTGGGGGGCTTCTTTGGTGGTGACCGGGACCGGGAAGAAGAGGACGATGAGCTACTCCCAGACAAGGAAGCAGATGAACGCCGCCTTCTGTGGGAAAAAGTATTCATACTCATTAACTGCATTTGTATAAAGAACGACCTCACAGGTATGCATAGGTTACATAGAAATACAGCTATTTTTATCCAACTTTTGAGTTTATGTAGCTAAGCACATAAATGAGTCTTTAAAAATGGGAAACAAAACCATAACCTAGCACAGGAAACAGCTAGTTCTACGACTAAAGACATAAATTGTTCTGATAAATGTGTATACTTGAGTTGTCTCTCCAGTTATAAGATGTGAAGTGCTCTAATACAATAACCAGTCTCTTCCTTAGGAATATTAGTGTTTTGGAGTTTGCATACAAAATTTGGGTGGCAAAGTATTTTCCATTTAATAATACAATGTCAAGCAACCCTTAGGTTACATTTTTAAAAAGATGTGCAAGATTAGGAATTCATTTAGCTACATAAACTTAGAAGCAGGGGCCTCTCGAATTCTGCGGCAAAATTTGTGGTAAGTTCTGTTGCAATTATGTGTACCTGCAGAATTCACCTTTGGCGGAAGAATTCCTGAGAACCTGAAAAAAAGAAACCCTACCTTAAGTTTGAGATAAAAACTGCCTGAAAGGGAATCTTACACAATCTGCAAAATATTTTGATGCTAAATGGCTCAATAAGCACAAGAAAAACACGCTGTTTGCAAAACTCCAATATAAGAAATAGCTGTTTCCACTAATCTTGCACTAGAAATCATCAGTATTATCTTGCTAAATAGAAATAATCGGTTTTAGGAGTGTGATGCCTAAATTGATCATTTATATCTTTAGTCTCCTTTACTGATAATAACATCAACTCTATAATTTTCAAATAGCGGTTATAAAAATGGTTCAATATACCTTGATGACCCCTCCACAAAGAAAAATATATTTTTTAACAATTATTGGATTCTGAAAAACCTCAGACTGCAGAAAACAAAAATTATGGAGCTAATTATTCCCCCTACTTCCAAGTTGATTTGGCTCCCTGAAAATATCTTAGACTTCAACACAAAAAAATTTGTCCTGAGTATAATCTGAAGCATAATCATCAGTGCTCCTTCCAAAAACAGATGAAATGCATGCATTGTCAAGAAGGCACAAAACTTTGATACCAGTGCACCAGGCCTCTATTTTGGGTATTTAGCAATGACCTTTTTATTAAACAAGATAGATCAAAACATTTTACTGTATGCTAATTTCAAGATAATTTTTTAAAGAATATTGATATTGACAAGATTACTTTTATGCCCAGTCTCTTCAAAATAACCAGACACCAAACTGCTAATAATAGTTATACCTATGGAATGGGATTTATGTTACTTGTTTGAATTGTTTACAATTAGCACCCATTATTACTATAATGAGCTTTAAAGAACACTTAAAAATACAAAAGTATAATTTATGGATAAACTGTTTTAATATAGGTAAAAGGAGCTTACTGGCTCTTTAGTCATCTACTTTTCAAAACCCAGTGGTAATTATAAGCCAAAAAAAGAGAGAAGGTGGCTAATCCTTGATAGGATGTCTTGGGGTATAAAAAGTAACAGTTAACATGAGGTATCAGTAAGATGGTGAATTTTTTACTTTTCAACACTAAACTGACATCATTTTTCATTGCACAAACAGCATTACACCTCAAATGAGAGAGGCTCTTTGGAAGACATTATCTACTATCATAAGTTCTTTCTTCCAGAACACTAATACAAAGATTAGTCTAAAACAAACATATGGTACACTTTCATACACCTGACACTTCCAAGTTAAAAAAAAAAAAAGGAAAGAAAGAAAAGAAACTCTCACCGTCTCACTGGAGATCTACTCCTTCTATGCCTTGGTGGAGGAGGCATTCGTCTTGGTGGAGTTCTTCTGCGAGGAGATGGCCGCCTTCTTGGACTTGGCCGCCTTCTAGGTGAGTATGATCTGCCATGACAAACAAAATTAGAACCTGACTAAATCAGGAATGCAGAATGAATTGCCTGATAGCTTTCTCAACAGGTACATTTAAAAAATGACTTCAAGGGATACAATTTCATTTATGTAGATTTTGACACAGAAAATGTTCTCGATTTTCTCTAAATCTAAAGAGTAACATTTTACTTAATGTTTTCTATTCTTTAAATCTATTTCTTTAATTCTACTTAGGAGAGTAGCACATAAAATCTAAGCTCTACACAGATCTTAAAGCCACAACTCACCTTGATCTGGATCTATGGCGCCGTCTAGGTCGAGTATGAGAAGGAGAGCGAGAACGTGTCCGGGATCTTGATTTGGAACGTGACCGAGATCTTGGCCGGGTCTTTTCCTTTTCCTTTTCTTTTTTGGAATTTTTCTCCGGAGAAGGTTCTTTAGGCTCTGGTACAGGTTCAGGCTTGGGAACTTTCAGGATGTCACTATGGAAAGTAAAAGCTTATTTCCTCCCATCTTCTAATCTAACTCTTAAGTTACAATTCAAAGAATAAAGTTATTTCTCTTTAAAAAATTTTTCAAAATCCCTGAAAACTTATCCCTAGCTTTAAGAAATCAATGAAATCTAGTGAGCAACTAACAATTCTAACCACACAGTTTTTTAAGAGTGTAGTTATCCAGATACTGAGAAAAAAGCAAGTCACTGTATATAAAATATCTGAAAAAATACAACCGAAGGATAACAGTGGTCACCTGAAGGGTATATTATACTCTCCTATACAATTTGAATTTCTATTCTATAAGCTGATTTTAATTTTAAAAGTCTATTTAAAAAAAAAATCAAGTAATTTTATGTTAAACTCGGGTATAATTTCACTTTGTAATGGCCTAAAAGTGATATTTATAAATAAATTTAAATGTACTTGCCTAGTAGAAGTGGCCTCTTGTACTGAAGGTTCTTTTACTTTCGCTGATGGTTCTGGGAGCTCTGGAGTCTTTTCCTTCTTTTCTGGAGCAGGGGAAGGACTCCGGCTCTTGGTTCTGTGACGGGGAGATCGAGAATGACTGCGCTTTCTCTCTCTCCTGACAGGGGAAGATCGTCTTCTAGGGGAAGGAGATCTGGATTTGCGTCTAGGATGAAAGCAATTTTTTTCAAGTTTTTGAATAATGTGAATTGGGGGAGAGGAGTAAAGGCAGAAGTGAGGATTAATCTTTTTAATTCCACTATTGCTGTTTATATCTGAGAAGTTCCCATTGGAAATAAGATCTTATCACATTTACTTAATGAAAGGGCCAAGAGAAAACCAGAAAGGCAAGCAAATGAATAACAACAGGCTCTAGTATACCAGCTTTAAAGGAGAAAAGCATTAACCTGGGACCCTGGATTTAGGTTCAATACAGCTGACCCTTGAACAATGCAGGGGTTCGGGCACCGACACCCTCCAGGCAATTTAAATTGCATATAACTTTTGATTCCCTAAAAACTACTAATAGCCTACTGTTAACCAGAAGCCTTACCAATAACATAATCAACATATATTTTCTGTTTTATGTATTGTATACCATATTCTTGCAGTAAAGCTACAGAAAAATGTTAAGAAAATCATTAAGAAAAATGTATCTATAGTATTTATTGAAAAAGAGCCATGTGTAAATGGATCCCCACAGTTCAAACCCATGTTGATCAAAGGTCAACTATAAAGAGATTCTCCAATAATAAGCCCAATGAAACAGCTTAGATTGCAGACAGATCCTATTAGAGTTCATTAGGTAGAGCCACGGTATTCCAGAAAAATGACCAGTGCAATTATAGCAATATGCTCTTCAGAAGGAAAAAGACATATCAAACTTCCATAAAATCTTTTGAAAGACAAGACCCTTTTCCTTTTCAAAAGTAGTTTCCCTAAACTTAAAGTAGACCACTATATCTGGTTCATCAGTAAGTAGTTACCACTATAATTTGTGCTGAACACTAGAATACCACTCCCCAATAAGTAGGTTTTAATATCAAACATATAAATGAAAGGCACAAAGAAATTACCTCCTCCCTTTACGAATTCCAGCAGATTCCTAAATAAAAAGCCTAATGGAATTTTCACCTTTTAAGACATATACAGTAGAAGCTGAACTGTGGATTTAAAAATGGGAATCTAATCATAGTCTTATTGGAAGAAGAAAACAAATAAACAATCTGTTTGGGGTTCAACAAAACCATCTAAGAAAAGCAGAACAAGGAATTAGAAAAGTATAATATGAACCATTATTGGGCACAGATTTCCAATAAAAAAGAAAAGGTAAAGAAAAAAGTTGGAGTGCATTAAAATATTAATTCGATTAAATACTACATTTAAACTAAAGCCACATGGAAAACAAGTCTAGATTTTGATTCGAGAATTAAGAGTTGAATAATTCCAAGATTTTAGAGACGACTAGTCGAATTGTGTCTCAAATGAAAGATGAAATTTTTTAGCCTAGAGACAAGCTATAGCTCATCATAAAAATTGTATGACAGAAGAAATTTCTTTAGTCCTGTCAGCTTCCTTTTTAACTTTAACATTCTACACACAGAATACCTGAATACCTAAAGTACTCATAAAACATTAGGTATGCATCCACTGTATTCTACCTTCTTGGGCTTCGAGACCTCTCCCTTTTTTCTCTGCTGCTTTCTTTTTCTTCCTTATCCCTCTTATCTTTGTCTTCATCTTGCTTTTTCATAGATGCCAACTTTTCTTGTTCAATCTGCAAAGATCAGGTTTTCAAAGTAAACATAGCTGAACATTTGAAACCAAGAAGCAAATTAAAGACTGCACATCTGACATCACACCAATGCTGTAACTGTCTATGTTTCTCAGCAAGACCATATTCTTTCTTCGCTACAGACATACATTGAGATTGGTACTAAATAAATACTTGTTGAAAATTAATACTTGATCTAAACAGAATGGCTGTTTTTAAGTTTATTTTTAAAAAGTTATTTCACATTAATCTTTTGTGATTTAACACATTCCCTGCATGAAGAGCTTGTGCACACCTTTTACACTGCTATTTTTAAAAAATCTATGAAAACACTGGATTCTCAGAAAACGACATTCTAAAAATGTTTGGGTTGGGAGAGAAGGAGTGGTGAATCAAAAATATATTACAGAGCAAAGCAACATTCTGATCCTAGCTGAGTCATGTAAAATCTAAAGTTATCTCAGTAATCCAGATATTACTCTCTCAAATCTACATCACAAAAAAAGAAAGGCTTACCTGTCTCTGTTTTATTTCTTCTTTCTTCAGTTCTAGGAAAGCAGAAGGAATTCCAGCGATGTTTTCTTGTGCACTTAAGAGAAGGGGCCACAGTTCTCCCATAAATTCT
>CM053502.1:11631699-11661699 GCA_028627145.1 Eidolon dupreanum | reverse complement strand
GGTGCATCTACAGAACAATCCCAAAATGTTTGAATGAAATTAGTTGTATAGGTGCAAAACAGTTTTATCTAGAATACCTTTTTTTCTAAGCATTCTGCAAATTTCAGCTGCTTCAGAAGCTTCTTCTGTTTGTTGCTGAACCGATTATCCTGTTCTGCACTTGTTCCCTACAGGAAGAGAAACACATTTAAATTAAGAGTTCAAAGTTAAATTCCTGCCTTTTGTCAGCTGATAATGGTTTCTGACCTTTACAGTCAAAACAGGGTAATCGTGTAAGCAGAAACACCATAGCTAATATTCATAGATGCAGAACGCATATTTTCCCCCAACTGAACTGACATTTTGTAAACTTGACTGTATTTAAGGTACAAAATAAATGCTCACTTTAAGAAGTCAAACACATAGCAGTACTTAGCAAAATGCTAAAAACCTCACCTACAACCAAGTTCAATGTATATCTTTTTATACTTTTCTATGCTAATAGACACTTAAGACTTCGTTTAAATAAGAACTCATTGAATAACTTACTATGCTTAATATATATTTTCAAATAAGACCATTAAGTTTCATCCTCTTCTCAAAGCCAGTAGCTCATTTGCAAAATATCTTGGCAATGCATATAAACAAGGGGGAAAGAAAAAAAGAACACCCTAGGCCTCCACTGTGTTAGTTTGCAACTTTAAGAATTTGGATCAACTTTATTAAAAACAAAATATCTGACCTCACAATCTACAAAATAGACTTAAATATTTAGTACATGCTCCATTTAAGCCAAGTATATTGGATCTCCCATATAAAATACATATTTCTTGAAAAACAGTAACAGTACAGTATGATTGCATCGATGGTTATTAATAAAAATATTTTTAAAACTTAAAATAATTTGGAATGCATGAAAAATACAGGTTTACCTTAAAAAGTTTAATCTCAGCAAAGAATTTGGAAAAACGAATTTACAGACACTACATCAGGCCATCAAGTGATCACTAGTGTTGTGTTTTGTTGATCCTACTGGCCCAATACAGAAATAACTGGCCATGTGATGTGAAATCTGATTGGTTCGTTGAGTTGGCCACTATCCCTTGGAAAATGATCAAGAAAAATTTTGTTTGGGAAGGTAAAGTACCTGGATTAGAATTCCAACTCTGCCATTACTTAAACCATATGCTCCCAAAGCAAGTTACTTAACCCCTCTGAGGATGTTTCCTTACAGGGCTGTGTATATGAGAAATTATATATGTAAAGTAACTGGCAAGTAACAGTCCAGCAAATAAAAGCTATCGCCTTTATCTTAACTGAAATTCAATTTACTATCTGATTGGCAGTATACTAAATAACTGCCCTAAAATCTTTTAATTCTGAGCTTAAATCCACTCAACTCCTCTAAGGAACTGTAGGCAGTATATGAAAACTGCACTCCTTTCCTCCTGACTTTTATCAAAACCACAAACTTCATTTTTAAGCTTATCAACCACCTTGCTCCTTTTCTATTGGCACTCCATTCCATGGGAAATAAAAATATGAAAATAGGCTTTTGCTTCAAAATATTACATTTGGACCACAGGAAGCATTGAGTATTTACTACATAATACTTTGATGAAAACTACAAAATGGAGAATTTTATTAGCTGGGTGAAATTTGATAAGCTCTCAATTGAGACTATCGTTATGTAAATATAGTACCGTTTGCATAACCTAAGAAAAGTCAAATAACTGTCTGTTTTAAGTCAAATGCATGAAATATTGCAACTTAAAAAAAAAGTTGGCACACTTAAAGCCGATCAGAGACATTTCAACGCGGGCTTTGGAGTATCAAAAACGTTATCTTAAAGTCCCGCTCTTTCTCTCTTCCAACTTTTCCTTTAAAAACACACAAACTGCATATTATATGGTCCATGGAGTGAGAAGAGCCAACCTACATTACATATAGATTTTAAATTAGATCTACCGATCTCTATATAGTCCGTGCTGCACTAAAATTTGCAAACTCTACTCCTATTACAGTCGCTTCCCACCCATCTAGATCACGACTGGGTGTTCATTTCCTGCAGAAGTGGAATAAGGGGACAAACAAGCTCCTGCAGGAACCTAACAAAGTCTGGGCCCTGAGGACAACTACGTCGTCGTAAATTCCTGGTCTGCAGGTGATGGGCGCACAGCCCCGGGAGAACCTAGCTAAGGGGCACCTTTTCTCCAGCGGACTTCAAAGGACTAAAACAATCGCGGAAGGGAGCGAGCGGGAAGGAGAGGAGTTGGTCCACCCTACGCCTCCCTCCACACACGCACACACTTTTTGTTGCACCCTCTGCCCTCAAGAGTCTCAGATTCGAATGTTACATATTACCTGAGTTCCCCTCCCTGAAGGGATATCAAATTGGGCGGGAGCTCCCGCGAACTCTGACCCGGTGCTTTCGCGAAAGCTTAGGAACGGAGGGGGGAGGGGGTCGGTGCCCGCTTTCTCCTTAAGTGGTTGCTCAGCGCTGTTTCCTGTCCTCTCTCTAGCACGCTCTCCTAGGGTAGTACCCCCAAAGCTGAACTCTTCAGAGCCCTTCTGCCGCCAGACACCCCAGGGCTTCCCTCTGGCCTCCCCCCAGGAACTTCCTCCTCGCGGCTCCGCTAGGCCCCAGGACCCGGCGGCGCGCGTGGCTTAGCCTGCAGGCCCCGCCACACAGGCAGGAGGCGAGGTACCGCTCCAGCTCATTCGCGCCGCCATTTTCCGGCGACCGTCGCCGCCGCGTAGGGGGGACGATCCGGGAGGAGGAGACTGCGCAGGGGCGCACCGGTCTCCGCCGCAAGGCAAGAAAGATCTCCTGCTGGCGCTGAGGATCCTATGGATCTTCGAAGCGCCCCCCGCTAGGCACTCTGCCTCAAGTTTAAGCTCCCTGCTGGGCCTTCCCGATAAGCCCCTACCCGCACCCCAGATCCCCGCGCTTCTACTTACGCGGAAGAATCCCGCGTCCATCTTGCTGCCTCGCTCGGAGATCGCTCCCTATCCCAAGATGCAATGCGCCGTCGCGACGGAGGGCGGGACCGGCAAGGAAAGCGCAGCGCCGGAACGCAGCGCGCGCCGCTCCACTCGCCCCTCCAGCCGACACGAGGCTGCGCCTGCTCAGTACAGGGAGCGCCCGCCGTGCGTGCGCACGCGCACCCAGGAGGCGGGTGCTGCCTGGTTCCGAGCCTCCCAAGTAGCCTGTCGGGAGGAGAGCCTCGTGATCGCAGCCAATGGGAGCAAGAGAGAGAGCTGTCGGGTCGCCCCGCCCTGCGAATCTTTTGTGGCGCGTGATCAGTCTTGTTCGCGCAGGGTGACTTGACCCATCCTTCGGCCCGTAGTGGGGGAGGGCTCCCGCCGTGGGGGTTCCAGGGAGCGATTGAAGAGAAAGGCTGTTACCTCAGAGTGACGCTGGTGAGGCGGTCCTTGCGAGGAAAAGGAGCCTGCGGCCTCCCGTGTCATTATAAAAGTTGTCATTGTATTGGTTTAACGAGCTTACCGGTTATGAGATGGGCTCTAAAAAGTAGTGGAGCTCTGCAGTGCGAATGAAATCTGCGTTCTGACTTAGTTTCGTGTGTTTTCCCTTATCCACGTAACGTTCTGGTTTTTGGAAGAAACTGGAAAAGTCCATTATTTGAGTTTCGGTTTCGGCTGCCAGGGAACCACGCTAACTGGCAGGAAGCTTGATGAGGGAGCCTTGGCCCTCAGGCCGCGTGTCTGGCAGGGCTCCGACCAAGCAATGGGGCTACCCGCCACCTCAGAGCCCATGGCCTCTGTCTTGTTTTGCCTGCCTGGGCCTCCAGCTTTGGATCCATTTTGCCAGAATTCCACTAAGCGCTTTCTCTGGGGAAAAGAACGTGTCCCTTCTCTCTTTTTTTTTTTTTTGGTGGTGGTGGTGGTTTTTTTGTTTTTTGGGTTTTTTTTGTAAAAGACCTCACAAACAATTGTCTCCCTTTCCTACCTTTTCCTCACAGCACTTATCCCAACTGAAACTATGTATTTGTTCACTCTTGAGGTTTTAAAGACCAACTATGTGCTGACAGCTTCCATTTATCTCTAGCTCTGACATTTCTCCAGAACTTCAAATTCCTATAGGCAACTTCCTGCTTGACATTTCCATTTGCATAGATTTCACAAATTCAAATTGACCAGGAACTGAACGCCTGATACCTACAACCCCTCTTCCCCTACCCACCCTCCCTATCCCACCTGCCCCTCAAAAATCTTCCCTGCCTCTGATGATGGCATTCTCCTTTTCTTTAGGACGCAAGCCTTGGTGTTATTCTTGACTCCACTATCTCATATCTATTTCTAAACCATCAGGAAACCCACTCTGCTCTAGTTCTAATTCAAGACACCATCATCTTTGTCTGAACTTCTGCTCTGACCTCTTAACTGGTCTCATCACTCAGCATCTATTCTAAATGCAGCAGAGTGATCCTATTAGAAAACCTTAGACATGTAACTTTTAGGCTCAAAACCTTCAAATAGCTCTTCATTTTCTCAGCACAAAAGCCCAAATCCTACCCGATACCCCTCCACCCCCATTCTTTGATTTCATTTCCAGGTACGGTAAAGCTGTTCACTGCTTGAACTTCCTAAGCTTGCTTCTTTCTCAAAACCTTTGTCCTGGTAATAACTTCTACCTAGAATGCTCCCCTGCACCCCCTGTATCTACTTGGCAAATTTCAAGTTTTTACTCAAATGCCACCTACTCAATGAGGCCTACCCTGGTTGCCCCACTGGAAATTGCTTACATGCCCTCTCTATACTCCTGATGCCTCTTAATCTACTATTTTTTTCTATAGCATTTATTACCTAATATTTGTTTACCTATTTTTAATGTTTGTTCATTTTCTGTCCCCCACACTAGAATGTAAAGTCCCTGAAGTCAGGGCTTTTTGTCTTTTTTGTTCATCGAACTGTCCCTAGCACCTAGAACAGTATCTGAAACATAGTATAGGCTCAATAAAATTTGCTGCATAAACGAAAGCTTTGTCAGAGGGTCAAAGATGGGGAACTGACTGACTTGAAAGTGAGCCACTTGACCAAATAGAACTATGAAATCACAATGCCCCACATCTCACTGAGTGTTCTCTATGGTTCTGATCAATTGTTTTATCCTTCTTTCTCTGCTTTTTTGCAGCCAATCCTATAAATGCTGGTTTTCCTTGTGGTTCTGTCATTGACCCTTTTCTGTTTTCCCAAACCTCTATCTATCTCAGGCATAGCTCTGCCCCAGACCTATATTTTCAATTTCCCCAGAGAGCCACTGGTGGCTTTTTGCTGGGTCTAGTCTTTAAGTCTTTAAGATGACATTCACTTGGATGTCCTCCTATAGGCACCTCAAACTCAACATGTCCTAAACGGAATTCAACCTCCTCCACTTGCCTGAACCTCACTCAGTTTTGCCATTCTCAATGAATAAGCCCAACTTTCTCCCTTTCATCATTCTCTCTTCCTCACACTTTACAAACACCAAATCTTGCCTTTCAGCCTCTCTTCACAATTAATAGCTTGTAAATCTGTCAACTTCTTTCTAGTCCCATTGTCTCTAATTTAGGCAAAATAGATTATTGTCTGGATCACTGCAATAACCATTTCTGTGCCTTCAGGGTTGATGTCTCCACCCTATATCCAGAGTGATTTTTCTAAAATTGTAATTTTGATCCTTTTACTTTCCAACTTAAAACCCTTGAGTGGTTCTCCATTGTCCTATAATCAGCAGTCTAAACCCCCAGGCCGTAGACCATTTCTGGCCTGTTAGAAACCAGGCCCCACAGCAGGAGGTGAGTAGTTGGCTACCAAAGCTTCATCTGCATTTGCAGCAGCTCCTCAGCAGCTAACATCACCACCTCAGCTCCACCTCAGATCATCAGGCATTAGATTCTCATAGGAGCACCAGTCCCTGGAGCCAAAAAGGTTGGGAACCACTGCTCTAGATGAAGCCCAAACTACTTGCATTAGCTAGTTGCATAAACCAGCCCTTTATGGTTTGTTTACCACTCTCTCTCCAGATTCATCACATGGGTCAATCCTCTTCCTCTCCCCATCTCTCACTTCTAAGCTGTAGCTACGCTGAACTACAGAACTACTAGTCTAATAATGAACAGGTTAGGTTGAGAAAGTCAGTTACTTGTCTGTATGTTGGTAAGCCTAAAGTGACTACATAGGACCCAGGCCTGGCTGGTCCTAAGTCTGACTGTGATCCAGGCTCGGGGCTAGGAATAGGACCCCGGATTTAGAATGTTACATTAGTGTAGTAAGAAACCTGTGCCTAAAATATGTAAACATAATTCAGCTTATTGTATCATGCATGTGTGGCTGATCCTCTAGGCACAGACTCAAAGATTTCTCTATTTAATCAACCAATGAGGATTGCTTGTTGATTGCTGTTGATGGTAGAGGTGTTCACCTGTTGCCTATTCTCTCCTACCGAATAGCTTGTACTGAGAATACACATCTGATAGGCAGGTGCAGTTTTTGTAATTTTCTGATCACTTTCAGCTTTTGTTACCATTTCCACTTTTGATTCTATCATTTGCCTCATCCTTTTGTGTTTCCTAGATAAAAAAGGATTTACAATATTTGTTAAATACCTCAAAAACTAAGTACAAATTTACCAAACAAGCTATGGACTACAATAATTCAATAGTTGCGGTGAAGGTGATGAATTTTTCTCTGGAAAGTGTCTTTGAGCACATCAGTGAGTATGTTTAATAATAAATGACTCCCCAAATTTAGGAACTTGAAACAATAAACATTTGTTATGTCATGCCATTTCTGTGTACCAGGAATCTGGAATGGCTTATTTGAGCGGTTCTGGCTCAAGGTCTCTCAAGAGAATGTAGTCAGGATATTGGCATAGACTACAGGTAACTGGAAATAAAAGATCTGTTTCCAAGAAGGCTCATTCACATGACTATTGGCAAGAGGCCTCAGTTCCTTGCCACGTTGACTTCTCCATAGGGCCACTTGGGTGTCGTCATGACATGGCAGCTGGCTTCTCCCAGAGCAAATGATCAAAAAGAGAGCAAGACTGAAGCGACAATGTCTTTTATGACCTGACCTTAGAAGCCATTCATACACCATCGTTTCCATATTATCCTGTTGGTTACACAGGTTACCCCTATTCACTGTTTGAGGGAACCACACAAGGACGTGACTACTAACAGCTGAGGATCATTTGGGGCCATCTTGGATGCTGGCTACCACAGTATCTGTAACTGAAAATATGTAAGTATAGAAGCTTGTCTGCTTCCAGATTTAGAAGGGACTGTATTCTTTCTCTCCCCTTAGGATCTTTGCACATATTCTGTCCCCTTGGTCTAGAACCACTGTTTCCTCCCTTCCAGCCCTTCCTGTGCCCATTCCACCTCTCTACTCTTGAGCCTTTAACTGGCCAGCTCTGAGTCTTTCTTTAGGATTTAGTTTAGATGTGACCTCTTCCAGGAAGCATTTCTGGTTAGTGGGATTCAGTATTTGCCATCTGATTATATTTCAGGTGGTTACTGAGCTCCCCCAACCCTGGGTCGAGACCTCCCAAGAGGAGCCCCATATTCCACTTATGTACTCATAGAGTATTTTCCACTATTTTCTAATTATATATATATATATATATTCTAATCTTATATATACTCATCTCTATTCCTTTTCTCCCACAAGAAAAATTCTTTAAGGATAGGAACTATGCCTTTTTCCTCTTTATACTCAATATCCAAACAAGAGTTTGGCAAATAACAGGTTCCAAGTAGACATGCAACACATTTTAGCCAAATGCACAATACTTGAGTGCTAAAAACAATATTCTGCCAAAGCTGAAGATTTTCATTGTGAAATAAACTTTTGAGATACAAGAATAAACTTTTATGAAGATAGTATGAAATTTTAACAATAGGCATAAATATAACTATAATTTTATTGTTAAGACTTTTAGTCAAATTCATAGAATAACAGTAGTCTGGTATTGTACTGGAATAATCATTTCTCGGTACTAATGTTTCTACAGTCACCATTCTTCATATTTTTCATACTAAATGGATGCTTTATGATTCTTGAATTCCTCTTGACCTTCTCCATATTTATTCCATTGTCAATGATGATTGCATGACACTTTTATTGACTATTTTTCATTCTATAAACAATTAGATTCACTATGAGGTTAACTATATAAAGGCCAAAAATCTCTCAGCAATAAAGGAAAATAAAAGCTAGTTGAATTTATCATCCATATATCAGGCTGTCATACTAAAAGAAGATTTCTAGTTGTTTTTCTATATATAAATATCAAATATATAAGACACGTAGAAATTACATTTTTCTGAATCTCCATTTCCTAGTTTAATAACAAACATCACTAGATGGCGCTCTACCGTCTCAGGATAACATACCTCTTTGATTGGCCCAGGATTTGTTACTAGAAATGAGTAAACTATCACAAGGACTGGTTTGACTGGTTGTCTTTTACTGAGCCCTTACTATGTGCTCAGCATGGTGTTTTTAGGAGTAGTAAGAGACAAAACGGAACTATAAGACAATCCTCAAGGCCTGCTTTGCTTTCCATTGCATAGAAAGTCCCCCACAGATGTTATATTCAGGCGTTGTGTTGGCGTATTTGTGAAACAAGGGCTATAAGAACAAGAGTAATGCCCATCAGATGGGAAACAAAGAACCATAATTGGGAGAATTTCCTTTTCCCCGTCCATGTTCTCTTGTGTTTAGATGACAGTATCTTTTTTTATGTAGGTCTTCATAATAATAGCATTTACCATTGAGGAGCATATTATGTCAGGCTTTATGTTAATGCTTTAAACACATTAGATAATTTAATCCTCATAATAATACCTAGTATGTTGTTATAGGCTGAATTGTGTCCCCTTCCCCAAATTCATATGTCGAAATCCTAAGCTCTAGTACCTCCTAATGTGACTGTATTTTCAGATAGGGTATTTAAAGAGGTAATTAAATTAAAATGAGGTTATTAGGTGGGTCATAATCCAATATGACTGGTGTCCTAATAAGAGGAAATTAGGACACAGATGAACATACAGGGAGAAGACCACGTGAAGATGCAGAGAAAAGACAGTCACCTCCAAACCAAGGACAGAAGCTTCGGAAGAAAGCAACCTTGGCAACACCTTGATTTCAGACTTCCAGCCTCTGGAACTGTGAGAAAATAAATTTATGTTGTTTAAATCACCCAATCTGTGGCACTTTGTTACAGCAGCTCTTGCAAACTAATACATAGGTGTCACCCCCATTTTAGAGATGAGTAAAGTAAGGCCTAAGAAAGAGAAGTTAAGTTGTCTAAAAATCACACAGTTAGCATACACCAAAACTCACTTTTAGGGTTTGGGTCATCTGCTGAGGTCTGAGACCACAGCATTACAAATGGCTTGACATTCAGTAGGTGTTAAGCAAAGGGCTGGAGGAGGGAATGTAGACAGACCTTATCCTACTGATGAATGAACAAACAAACCTTCCTTAATCACATTAGCGAATGCCACCTGTCTGTGCCCACACCCAGGTGCAATGAAGGGAAAACAGAGAGGCCTGGGTCAATTTTCTTCACCTTCAGGCTCAGGACCATCTGGTGATGGTGGCAATAAGAGGTCCTTGATTCAAATCATCCTTGACTTCATTTAAAATGAGCAATAACTCTTGTTACTCTAAGTGGTCTTTCTTTTTTCTCTTTATCTCCCACATCCAAATTTCCTAGCTGGGCAAGGTCCTTATCACATTGTCTGATAAATGCAGGGCTGGCTAGAGACCAGACACAGGGAACCAGTCAACAGATATAAATTTGGATCACACAGCTTCCTATTTGGCCCTGTGGAATTACAGAGGGATTGTGGTCCTGTGACCTGTGAGCCAGAAATAAAGACCCTTAGACCAGTTGTAGAGTGTATGAGTATATGAATATGACTTGAAGTCCCACTTCTAGCCCTTGAGGTTTGCTTACATTTCAAAGAGAGTAACCACATCTTATCAAGGAATTGGACAGGTCAAAACCACAACCTGATGAATGGGGTGGTAGAGCCAGCTGTGCACCAATCATATCTAGAATCAACATACTAGGTAGAGTTCACTAATTGCATATAGCCAATCATATACAACAAGGGTGTGAATCGTATCACCCCTAGGAAACCACTCACAGAAAGGGGAGCCCCTTACTTTATACTGCAGAGAGTAAGAAAGCTGAGCTTTCATAGCATCATGACACCTGTTCCCACAGCAGGAGTGCCTGTCATTCCTCCACGCTCATAAAATCCAGCACTGGAAAAAGAGTGAGGAGCTTCTATACCTAAAGGCAGCTAGTGGACCAGCGCAGACATCCACCTAAAGGTTAAGATACTGTGACCTTGAACCCCCACCCCAAAGAAGTATGAGTAAAAATAGAATGCATTGATAGGAATGTTAGTCTAGAATAGTAGATTAGATATTTTATATTGGATAATCTTTTGTTGCGTTGAATAATCATATAATTAAAAATAACAATGTTTTTTAAAGGCTATCTCTGGTCTGTTTCCATTTCTTAGTTAAAGCCCTCGAGCAGATGTGAAACAATTCACTGTACATTTTAGACACTATAGCTCTGACACCCCGACGTGGAGTCGTCATTCTTTCCTAGAGGCTGACTTTTCATTTCCCCTGAACATTT
This sequence comes from Eidolon dupreanum, assembly GCA_028627145.1. Taxonomy (NCBI): domain Eukaryota; kingdom Metazoa; phylum Chordata; class Mammalia; order Chiroptera; family Pteropodidae; genus Eidolon; species Eidolon dupreanum. Next base: position 11,651,051 of record CM053502.1, on the reverse strand, counting down.
AAGAGACTTTCAAATGTAGAACTTAAGTCAAGCCTTTGAACACTATCTCCCCAGACACACCTGGGCAGTTCTTCCTGCTTCACCCCACGTTCCTCAAGATGGTGAGTCCAGGGAGCTAGATTTTTAAAACGCAGATTCTTGGACCCAGTCCCCAGAATTGTGATCTGTGTAGAATGCAGGAAATCTGCATTTTAAGTAAGCAGCCCCAGGAAATTCTGGTAGGGAACCTCACTTTTGGAAACAGTTTTAATTTTCCACTAAGACCTGAGAGCTGATTCCTAAAACCAGAATCTTCTGCTTTAGACTCTCAGGATAATTATGTCCTTTACCAGTTTTCCCTCTTAAATCTTTGCAGACCTCCACAATGAATGGCCAATGTTTATCACTCCCTCCAGAGACTCCTTCTACATATAGCTCTCCTCCCCTCCCAGTCCCAGCTTTCTCTTCTTGTGTAATAAACACAATTTCCCCAGGGCGGCTTTGGAGGAACTGCCAAGCTGAGCCATCAAAGCCCCCTCCTTCAAACCTCAGAGTTAACAATGGGTGCCTCTGACCCCAGATAATGAAACCCTCACAGTTGCAGACCCCTCAGAGCTTTGGGCAATCTGCTGTTGGTCCCTGATAAAGATCATTGCTACCTATGGGAAATGCAAGAGGTGAGGAACAATGAATAAAGTGGTCCCAAATCTGACCCATCATAAGCCCTGCTACCTCTGGGGTTGTCCTGATAAGGAGGAGTTATCTGCTGATTCTTCAGGACCTAGTTTGTTAAGGTCTGGTCTTTCAAAGGTTTGGGCATCAGTTCCAGCTCTCCAAGACTTGGCATCTCAGCTCTGAGCTCCATTTGACAGTCTTGCCTCCAGGAAAAGCCATGGAAGCCTCTCTTTTCTCCTTAGCCCTCAGTGGTTTTATCAACAGCAACATTTTTTTTTTTTTTTTTTTGACGATGGAGGGAAGGTTAAGAGTTCAAGGTCGCCTTGAAGCCCAAAATTATTTCTCCTTGATTATAAATCCATCTTATACCAAAATGATTCAAGTATATCTGACTCTCAAAGAATACTGTCAACTTGGTAGATGGTTCTATATGATCACTGTGGTCTGAACTGAAGACAAAGCACTTTTTATTTTTTCCTAATGGACGCTTGTGAAGTTAGACATGGACATTGTGTCTGCCATTAACGTCTGACCTGAGAGGCCATCCTGGGAAAGAGAAGTGTTTTGGGCTTTGATTCACAAAAACAGGATGAGAAAGGAGGGTAGAGTCACATTTAGATTTGAGTTGTTATAAGAATTGCTGAAGAAAATTAGATTTTATAGATAATTTAGTTAATAGCATATGCCAAAGTTTTATTATAACCTGTTATAGGGAAAAGGTTTTAAGTAGGCCAAATTTTTAAAAATGTGCTCTATCATGGGGAGAAAAAAAAGGATCATCATTGTTATAACAGATAAAGAAAAAAAAGACTGGTTCAGAATTACTAAATTTGGTAGAAGACTCTCAGACTCTTAGATAAAAGTCAGCTGGGTTGGTGAGAAGCTAGTTTCCCAGAATAAGTCTTAATTACATTAAAATTCATCAAAAATTGCTTAAGCATTTTCTCAGGAATGCTTCCCTCCCCCACCCCCAAAGGGAAGCTGAGACTAGCTTCCCACAAAAACATTTTTCCTAGATTGGGTTTGGGACAATTTATATTTTACCATGATTAAATGAGTTTATATTCTTGGTACATACAAAGTGCTGTGGAAGTGTTTGAGAAGAGAGAGAGAGAGTCTTAGAAGCCATATTTCTCTCCTTTTAAGTCTTAACTCCTAAATCTTGGTAAGAGAAACTATCCAAAATTTGGAAATGGACAAAAGGAATTATTGCATTTCCTTTCAATGTTTTGGGGCATTGCCTAGCAGGCCCTATAAGTGCTTCCAATTCTTTAGAGGAGTGTACTTTTATTTCATTTACTATTTACTATTGATTAAAATATTTAAAAACATCATAGGCTGGATATTAATGTGTGGAAAACTGAGAGCAATGCAAATGATTTTTGTTCAATTGCAATGCAAAAGAATTTTATCTAATAGAAAAGAGAATCCCAAAGATAACAGTTTTATTGCCCTTTGAACGTTAATTTGTTTTTCTTTTTTCTGATTTTCAGTCTTCTATTTTCTCTTTCGGGACGATATCTATTAGTCTGTTTTTACATTCACTGATTACATCTTTGGTTATAGCCAACTTAATGTTAATCATATCCAAAGCATTTTTGATTGCAGATACTGTATTTTCAGTTTTGGGGTTTCTATTTGGTTCTTCTTTTATAGCTGCCAAATATCTCCTAAAATTTTTCATTTTTTCAGCCAGTGTGTACATCTTCTCCTATAGATCATAATGTAGATCATTAGCACATTTATCAATGTTATCTCAAATTCTTTGCTAATTACAATGTTTGAGTCATTTGAAGGTCTTTCTTATTGACTGAACTTTCTCTTCATTATAGGTCACAGTTTCCTGTTTTATTGAAGTCTAATAATTTTATTATATATTAGATATTATGGATAATATGTCATAAACACTGGATCCTGTTATCTTTCTCTGAAGAACGTTGAGTTTTATTTTACGCATACCCTCCAACTACTTCTATGGTGCCCACTCCCATTCCATTTTGTCCCTACTCACATTGTTTCCAAGCCTCCAAGACAGCACTTTTGAAAGAATTTTGCTGTGAAGAAAAGCAGAGAGGTGAGGCAGTGCCTGAGGCGGGTTACGTCGTCAACAGAAAGATTTTGTTTGTCTATTTGTTTGTTTTTAATATGAGACAAATTAAACAAATGAAATGGAGTGTCGCTGGTGGAGAAAAAAAGTAGGAGTGGGGCTTCAGCGTGAATGGGAAAAAAATCATTAAACAAAAAGGTGTTCACATGGTTTAAGATAAAGTGTGCCATGCATTGAAGAGACCTAGAACTATCTCTGCAGGGGGCTGGGCAGCATGAGAACTACCTCCATCACCCTCTTCTCCCTTCCTGTTCCTTATTATGCAAAGCAAAGTGCCCAATTTACAGATTCATCCATTCAAGGTAGTGGATAATCATACCTTAATGTTTTTTCTCTCTTTCACTCCCACATGCCTCCCAAGGCAAGAACTGGAAAGTTGGAAGGAATGAATAAATTGCCCGTTATGTTTCTCTGAGATCAACTAAGACACTACAGCATTCTTTAAGAGCATCCAGGGACCTAGGTAAAATTCATTCAAAAGATTGAGTTTGAGCCTGGAAAGGACTCTCTCTGCTAATACCTGGCTGTAATCAGACAAAGCGTTTCACATCAGGCCTGAAGACCTGAAGGTCGGTCTTGTTTCTATCTGCTTCACCCAAACATGGGCAGACAGTCAGAATCTGGAACGGTAGTATCTGCTGAACCACAGCAGTCTACTTCTTTGCCAGGAAAGTTTCTGTGCAGGGAATGGGTGTCATGGGACAAAGGGCTACAGAGCTGAGACAATGCCCCTGCTGTGTGCCCCCATCCAGTGGGCCTGAGACGAATCCTAGAGACATTTTTGTTGGGTTACTGCACACCCACAAATAGCTGCTTAAAAAGGGAAAAGAACAAAACTTGACAATTAGAGGGCTATTTAGAAAAGGCATTTTAAAACTAACAGATACACAGATGCGCCTGTTCCTTCTTGCAATAGACTCTAAATTGTTCTTCCAGCCTCCAGTCTTTCCCACGCCAATCCATTCTGCACACTGTAGCAGGATTAGTCTCCTTAAAGCACAGATTTGATCTTGCCGCTTTAATGCTCAGGAACCTTCAGTGGATCCCTATTGCCTTTAAAATAGCCAAGCATTGAAGATCCTTCAGTCTGGAACCTTTCTTCTCTTCCCAGCCCATCTCCCACTACTTCTTTGGACAGCTGCTAAACCAAAGCAGCTCTCTCCAGCAGGGCTCTCTGTATATCTCTTTCTCTCCTTCCACTCTTCCCCTGACTCACTTCTACTCAATCTTTATTATTCTTAGTATAGATGTTATTTCCTCTGGGGGCCTTCTTCCCTACCCACCAGTCTCTGTGCTGAGCTAGGTACCTCAGCAAGAGGCTTATATAACACCCAAAATAATAGTTGTTTGTCTTCCCTGCTACATAGCAAGTTCTGTGAGGTCAGGAAGAAGACAAAGATGCCTGTTCCTTACCACTTCTGTTCAATGTAGCACTGGAAGTTCTAGCCAGAGTAATTAGGCAAATTGTAAAGGAAGAAGTAAAATTATCTCAATTTACAGATGATGTGATCTTATATGTAGAAATCCTGAAGATTTTTATGGAAAGAAAAAAATACAAGGCTAATAAACAAATTCAGCAAAGTTGAAGGATGCTAAATCAACACACAAAAAATCAGTTGCATTTCTATTTACTAGCAATGAACAACCTTAAAGGGGAATTAAGAAAGTAATTTCATTTTTAATGGCTTCGGAAAAGAACAAAATGTCAAGAATAAATTTAACAAAAAAAGTGCAATACTTGTACAATTAAAACTAAAAAATTTCATTGAAAAATATTAAAGAAGACCAAAATAAATGGAAAGACATTCCATACTCATGGATCAGAAGACTTAATATTATTAAGATGGCAACACTCCCAAATGATCTATAGATTCACTGCAATCCCTATCAAAATCTCAGTTGCTTTTTTTTTTTCAAAATTGACATGCTAAACTTCATGGAGGTATAAGGGACTTGGAATAGTTAAAATTTCTTGAAAAAAATAAAGAAAGATGGAAAACTAGACAAAGTTGGAGGACTCACACTTCCAGATTTCAAAACTTATTGCACATCAAGACAGCATTGGTACTGGCATAAGAATAGAAATATAGATTAATGGAATAGAATTCAGAGTCCAGAAATAAGCCTTTGTATTTATGGTCAATTAATTTTTGATAAGGGTACCAAGAAAATTTTATTCGATTTAGTAGTATTGACTAAGGCTGAATATACATACCCTATGACCCAGCAATTACTCTACTAGAAATATTCCCAAGACTATAAATACACACACACACACACACACACACACACACACATATTTATATATATATATTTATAGTCTTGGGAATATTTCTAGTAGAAATATTGTGTGTGCGTATATGTGTGTATGTGTGTGTGTGTGTGTGTGTGTGTGTTTCCACCAAAACGTTCAATAGTATTTTGTCACAGACCCAAACTGGAAACAACTTTTAGGTGTATCAAACAGTAGAATGGATAAATTAAATGTAGTTATATTCACATAATTAAATACTATCACAATGATGATGAATGATCTTCAACTATATGTGACAATACAAATATTATAAAAACCATGTTGTGCAAGAGAAGCCAGAAACAATAGAGTTTACACTGTGTTATTCAACTTACAGACAAAAGTGTTCTATGGTAGTAAAAGTCAGGAGAGTGGTTACCCTTCGTGGGAAAGGGGAGGCTTCAGGGCGCTGGCGATGCTTAATTTCTTCATGGTCATGCAGGTTACACAGGTGTGCTTGGCTTGTGAACATTTTTTTCGAGCTCACACATGTGTGTGTTATATGTTAATTAAAAAAAAAAACTACTTAAAAATATCCTATCCGTTCTTTAGGTTCTTTTAAATAAATTCCCTCATTAACATTCACTGTCACAAAGTTTCTGAGTTATCTATAATTAAAGTTACCTATAATTGGAGGCACTCTACCCTCTCTGGGACTCTATAGCATTTTATAGATCCTTTGATCACTTAGGTTTACTTGAAAACATCTATATGAAAAGAGCAAGAGCTTTGAAGACCTGGGTTTCAGTGCCAGCCACTTCCTAAGTAGGTGCCTATGAGCAAGTCCCTATAGCCATATGGTTCTTAGCTGCAATCAGCAGGAAGTGACTGCTGATTTAACCAGGAAAAAAAATCAGGTAGTTGCTGAAATTTTCAGAAGGCCAGAACCAGGTTCTGAGGTATGCTGCTAAGTATGATGCCTAAAACCATACTACAGCACCAGTTTGGTACAGACACCAGGACTGTCATCGTCAGGCATATCTTACATAGCCAACTTCATGGACACTGGGTATAGACTCAAGAACGACCTTGCCACTGCTCTGCTAACCGTTGATGTTGCTGTCTCTTGAAACGGAGGTTGCCAACACACCTGCCAGCACAATGGATTCTGCCAGTCCCTGTCCCTTGACATTACCAACTTCTGGATTCAAAGTCTGTGGCAGGAGTGTCTGATTGGCAGAGCCTAGGTCATATGCCCCTGCCCTAGCTGCAAGGGACTCTGGGAAAATGTGTGTTTGGCCTTTACAGCTTTTTATATCAGGAGGCGGTTCTGCCTCTTAAATTAGAAGACTACTCATATATAGAAATAGTCACCAAATAAATGGCAAATGTCCTACGCATGGGAGTTGTAATGTTTAAGGAACTGGTGTGTATAAAGGGCCCGTCATATGCCTGGCACATAGTAGAAGCTTAGTTAATGGTAAATGTCATTAATGGTTATTTGAGTTCCCCTCTAATGTCTCCTATACTCCTAGGGAGCCCCAAAACTCAGCATCTTAGAACCTCTAGTAGTTAACAGCAGGCCTTGAAATGGGATTGCTTTTGCAATATTTAATCAAGTTAACAGAGTTTCCAAATTCACAGAAAGGTCCGCTGATGGTAACCCACATTTCCATCACTCTTTTGAAGTGAGAACAAAATGTTTAAAAAGGCTCGGTCTTCCCCACAGGACTCTATTTACATTGTCAGGGGAAGGAAGTTTTTAGAAAAGGTCTTTGCTAGCTCTAAGCTTAATTGAAATAACTCAACAAATGTTTGATTGAAAACTTTTTATTTTTAGACATTTTTCTTTAAGCATTCAATATCTTTTATTGATTTAGTGGCCAAACAAGGCAGCAACTGCTCAGTTAGAAAAGGCTCCTGTCAGAAACAAAATTTATAACCACATTGCAAGATCCGTCACAGGACACCAGCTGCAGACCCCTTGAGAGCAGGGACTGCAACTTCATGTGTTTAGCAACACCTCAACTTACATATAGGAGCCCTTAAAAGACTTTTATTAAAACAAAATATTAAAACTCTTTTATTTCCTCCCCCTCACCTCTCTACCTTCCCCTCTTTCCTCCATTTCCAAAATTTCATTTAGCAAAAGAAGATATACCAGAGGATAATTCCCCTAGTAATTCTACTTGGTGGATTCTACTGTGGGCAGAAGAATCTGGTTTTAGGGCTGGAACATTCCAAACGATTTTTTTTTTTTTAAAGCAGAATATGTTTGGGAAACATACCTATCTGGGGTTGAGTCCTTAAGGAAATAGCTTTGCCCTGGGTCCATGCCTCACTCCATGGGCCTAAGTGGTGGGCAATGAATCAGGAATCCTTAGAGCTTCGGTAGGTTTAGAAGAGGCTCCTTTACCTACGATCATGAAAGCCCAAAGGAGGCTACCAAAGTGGCTTTGTCCCTAACTTTTGTTTTGGACACTAGACCCCTGACCTCCACTCAAACACATAGACAAGCCTGTGCTCTTGTTCAACCCACAAATGAATCCATGTTCTTCTAGACAGGATGGTGGAGAAGAGTGTGATACAATGAAAAGATAGACTTTGGAGTCAAAGAGACCTGGGTTTGAGTCTTGTCTTTGCAACTTAGTAGCCATGTGACTTTGGACAGGTACTTTTTCTCTTTGACTTTGAAATTCTCATCTGCAAATGGAAAAACAATAACTCCTAGTGTTACTGGGAAAAATAAATCCTATGAGATGACTTGTGTGAAGGCATCTTGCAACGCGCCTGGTACTTGGTGGATATTTAAACACAATTGGTGGATAAAAAACACAATTGATTAATAAAACAGCTTTTTGAAAGAGAGAGAGAGATAACAACTACATTAATGGACCCATGAACTTTAAGACATGTTCTGATTTTAGAATCATTAAAATGTAAAAAAAAATATGTTTTGCAATTGAAGAAATATCATTAATAATAATGCTGGCTCCCATTTGCTGGTGCCAGGCACTATCAGAGCTGCTTTATTAAGACCTTGACTTCTTATCAGAACCCAGTGAGGCAGATGTTATCACTGCCACTTCATGACCAGGAAACCAAGTATAGAGAGGTCAAGTCACTTTTCCAAGGCCACGCGATGGGGAAGTTGGGTTTGGAAGGTGGGTCTTCTTAATTCCAAAATGCTTTCCCCTCTTAGTAGATGGTACTCCAGGGTGAAGAATCAAAGAGCTCAGCTCTCTACAGAGAAATGGTTTGTGAATGTCGTACAACGTATATGTCCTGAATTTCTGTAAGGCAACCATGAAGAGAATAGGTAACAGAGTTGTAATCTAATCAGTCTACAAATACTGGTCCTCAGAGGTAACTGTTAACTGGAGAGTGAGGATTGCACAGAATCCAAATTGAGGGGAGCCTAGATATTAGACTGAGTCAGGGTTAATCCAGCCTGGGGGGGGGGGAGATGGGGTCTGAATGGCCACCAGGCTCGTTCCAAGGCTCATGGACACTGCAAGGAATTTTGGTCCTAGAGGTCATTATTTATCAAGGTCACCCTATTCCTTCTAATCTGACTCTTTACTAATGAAGTAGAAAGCTTTAGATAATTCAGTTTTCTGTGTAACCTTTCTCAAGGAGGAAAAAATATGCTGACCAATAGTCATGAGCTAACTAGTGATCATCTAGTAATGGAACAAGTTACAAATTAACAAGCTGGTTTTCTGGTTAGTTAGTCTAAGTTAGTTCCCCTCTGCTTGATTATGGGACTGAATATTTGGCTCTGCAAAGCTGCGGATATGGCCCTTACTCTGATATGACCCTAGTGGCAGACCCCATTGTAACACTCTCAGGAGCATGGCCTGACACCTGACCCCTGACCGGAAGACTGGGCTATCTATCTGTCTGTCTAGCTATTGTGCTTGAGGGGAGAGAGTTAAACCCATAGCTCTACCTCCTCAGATGACAAGAGAGTGTCATACAGCTTTGTGGTAGGGCAGCAGCAGGGATATGGTCATAGTCGCGGTGGGCAGGGTGGGGTTGGGGGTTGCCTGAAGCGTCAGAGCTTGCATGAGATGCCCCTGTAGACCTGACAGGAAGGAACTCATAGTGAAGCTGCCAGAGGAGAAATGTGCTTCTTGGTCTTGACTGGAGAAGGCTCTTTCGATAGTAGCTGAGATATTACCCGGTAGGGGTCACCGAGACTCCACGTGGACGTCAACAGGGCTGAAGGTCACAGTGGCAGGGTGTTGGCTGCTGCTGCTGTTCGGGCCCTGGGCAGAAGGGGAGGCTGGTTTGGGGCTCTTGGGCTCCAGCTCCCGCCTTGCTCTCATTTTCCTGCAATGAGATACACACACCCAGTTGAGTGTCTCCCCTCGTGTGCTCTGAGGATCAGGCTCTGTGACTATAGCTCTGGCGACAAGATTAATGTAGATAATCGTTAAATCACGTTGCTTAATGCTAACCATGGAACTGTACAACTGGAAGGGACTTCAGACTTCAGCTAGTCTGATCCTTCAAATTTTTATATAACCTAGATTAGATTTTTAATTTTTTTTCCTATTAATGAATGAGTAAAGTGTCAGATAGGTGGCTATATTAAAGACAAAATGAAGACATTACCTTTTTTCTAGTCAGAGTAGTAGTATGAGTTAAATTTTGCACCCTCATTATGCTGGCTAAGTTTATTGCTAGCAATGTTTAGTAACTTTTTACAAAGTTGAGAAGAGAATGTACTTAAAACGTATATCCCGTCTTTCATTTTATACACCACAAAATTCAGTAACTAACAAAACAACCATTAATTTTAACATCTACATGATATTTCATCTTGTTGACCTATCGTAATTCTTTTTAAAAAATTTCAAATCCTCAGAAGTTGCATGAATAGTGCAATTAATACCCAAATGCCCTTCACTGAAAAATTCGCCCAGTGTTAACAATTTGCCACATTTGCTTTCTCTCCCTCACTCTTTCTCCTCCTCCCACATTTATGCACACATATACGTACACACAGAGTATTTTTTTAAAAAAATCATAAACCACCTGTGAGTTCATTGCAGACATCATGGTACTTTACCCCGAAATGCTCCTAAGAACAAGGGCATTCTCTAATGTAATCACACTGAAATTATTATACTTTGGGACCCTTCCATTTTAAAGATGATAAAATCAGCACTAAGAAGTTAAATGACTTGCCTGGTTTTGACAGACCAAAGACTGAACCCAGGCCAGACATCACTGGAAACAAGGTGGGGTGAAAAGAGTCCCTATCCACATTAAAATCTAGAAAAGGGGCTCAGAACAGCAGCAGTGATGGAGAAGAGTAACAGGTAGATGTTAGGGTTTGACACCACTTCCTAGTTTGAAATAGATTCAAACTGTAACACTCTGAAAATGTTAAAAAATAATTAAATGTTATTATTATTCTTACATGTACTGGTGGGAGCACTTTCTTTAAAACCAGATGGGGCTGGGCTTGAATCTCAACTTTTGCAATTATGGCTGAGTAATCTTGGGCATGTTACTTAATCTTCCTGTGCCTGTGTCATGCCTGAAAAATCAGGTAGTACCCACCTAGTGGGGTCATCGTGAGGAATAAATGAGTTAATACATGTAAGGAGCTGAGAACCCTGTCTTGCACAATAGGAAGAGATGAATATACATTATTTACTATTATAAGTAATATTAATATTATTATAAAAACTACGCATGTTTACTACTCCTCAAAAATAAGGAAGCACAGCTCCTTCCCCTGCAACAACCAGCAACCAACTAACCAGCCATCCTATCATGCAGACACATGGGTTGTTAATACCTTGTTGTGACTCATTTGAACCTTCCTTGAGTGTGAGTGTGTGTAACCCGAGTATATGATCATAATGTACATACTGTTTTGTAAACTTTGACAAAGTAATGTAAACAGCTTTTCTTACCAATAAATATGCTTCTATGATATTTTTCTTTTAAAATGGCTTCCTGGTCTTCCATGATGTGGATATATTTATAGTTTTTTTTATTTTGATATCTTCCCCGAAAAGAATAACCTTCTGCAAAGTTGTGACTAGAAGTGATAACATATAAGGTGGTAACACAAAATTTATTCTTCATGCAATTGAGTCGTATTATTTTATTTCCTCCTATTTGGTCCCAGAAAGTGGCATCCCATGTATATGCATTCCATTATTTGTCACCTTCAATATTCATGTGGTCCCCTGAATACAACCTAGCAGAAGAGACCCTAAGAGGACTGAAACACTCCTCTATTGTCTATAAATTACATACAGGTGTTTACCACAATGCTCAAAGCCATTATCATTTTCACTATCATCATGATATTTAAAAAAATATTTCTCCAAGTACAAGAATGTTTGGTCACTGTGAAGTTACTAAAGCAGAACAGATATCAAAACAGCACCCACAAAAGGTAGAGCATTTGATGATGGACTCATGGATACTGCTGAGCACACGACAGGCATCCACAAGTATTAGTTCCCATTCATCTTGGCATCACTGAAGGGACCAGACAGTTTCAAAGCCCAAGTCATCCCGTACCTGTTGTACATCTTTAGCAAGATCAGAACCACGGTGAAGATGATGATGACAACCACCACAATGGCAGCAACGATGGCTCCAGAACCTATGAGGAGGAGAAGAAGAGAGAAGGCAAACATGCAAACCGAAATGCAGAGAAGCATTCAGAGACTGGGAGGGGGATCCCTACTGCAGCACCTGACACCTCCACTGGGTCAGGGGGAGGAAGAGAGAATGCTGGGAGAATGCTGACACTCGCTGCCCGCCCCAGGACAGAGCCACATCTAGAGTGGCAGTGCACCCCTACCCCCAATAGGGCTTGAGGAGCCATGTCCTCAGCACATTCCCTGCCAAAATTATGTCTTAGGCCTTGTCATGTTCTTATCAGCCCTAACAGTTTTAAACTTCTTTTGTGAAACAGGCAAGCAAAAAACCTTTCCCTCTTTTTGATAATACAAAAGTAATATGCGATTTCTGTACTTAATTTTGAAAATATAACTACGAGCAAAAAAAAGGGAGGGGGAGGATAAAGACCTCATTACCCCAAGAATCACTGATCACCTCCAGTTGACCCCTGAACAACACAGGGGTTAGGGCTGCCAATACCCAGTGCAGTTGAAAATCCATGTATAACTTTTGACTTCCTGAAAGCTTAACTATGAATAGCCCATTGTTGACTGGAAGCCTTACTCATAAAATAAACAGTCAATTAACATATGTTTTTTGTGTTATGTGTATTATATACTGTATTCTTACAATAAAATAAGGTAGAGAAAAGAAAATGTTATTGAGAAGATCCTAAGGAAAAGAAAATACATTTACGGTACTTCTTGAAAAACATCTTCATATAAATGGACCCACACAGTTCAAACCCAGGTTATTTAAGAGTCAACTGTATACACATACTCATTCAAGAATGTGATCATGTATATGTGCATATGCATATTAAATATCTATCAATCTTTTTGAATAATTTATTAATTCTATGAGTATCCATCTTAAGAAAATTTTCATAAGTATGGAAAATATGCACTTGATAAAAATGGAACCATGTTCTGTATGCCATTTTATAACAATGACCTGATAATCTTTCCATGTAATTACATATTGTTCTTCATGATTTTTGATGACTGTAGAGTACTCCATTGTTTGGACATGCCATAATTTATTAACCAATTCTCTATTAAGGATATTTAGGTTGTTTTCAATTTTACACTACTAAAAACAAGCCTATGGTGATGCTTTGCAGCTTAATGTCTCAGATTCTAATTTCAATATTACTTCTCAGTCTCAATGTCCAACTCTAATTTTAGGTTTAAGAGCAACATCATTGTCATAATCGATATGGCAAATATAAAAAAACTATTAAAAGGTTAATACTTTAAATCAATCTATTGGATTCTGGGGAGTTTATCTTAGAGAATAATCCTAAATATAGAAAAAGCTATATGAAGATATTTATTATAACATTATTCATATTCTAAATATAAGAATAGTTCAATAAGGTATAATACACCTATAACATATTATACTGTAATTTAAATGATGTGTAGAAAATAGAATATATTACATACCCACAAATACATATGTACACATTATGTTACAACCATTAAAATATGTGCATACAAACATAATGTTGAGCAAAAGAAGCCAGATACAAAAGAGTCATGTATGATATGATTCCATTTTTTGTAAAGTTTAAAACCAAGTAGGACAAAACTCTGGTGGTAGAGTTGGAATAGTTGGTTCTTTTTTGCGGGGGACAGTGATTGCAAGGGGCAACAGGACTTGTGGGGTACTGGTAGTGCTCTGTTTCTTAATCTGGAAGCTAATTATACAGATGTGTTCACTTTGTGAAAATTCCTCCAGATGTGCACTTATAATTTATAAATTAAAAAAATATAAAGTGCAATGCTTTTATAAAGGTTTACTTAAAAAAATAAACCAACTATGTGCAATATTCATAGGAAGAAAGACTAGAAGGAAAAAAAGGGTCAGGAATCCATCATGGAGTAACTTGTCCAGTGATGATAGTTTATCTTAGGGTTTTCAACCTCAGCTGGAAAATTTTTATTGTTGGAAGCAGTTCTGTGTTTTGTAGGATATTTAGCAGCATCCTTCACCTTTGCTCACTAAATGCTAGTAGCACTTCTCTTCCCACCCCTTCCCCTGCTGTGACAACCAAAAATGTTTCCAGACATTGCCAAATGTCCCTTGGTGGTAGGGATGCCAGATAAAATATAGGATACCCATTTAGATGAGAATTTCTGACAATGAATAATTTTTTAGCACATCTCAGATATTGCATTGTTCATCCTTATATTTTAAAAAATTATTGCTTAAAGCCCTGTATTTTTGTTTCCTCAAATCTGTTAATCCTATCTAGGTGGGTGAAATTGCCTTTAAACTTTCAGTTAAATAAAAACAGAATTATTCCCATCTTGACGAATATGATTCTATTTACCCTACACTTCCCTTTGGAACCGTTTTGAGATATACCTCAGAGGCCTCTGTAGGTCTCCCCACCCAGCAAGGAGCAAGCTAACACGTGGGATCCTGTCCCAAGAGTGACTCTTTCTGGGTCTCCACAGAAGAGAAACTTCCTGCCCTTAATCCAGCATTCTGGCAGCATCATAGACCGTTTATCGCTGTGGGGAACGCTCCACGTGTATCAGGAGGCCTGTTCCATTCATAGAGGTATGTGCCAAGTCAACCAAAATGACTGAAAGGGACCCAAACTTCCCCTAATGCAATCAATTGGTTTTCTGAAGACTGGTCCTCAAATTTTCCTCCTGGGGTCCCCTTATTCCTGGCAAATGTCTCCCCAGGGCTAACTCTTCCCCCCTACATTCATTTACTCCTTTGTGAATTGATGGGATTTTTTGCCTTGCAAAAATACTATGAAAGTAGCTACACTTTAAGATGACTCATTTAGGGACATCTTATAAAAGTTTCAAATGTCCATTGTCCTCTAGACCTTGAAACTTCCTAATGAAAATTAATAATCGTAATAATAATAATAATATGCTTTAGGTACTTAGTATACACTGAGGCTATTCTAAGCCCTTTACATGGACGATTTCTTCTAGTCCTCAACCTACCTTATGTGGGAGCTTCTTAATATCACCATCGTATAGATGAGAAAATAGACACAGAGCAGTGAAGTCACGTGCTCAAGGTCACCTAGTTGGCAAGCGGTAGAACTGAGCCTGAGACCCAGGCAGTCTGTCTTCAGAGGCCAACCTTTTGACCCCTACACCAACAGCTGAATACACTTGTCCCACCATCCCTCCCCCAGCCGCAAAGCCAAGTTGACCTTACTCTTGTACAGAAAATCTTCTTCTCTAGTGGTCACGTTCAATGAGAAGAAGGTGGTACCCCCCAAAGGGGTGGCTGTAGTCATCTCGATCCTGGTGAGAATGAAAGTGAAATTTTGTTTCAAATCAGAGTAACCTTTAAAATCCCTGTATGTGGCTTCTTTCAGTTATTACCTAGATGATTAGAGAATATTAGAGCCTTCAGTTTCTCTTAGCAGCAATACAGGGCCCTTTGCTACATGCTGTGGGGAATTAAAAATAATCTGACATTTATAAAGAACTTCATTTTTCAAAGCAATTTAAATTCATTCAACAATATTTATTAAACTCCTTCTGACTAGGTTTCACAAAGAATGTCTAAATTGATCTTCTAGAAATTGCATGAGGGAGGTTATTATTTCCCTTCGATTGATGAAACCAAAGCGCCTAAAGCTACGTGGAGCCCTAAGTAGAATTTAGCCCAGGACGTCTGCCTTGCACGCTAGCAGGCCTTTCACCACCTCACCATGATGCAGTAAATATTCTTGTTTTCAAAAGTTTTACGTTCTAAAGAAGAAAAAAAAAGCAGATGAAAAAAACTAACTGATTATTAAGTCGTCAGTGACGTGATTTGTGGCAGATTTCAAGGAGATCAATTTGAATGGGCCTTGAAGGACAGGTGTGGTTTGAGGGTGAGAGAAGGGAGAACAAAGCCCTCAATGGGAGGAGAGTTAATGCGTGTTGAGCATCTAGCATGCACCCAGCTCTGTCCCAGACACCTTTGCCCACTGTAGCAGCTCATTTCATCCTCTCAACCACCCACATATTGCTGCTGAGCAAATGGAGGCTCAGAGTGGTTGAGTGAATGGACCAAAGTCACACAGCTAGGAAGATGCGAAGCTTGGACTCAAACATGTTCTCCACGTGCACAGTGCATCTTCTTTCCCTGACACTGGTGGGAATCAAAGTTCCCAATCCTGTAATCTTCCAGGTCAGGAGTGAGCCAGGGGGTATGCAGTTAATATGATGTCACACCACCAGAAACAAGTGTTGAGATCCTTCACCAAGAATTATATTCTAAGTACAACAATATGATAAATGCTTGGAGACACAGGCATCAAGAAAAGAAGAGAAACAAAGCAGGTTTTGCTTCTCAGAGTGGCCAAGATTCTACTGCAGCTGCTGACAATTTTGAGGCCGGCGAAGGACCTCCACCAAGTGAAGAAGGATCCAGATCTATTTGTGATCCTGAGAAGCCACAAGGTCTCAATTGCTGTTACTCCATCTTCCAGAAAAGAAATATTCTATACATTTAACAAAATATTTGTGCATGAATTTGTATTCTTCTTAAAAGCAGGACATATTTTTTAATTATAAAGAATAATATAATAGGAGCCCATGGACCTGCCACTCGTATTGAACACACGTTTCCAGTCACATTTTCTTCCATTCTTCACTTACAAAAAAATAGTCAGATTTAGTTGAAGTAAGTCCCTTTTATATCTCAGTTCCATTTCCTTCCTCTCCCCAAATCACTACTACCTTGGCCATTAATTCTTTTCATCAAAGTTTCAAAATGATTACTACTTATATCCATAAACATAGTATATACCCATAAACATAGTTTATATCCATAAACACTGCATATATCCTTAACCATTGTATATATTATGGGTCTACATATTTATGAAACAAATATTAACTGAGCACCCAAGTGACTGACCAGTACTAGGAGCTGGGAATACACCAGTGGAATAAAAGACAAACTCCTTGCCTCCAGAAGTTCATATTCTAGAGAGAGAGAGGCTGTAGGTTCGACCACAGTCTTGGACTCAAAAATAATCATCTCCCCAGTGCTCACACTTCCAATCTGGCAGCAAAAGCTCTTCACAAGCCATTTCCACCCTCTGTCTCCAGCCTTTCAGCTCCTCATACCAACCTTTGCCAAACTACTGTGACAACGGACCACTCCATTGTCCCCCATCATTCCTGGTCTTTGTTGTCTCTGGTCTGGCTGCCCCAGGCTTTGGCCTCTCCAGGTCCCCACAGTGGGCCTCTTTCAAGAGCCCCCACCTCTGGGCTGCAGCTCCTCCACCCTTCCAGCTCCTGATGGAAACACTCCTCTACTGGGGTCAGGTTACCCACACTCAGACTGGGGGTTCTGGTGGCTGTGACCTGCCCAGCCCACAGGAGCTTCAGCCTCACACTGACCCACTGTGGCCAGGCCCTGTTGATCCATACGGGATGGGCTCTGCCTTCACTTCCTCTGCTCTCCTTTAAGCCTAGGGCCCTGCCTAAAACCTTCCAGCTCTTTTTGTCCCCTCCTTCCGAAGACCAGGTCTCCAGGACTCCCTCTAAACCCTAAACCCTAAACCCTGACATACTGGCCAGCTTTTCCTCCTGGTTTGACTTCCTGTGTCTCACCTGCTTTAAAAAAGCCCAGGTCAGCCATGCTCCATTGCCTGCTCTCCTTCCAAAATGAACACATCCTTCAAGACTCAGCCCAGTCACCCCCAGTTAGATTCCCACCCGGAATCACCCATTCTGTCCTCTATACTTCCACAGCAGTGCTCTGCAAAGAACACACCACCGCATGTGTCCCACTTGCTTTGTCTGGACATTAACTTTCCATGTTCATTGTCAGGTTGAGGGTAGAGGCAGTTTCCAGTTCTTTTTCACATCCTACCTCCCCCAGACGAAGGGTCTGGATCCTCTCACCTTTGCCAGTGGAAGTACTTGAGGGAGTAATTGAACTTCTTCCACCTTGGTTTGCTCATTTGTAAAATGAGGTAACTTTTCCCAAGGGAGCTGAGGGTTAGTGGTTAAGTGAGGAAAGTGCTTTTAAGCGCTCAATAAATGGTAGCTCTTAGTGTTATCGTGGGCATTAGTAAATATTTGCTGAACTAAATTAGGGACAGGTGGATCTGGAGCGTAAAACAAGAAAAAATTTTTTCTACAAAAGTATGAAAATACAGAATAAACGTCTTCCCCCACCCCCACACACTCCCAAGGAGAGGTGTCTGCTCCCACTGCTGTTCCCCATCCCAGCACATAAGGAGTTTTTGTATGTATTTGCCTAAACCATTTGCTTCTACCCCCACCAATATCAAGCTGAGAAGACCCACCAGTAATGGTCTCTCACAATTCTTTTTAAAAACAGAAAAGAGGCAAATAGGTGGCCACTGAGCAAGGGCCACTTAGTGAGAGATACATGGCGTAATCACTGGATAAGCTAAACTCTGCCTGTGGACACATCCACCATTAAACCAAAAATGACAGAAGCCACCATCCAAGTGCCTGCCACACACGTGGCAAGATCTTGTGCCAAGTACTTCTTACCTATGTTTTGATTTAATTAGCAAATGACATGTAAAATAGGTTTTCTTCTCAGCTTGTTTCTAATGAGGACCCCGAGACTTGGGGGTATAAAGCTAACTTTCCAAACTCATATAGCCTGGAAGCTGAAGAGCTGGCATATGAGCTGGTCCTGCAAACTTCAAAGCCTGCACCTTTCCCACTGCATCACCCTGCCCCTGGCACACATCTGGGGGCTCCATGAGAAGCCACTACCGGAACATACATGCGCACAGGCACACAGACATACACTGACCAGTAATGCAGCCGTCTAAGGCCACCAGGACACAGGTTCCTCTGCAGGTTTTCGGGATGACTCCTGAGTAACCTCCCAAGTTCCAGGTGTAACTCCCTTTCAGATGGGCCCCGCTACTCTTCTTTCTGAGAGAACAGTGAGAAATCTCAGATTATATCTGTCCTCATCTCGGCTCCGAGGGCTCTCAATCACATCTCTGTTCCTACCACATCAGAGAGGGTGGGAGGGAGGATGGTGGAACATCAATGGCCAAAGATGTGGGTGTTTTCATGTGTGGGTCTCCAGCAAGTCTTGTTAACCAAGTAAGGTACAGTAGGGGGATTGCATTATCAAACATGACTACGACCAGGGTGCCTGGCTATAGAAAAGGGAAGAGAGTACAGGGGGAGTGAGGCTGGTTTACTCTGGTAGAGGTTAATTTAATAATAATAATAATTAATAATAAAGCAATTGTGTGCCAGGCACTGTACTCAGTGCTTTATGTGGGGGGTCTCATATCTATCTAGTCAGGAGAGTGCAATCACTGTGCCCATTCTACAGATGAGGAAACTGAGGATCAATAGAGCAAATCAATCTAAGTTCACAAAGCTAATACGTAGCTGTGCTAGGATTCAAGCCAGGTCTGTCTGATTTCACAGCCCCTTCTCTATAAATCCTCCCAATGAGTGCACCAAGCACAAATGGCCCAGCACTCAGCGTTCAAATCAACATCAGGCTTTGACAGGAAAACTCACACAGCCTGGGGCACAGCAGGGAGAGTCAGAGAGCCCTTGTCCAAGGCATCTGAGCCTGACTGGTCCCTACCCTGGGCCACACACTGAACCTCTGTTTTCGGTGGAGCTGTAATCACATTTATAGAATACTGTTGTTCCTTGAGTTGTTTACAGATGACCTTGTGTGGGAGGTCAGTTTGGGAAGTGC
>CM053502.1:11588496-11631199 GCA_028627145.1 Eidolon dupreanum | reverse complement strand
CCGGCACCACCACAGCCTCTCCGGCTCTAACCGCCTGGGGACCCCGCCTCCGCCCCCGCCCCGCCCCGCCTCGCCTCGCGCAGGTGATCGCGGTACCCCGGCCTAAGGGGCCGCGCTGGGGGCGCCAGACTCCCGGCACTGGAGTGGCGGCGCCTCCCGGTGGTGTCCTCGTGCCTCTCCCAGGACCGGGTCTTTTAGGGGATTTCAGTTCTGGCACCCCGGGGCGCTCAGGACATCAGACTACATCTTCTAGGTCAGACTACTCCAAGTGCAAACGGGAAGAAGAGGGCCGTACGAACACACACGAGGCTGGATGTGAGCCGCGAGGATTTGGGTAGGTGTCTTTACAGTGGGATTGTGCTAATCTGACTGAAAGGTTGGGGGCAGGTTGGGGTTTAGACAATCGCAAAGTGTCACACCAGGAGGTTTGACAGCTGGCAAGGGTCGAAACCCGCCCTGTAGAATCAAGGACCTCTCCTCCATCAGACTGGTTTACCGCTCTATCCCCGGAGCCCAGAACTCTATCCCAGGCACACAATAAGGCCCTCAATCAATATTTACAGCAAGACGGGACATCTCACAGAGGGGAAACCCAATTCCTCTGCTTTTACAAACAGAGAAACTGAGGTCTAGAAAGCAGAAGTGAGTTGCCCAAAGTCACCCAGCATGTAAGTAACAGAATCAGGAGTATAGCTCCGTCTCCTCATTCTGTTTTCAAATTATTCCCAGAATGTGTTTGGTTATGGGCCTATTGCTTTGCCACAGGGTGCCTTGCGAGATGCTGTCCAAGTCTTGGTAACTTCCTCCCCAGCTGACTGAGAACTGAGAGTCCACTGTGTTTTCATAGGAAACTCCAAGGTGGTCTCTAATAACAAGGATTGATTAGGAAGCATAATTCTGTGATTCTGCTTCTTCACCAAAAACAGGACAGACACAATCCTTGGCTTCACAGAGCTTCCCTGTGGTGAGAGAGGCAGACCTACCCACATGGGATGGGGGCAGGGGTTAACATGAAGGAACATAGGAGAGCCCAGTGAGAGTGTCCTGGCCCCGAGATCTGAGATCTATGGGGCCACCTCAAGCCGCTCCCAGAAGCTCTTGCTGAGTTGTGCATGAGGTCAAGGGCTGGGCATTCAGGTGGTCTCAGGTGCCAATCCTGACTCCATTGCTTACCAGTTGCAAGGCAGGAGCCGTTCTTAAACATCTCTGAGACTCAGTTTCTTTGGGTTGGATGAAGATAATATGCATATCTCAGTATAGTTGTGGTAAGGATTAAAAATGAGACAATGCTTGCAAAATGCTGGATAAGGAGAATTATTATGCTAAGTGGTAGGGGCTGAGGAGGGGCACAGGCTGACACAAAGGGAATCTTGATGTTTCTGGGTAGGTCCCCCTGTACAGGATATGGTGGTCTTCAGCGCTCTGTCATCCATGGTGCGACTCTACCTTCTGCTTTCTCCCTTAACCCAGGCTAACCAAGTCATAAGACACCTGCCATGTCAAGATGAGTTTGTACACACCTACATGAGAGATCTGGGAAGGCAGCTCTTTCTCTCGCCAGCCTCCTCCATAAAGAGTTGAGCTGGGTCAGATACCTGAGCCAAGTCCAGTGAAGTAGAAGCCCAAAAAGGCTCAAGCTAACCTTCATCTCTCAGTTCATTCATTCTTTAAGTCCTCTTGAATGTTCACTATAGGCCAAGTACTCTGCAAGGTAGGACAGAGTCAGTGGGGGCCTTTCCCCAGCCTGCAGACCTCACTTTCAGGTGGGGGTGAGTGGAACAGCTGATACCCAACCAGAAAAGACGGTAACACGAGAGAACAACCATCTGTAAGAAGTTATGTTCAGGAAGTAATAATATCATTGATCATTATCAGTGGGCAGGTAGAGGCTCCTTCACAAGGAGGGGAGAGTAAGAACTATCTGCCAGCAGAAGACAGGTGTGGGGGAGAAACAAACTTTCCTCTATTAACAAACTCTCCTCTACCCTCAAGGTTCTTTTCGCTGGTCTGATAATCAAATACACATAAGACAGATTAGTAAGAGGAAATAACCAAATTTAATACATGCATATGTGTGGGAACCCCACATGCATGAGAGGTTCAGAGATAGAAAGGGAACATGGGTATATATAACACATCCTGACCTAGGGATGAGGTAATGCACCTTGGGAGCTTCAAAAGGTCATTGCGGGATGATAAGAAGAATATTTTATAAATAATAGTTTGCCCTGCAGTACAGGTGGGTCAAAAAGGTTATCTCTGATAATCTCTTATTATGGGCAAGGCCCCTTATTCAAGTCTTCAAGGTAGTTAAAAGGAGGGACAGAAGTTTTTCTTGAGCCCAAAACTAAAATTGTGTTTAGTTCAAAACCATCTGCATATCACAGAAGCACATCTTGGAGTGGTTGGTTCTGAATCCCCGTGCAGGTGAGTTGAGACCTGAAGGACAAGTAGGCAAGTGCTGGGGGTTCAGGGGGAGCTGGAGCTGGGACACATTCTAGACAGAGGAAAAGCCCATGAGGCCAGTGTGCTAAGCCAGAGTGGGGGTTGGAGACAGAGCGAACAGGATGAGGTCAGAGTCAGACAGAGATCCAACCCTGTGAGGACTTATAAGTCAGAGAAGTCCAGATTTCATTCCAAGGGCCATGGAAAGCCATGGGGTTTTAAGAAAGGCAATGACCTGATCTGAGCTATGTTTTTAATAGACCACTCTGGCTGGCTGAGAAGAATGGACCAAGGGAGCTCAGGTAGAAAGGTAGTGTGGAATAGGGGGTGACAGTGAAAGTGAAGAGAAGACAGATTTGAGATGTATTCTGGAGGAAAGGCAGACAGGAACTGCTGATGAGAAGGCAGATTCAAAGATGGCCATATGATTTCAACAAGATATATGCATTCCCATGTTTATTGAAGCGTTATTCACAGTAGCCAAGATATGGAAACAACCTAAATGCCTATCAATGAATGAATGGATCAAAAAGATGTGGGACATATACACAATGGAATATTATTCAACCATGAGAAAGGAAGATATCCTCCCATTTGTGACCACACAGATGAACTTTGAGCACATTATGCTAAGTGAGATAAGTTAAGTAGTGGATGATATCACTTTTATGTAGAATCTAAAAAAGTTAAACCTGTAAAAAACAGTAAAATGGTAGTTACAGGGGGTGGGAGAGGGAGTGAATAACAGTAATGGTATTTAAGGTACAAACTTGCCATGAGTAATAAATAAGCCGTAGAGAACTAATGTACAGTATAATGAATGTAGGTGATAATATTGTCCTATAACGATGTAATATGGTAAATATTGCTACATCGGCATTATATTACAATATGTAAATGTAACAAAGTAATACATTTTATACCCTAAATTTATGCAATATTATATATCAAATTTATTAAATTAAAAAGAAAAAAGAATACCGCATGGTGGTTTGGTTACTGAGGCTTCTACAATAACTGACCACACTTCTGGCTGAGCTGGATGCAACTCAGGAAGCTTCAGGTCTCCTCTGGATTTTACACTGTGTCTCAGTCCAGCGAGGTGGGCAAGCCTGTACTGTCACAGGTAAAGGCAGAGGTCCCCTAACTCTCAGTTCAGAACCAGCCTGACCTGCTGGCCTTGATTTTGTCCTCAGGCAAACCAGAAACAGGTTGATTAAGGTGCCACATCAGCCAAAGGAAACAAGACTATTAAATGATATTACACATGTAAAATCTAGAAATGACCACAGTGCTCAGTGGTGGAGAATGGCCAAGCCAATAGTGCTTCTTAATTGAGCCACCTGACATACAAATATTCAGGCATTTCCGACTCATGTTGTGTCTATGAGATGTTGTGAGTTATAATAAGGAATATATATTTTGGTCTTTATCCACAGTTCCTGGCTCACAGCTCCCCAAACCCTTGTAATTCCTAATTAGAGCAAGAGGGGCATTTTTGTTAAGATATTTGGCTTTTGTCTTCAGTTCCTGACATAACTTCAGAGTGATAAAGGTGAAATGGACATCTTCTGTTATTCATAACAAACCCCTTTCAACCACACCTGAGTTTGTATTAATGGAGTCATTTTGTGGAAGCCTCTAGTTAACCTAAAAATAGAAGCTGATTGCCAGAACCAGCCAAGTGATTAGAGTGTTGAAACTTTCAGTGCCCACCCCCCTACACACACACATCCAGGGAGGGGAGAGGGGCTGGAGGTTGAATCAGTCACCAACAGCCAATGAGTCAATCAATCATGCCTATGTAATGAAGCCTCCATAAAAACCCAAAAGGTCTGCGCTTGGAGGACTTCCAGGTTGGTGAATAGGAATGCATCTGTGTGACAGGAGGGTGACACACCCCAAAACTGCACAGGGACAGAAACTTCTGTGCTTAGGACTCTTCTGGACCTCACCCTATGTATCTTCATCTGACTGTTCATTTGTATCTTTTTAACATCCTTTGTAATCAACTGGCAATCTAGTAAGTAAACTGTTTTCCTGAATTCTGTGAGCCACTCTAGTAAATTAATCAAACCCGAGGATGGGGTCATGGGAACTTCTGATTTATAGAGGGTGGTCAGAACCACAGGTAACAACCTGGACTTTCGATTGGCATCTGAAGGTGCTGGTGGGAGGCGGGGTTAGTCTTGTAGGACTGAGCCCTTAACCTGGTGGATCTGACGCTCCCGCCAGGTTGTGTCAGAACTGAGTTCAACTGTAGGACACCCAGCTGGTGTCAGAGAATTGCTTGGTGTGGGAACCGCCTCCAACATTTGGTGACCGGAAGTGTCAGAAGTAAAGCAGGTTATTGAGAATAGAGGAGACAGAAGAGTGTATTTTCCTCTAAGAGTGTATAAATAGAAAGTGGAAACAGCACACCCAAACTCTGGCAACTATGTAACACATGTGTCTGTATATTAAGATTTGAAGGGAATCTGGTAGAATATAAAGTATTGTGACTTTCCATATTCTTTTTTTGTGTAAAGGTTTGTTTTCTTTTTATATAATGTTTATACAAAATAGTTTCTTAAGTCAATGAAAATTGCTTATAAAATTATCCAACAAACCACCTCTGTTTCAGATGTACCATATGGAGTCTTCAATGCTGGGGAATTTAAAAATCATACACACACATACACACACCCATGCTTTTTCCACATAGAAAATACTCTAATGCATCCTGTTAGCAGAGGGGATTTCTCCCCTCTCTCCTTAGCAAAGGGTGTTGCTGCAAACCAGCCTTTGAGTACCTGGGGTTTTATTTTCTGGCCCGGACCATGCTGTCTCTCACTTCTCCCCTCAAAGCCTTAATCTGCTGTTTGTGGCTTTTGAGATGGTTGCTGGGGAAACTAGACAAATGTCATGTAGGATTAGAATGCAATTTCAGGGGGGGAGACGAAGCACAGAGAATCATGAATCCAGAGAAAATCAAATCCACACTGATTAATCCAGTCAAAAAAAAAAGAAAAAGGAAACAAACATATCAAGGCCAATTGATTTTGAAATCAATTCCTTGCCTCTCAGCCAAGGGGGTAGAGAGAGCTTCAAAGGCCAAAAGACTCAGAAGTCATGATTCTTAACTATCTACAGTGTGCACAGTACAATTTTTCATGTGGCTGTTGCCCAGGTAAACATGTGCTACGTGGTACCCAGAGATGAGATCCGCAGGGAGGCAGGCACCCCTTCCCACAAGCCATTGTCCTGCTTTCGAGTTAATTCCCACTTCACCTTGGGGAACATCTGTGTGATGAAGAGCCAGGAAAGAAGAGAGTGACGGATGTTGTGCCAGGCATCTGTGACCCCCAGCGAGCCACCTGATCCCCTTGGGCCTCTGTTCTCTCATCTGCAAAATGGCAGGTGGGACCGTCTGTTCTCTGAGGCCTCTTCCAGCTCCGTGGGAAGACCGATGTGACTGCCCCTTTTAACGGCCAGCCCAGGTAATTACCGGTAGGCAACTCCCTCATTTTCAGGAACCCTTTGATTCAGCGTGTTAGCACACATCATTTGCAGGTCATTACAAGGGGAAAACTTCTGTTTCCAGAATGAAAATCAGAGGCTGTTAATTAAGTTAAGCTCTTTGGCCATCAGCAGAAGCTTCCTCACCTTGGCAAAGAAACTGGTCTTTGTTTTCTAGGATTCCAGGAGCACTTCCCGGCAGCAGTTAGACCATTTGCAGCATCTCAGCTGCTGAATTCCCTCTCTCCTGGTGCTTCCCTGGTCCATCCTAGTATCAGTCATCCTACGAAACCCAGAGTGAGAGTGGAAAGAAAACCCACAGAGAGAAGATGGAGTTCAACAGCTACTTCACTTACTTGCTGTGTGACTTCAGGCAGATCTCCTAACTTCTTTTGTTTACTCTTCTGATTCATTCATTCATTCATTCATTCAACCGATGTTTACTTAGTGCCTGCTATGTGCCAGTAGTGAACAAAAGAGACAACCCCTGCCATGATGAAGCGTATATTCTGATGTCTGGGGAAAACAATAAAAATAAGTAAGCCAATGATTTGGCATGTTGGAGGCTATAAGTACTCTGCAGAAAAATAAAGGGGAGGTGGAAGAGTGATATTTGCCCACTGTTCACCCCCAAGTGTTGTGATGAAGATTGAATGAATTAATGCTCATAAAATTACTTTCTCAAACACTAACGGAGTGTGCAAATATAAAGAGTAATTATAACATTGTAAATGGATATTTTGTTAAATGAAAGGAAGTATATACAGAGATTCAAAAGGCCCAGAGATTGTGTGGTCCAGGGATAAAGAGAACTCGAGTCAGATTTATCATGGTCTGGGGCTGGATGGGAACTTGCATATCCTCTAGCCAGGGGATCTCAGTCCTGACTGTCCTTCAGAATCACCAGGGTGCTTTGATAAACTGCTGAGGCCAAGGTCATACTGCAGTCCCTTGAACCAGAGTCTCTGGGGGTGCAGTCAAACATTCATGTTTTTTTTTCCCCCCACAAGCTCCCCAGGCAATGCTAATGTGTGACCAGGGTCAGAATCTCAGGTGGCCATAGAGAAATCGACTTGCCCAAAGGCTGGCACCCCGGTCCGAGTTTCCCTCTCCCAGGGAGCATCACAGCGGGTTGCTCAGTACTTCATTCTGCTCAGCGTTGGAAGTCCCCACAGGGATGTCATGGCACCTGGGCCTCTCCTCCCATCTTTCTACAGGCTGGGGTGTCTCTCTTACCTGAGGGCTAAGAAACTGTGACTGCTCCATGATAACCAGGCTGTTAATCATTCCAAATTCAATTTCTGTTATGGGCAGATTTGTATCCCTCCCAAGTTCATATGTTGAAGTCCTAATCTCCCCACTCAAAATATGGAGATAGGGCCTTTAAAGAGGTAATTAAAGCAAAACAAGGTCATATGGATGCGCCCTAATCCGATATGATTCGTTTCCTTATAAGGAGATTAGACTTTTGTTTCCTTTACCTGGGTGGTCATTCCTTCCAATGCCACTTAGTCAAAATCCTGCTTCTCCTACAAGGCCTAGTTCATTTTGTTCTTTTTTCCAATTTCTTGAGTGTGTTGAATGTGTTGTTTATTTAGATTTAATCCTAATACTTAAGGCTACTATGCATTTTCCTCTGAATACCACCATGGCCACTTCCCGCAGGTCTTAATAAGGGGCATTCACTGTTCATTTCCAAAATAAGGTTTTTTTCCCCTTCTTTAGAGATACTTAGAAGGGTAGTTTTGGATTTACAAGTGGTTAGATTTGTTTTTCTATCCCTTTATGGTTATTTCTAATTTTATTACATTATGGTCAATGAATATGGTATATGAGTGCTGTAGGTTGAATGTGTGTACCCTCCCCCGCCCACCCAATTTATATGTTGAAATCTAATGCCCAATGTGATAGCATTTGGAAGTGGGGCCTCTGGGAGGTGATTAGGTCATGAGTGTGGCACCCTCAGGAATGAGATTAATGCCCTTGTAAAAGAGAACTCAGAGAGAGATCCCTCACACCTTCTACCCCGTGTGAACACAGTGAAAAAAGTCAACTATGAAACAGGAAGCAGGCTCTCACCAGACAATAATCTGCTGGTGCCCTGGTTTTAGACATCCAGCCTCCAGAACTGTGAGAAATAAATTTCTGTTGTTTATAAGTCACCCGGTCTATGGTAGTTGGTTATAACAGCCCAAAGACTATGGAATTTCTGCTTTTTGAAATTTGTTGAAAATTCCTTGTAGCCTAACGCTTGATAATTTTTAGTGATGTTCAATACATACATGAAAAGAATGTGTGATACTGCTCTTCTAGGTACAAAGTTATATAAAAAGATACACATAATTATGTATCATGATACTATTTGATAATTATATTATATGTAATGTACATTTTATGTAATGTTATATCCATTACATGTAATATATAATTAAATTTTCATTTTTTTATTAAAATTTTTACTATCTGTCCCCGTTTGTTGTCTACCTGATCTCTGAAATCAAGGTGTCAGAAGGACTGGCTCCTACTGGGGACTCCGAGGGAGGATCTTTTCCTTGCCTCTCCCCTAGCTGCTGCTGGTTGCTGGCAACTCTTGGCGTTCCTTGGTTTGTAGACCATCATTCCAGTCTCTTTCTTTGTCTTCTCATGGCGTTCCTTTTGTATGTGTTCATGTCCAAATTTCCCTCTTCTTATAAGGGTACGAGTCAAATTGGATCCAGGGCCCACCCTAATTCAGTATGATTTCACATTATCTTAATGACATCTGCAAAGATCTTACTTCCAAATAAGGCCACATACACATAGGTTCCAGGCGGATATCGATTTTGGGAGG
Organism: Eidolon dupreanum; assembly: GCA_028627145.1. Classification (NCBI taxonomy): domain Eukaryota; kingdom Metazoa; phylum Chordata; class Mammalia; order Chiroptera; family Pteropodidae; genus Eidolon; species Eidolon dupreanum. The sequence continues at coordinate 11,622,426 of CM053502.1, read as the reverse complement.
ACATTATTCAACCCATTACAGAGCTCAACATCATTAGTTTATCAGGGAAATGCAAATCAAAACCACAATGAGATATCACTTCACACCAAGATGGATCAAATCAAAAAGACAGGTAAAAATGAGTGTTGGTAAGGATGTGGCCAAATCTGGAACCCTCGTACACTACTGCTGTAGAATGGTATGGATGCTGTGAAAAAGTCTGGCAATTCCTCAAAAACTTAAACATAGAGTTACTACATGCCTCAGCAATTCTACTCCTAGGTGTATATATATCCGAGAATTAAAAATGTATGCCCATACAGAACTTATGCATGATGTTCATGGCAATATTACAGAAAATAACCAAAAAGTGAAACACCCCAAATTCATTATCTGGTGAATGAATAAACAAAATGGGGTATAATGTAATATTTTCAGCCACAAACAGGAATGAAGAATCTATTCTATGACATGGATGAACCTTGAAAACATGCTAAGTGAAAGAAGTCAGAAACAAAAGGCCACATATTGTATGACTCCATTTATAAGAATTGTCCAAGAGTCGGGCCTGGTTAGTACTTGGATGGGAGACTACCTAGGAAGACCAGGTGCTGTAGGCATTAAAAATTAAAAAAAAGAAAGAAAGAAAGAAATGTCCAGAATAGGCAAATCTGTAAGACAGAAAGTAAATTCATGGTTGCCAAGAGCTGGGAAGGATGAGAGAACAGGGAGTGACTACTTATGGCAACAGGGTTTCTTTTAGAGATGATGAAAATGTTCTGGAATTAGATACTGGGGATGGTTTTGCAATCTTGTGAATAAAAGTTTACAATGAGAAAAAAGAATGGAAGGATACAGTATGAGAGCAAAATTTTATAAAGTCAGAAAATCTAAAAATAAGTTGTGATATTATTTCCTTCTACAGATTTTCAAGTTTCTTAATAGGTGCTATACTGTGAAAATATAAAGTGGCTCACCCCATCAAAAATGTAGAGCAGTGATAAAATAGTGTTCTTTATGGATTCTGACTGTATGATACACAGTTTAACACAAAAGATACGGGTGTTGTCTGTCACTTGACATCAAGATCCTAAGAAGTTTTGTGGTAAACAGCATGGAAGATGTGTCAGAAACCTCTACACCGTAGTTATTTTGGGTACATTTACAAGATTCAAAATTTACTCCTCATATCTTACCTAAAATCAAAGTTGGATGGTGAAAAATGAAGACCAGATTAGAAAAACAATGCTTATTTGTTAGAGTGCTGAATCAGACTAATTCACTAATCAGTAAAATACTCTCATCTTTTGGACTTTATATATTGAAGTGCACTGTGATAGCTATTGTGTTTTTGTCTTCCCCTCTCTCATCTACCCTTTCTGGGGTAAAGGACTTGCCTAGCTGGCTATGGATGAGCATGTAAACCAGTTTGGCCAATCAGAATCCTCCTCTAGGATGGAACTCTAGAAAGAAGCTCTCTTTTAACCTGAGTTGTTGGCTGCCATGTTCTCTACTATGAGGAAAAGGCTTTTTTTTTTTTTTTTTTTTTTGCAGTAAGAGTGAATGAGGTAGACACTCAAAGAGAAGTAGAAATAAGGAGAGCTGAGAAATGGAGAACTCTCATCCTAACCTCTTCTAAACTTAATATAGGTGTTTAGGGCCATATACATCCTCTCAGGATTGCTGCAGCCCCTTCCTCTTCTCCCACATTATACCAGGGTTAGTCTGTGTGATCAGTAGCGTATGGCAGAAGGATGGTATGTCACTTCTGAGATTAGGTTATAAAAAGACTCCATCTTGGGCTCTCTCTCTCTGAACACTTGCTCTGGGGAAAGCCAGCTTCCATGTCTGATGAACAGACTTATGGAGAGGCTCTGTGGTGAGGAACTGAAGCCTCTTTCCAATAGCCATGTGAGCGAGCTCAGAGGCACATTCTCCAGTCCCCCAGATGACTGCGGCCCACACTAACTGCACTGTGTAACCTTCTGAGAGACCCTGGGCCACTGCCTTGAGATAGCCCTGATTCCTGACTCTCCAAAACTGAGATAATGTATTAAGTTGCTAATTTTACAGTAATATGTGAATACAGTGAATAGAAAACTAATACACTCCTTAATGGATTTTTGTTAAACCTACAGTTTAATTTTCTCTAGCATTAATAATTAGTAAACCTCTCCCCAAGAAAACGCTTTAAGCTGCTGCATTCTTACAGGATGGCTAAGGGAAACGAGACTGGAACTGAGTAGGAGGGCACTCTGTGCCCTTTGAGGGGAACTATCACATCTAGAACTAGCAGGCGGCACTGGTAAAACAATGCCCAAGGGAGGCTTCTCATTTACAAAGGAGACAAATCTCCATTCTAGACTTTCAGACGGTTGTCAGAAATTTCTCATAGTCTGGGAAATGACTAAAGTTATCAAGGAAATAAGTAATAGAAGACTAGTAAATTTAGTCCACAAAATACCTTTTATTCATAAGACTTACCCAGGCAAACTCTGAGAAATCAGTTTTGGTCTAATTACCTCCATTGGGGCCAAGGGGCCTGGTCGAATCTCCCAGGACAGAAGATTGTATAATTTTCCATTAAAGATCTCAGTTATTTGAAACACACTGAAGATAGCACCAGGCCGAGAATTAACTTGATTGCTTCTTTGAAGCAAAAGGAAATGGTGAATCTGGAATCAAACCCCATGCAGTGCTTATTCATTTGTGGCTCAGAGGACAGTGAATGGTAGGTATATTTTTTCCATCCACATGAGTACACTGTGAAAATTAATAAAATGGAGTTAGAAAGCCAGAAGGGGGAGCTCTGACACAGTCCCATTACATGTCAATTACAGGGAGAACTGTCAATTACAGGCCCCAACAGAGAAAGATATACATTGCATCTATAAGAAAAGGACTACCCCGGCAACACAGCCAATGGGAAACTGTTATCTTCCTGAACTCTAACTTTCCTCCAGTGGGCTTTTCATTCAAAACGACGCCCTCCTCCCACCCTCAACTTCCTCCTTTTTCTCCATAAAATAACATTCCTCTGCTGTTTTTTGGACTTGCCTATGGCTTTGCTATAGCTTGCTTGTCCAAAATAAATCTGGTTTTGCTATTAAATTAACTTTTTTCAAAAGTAAACACTTAATAAAGAATCTATTGGAGAAAGCATTTATATATACATATCTAGCAACAGAATAGGTGATACCTGGTATTTTTCTGAAGTATTTAACCTAAAAGACATAAATATCTCCAATAAAATGTGGATTTCATCAAAACGATTCATGGCAAGATATTTTCTTCTAGAGCGATAATAGAGAAAAATACATGCAATTTTAAACCAACCTTAATAGAGAATCAGGGGAGGAAAGAGAGAGAGTGGTATTAATAGTTTCTTAAAGTCTATATAAAGGTTATGTAAAGTGTAATGTTAAATCAGACTTCTTGGTTCACAGCACGTTATCATTGATCCATGTGGGATGCTTTTTACGTATGTATATATGTGTTTTATATGCATCTTTTTATTTGTAGAAATTCTTGCACAATGATTACTGTTCTTGTATTTTAATTTATGTAACACACGTGTTATATACGTCTCTGATTCTTTTGTCACTCAGCTCTGTTTCTAAGATCCATGCATGTGGCTGTGTATATGGCTACCCTGTTGCTGTGTAAGTTCTCACAGTGTCAAGTTCCCAGTCAGGGTCACCAGTTTGCCCCCATAAATAATATTGCAGTGAACATTCACCAGGAGAATTGCTGAGTCAGAGATTTTGTTCTTACTGATATGACTAAGTGCTACCAGATTGTCCTTCAGAATAACCAAGCCAGTCTACATCTACATTGTCACCAGTATTATACCAGGTTGCTTATGTCCCTGCCTTCTGGCTACCCTGGCACTATTCACTTTTTATTTTTTTTGAGAATCCAATAGGTATAAAGTGACATCTTTTTTTTTTTTTTTTTTTTTTTAGTTTACACTTACCTGATTACTGGGTTTGAGTGTCTCTTCGTAGGCTCACTTTTACTTTTCAGTCAATTGTTGATATCCTTTAGCCCATTTTTCTATTGGGCTGCTTTTCCTTTCAGTTTGTAAGAGATCTCCTTGTATATTACAGCTATTTATCCCATGTTAGGACTGCAAATCTTCCTACTAGCTATCAATATTATCCATTCTTCCTTGAACCTAAATCATTAATTTTGATATAATAAAATTATATTTACCTTATAGCTTATGCTTTGAAAGTTTTATGAAGTCTTTTTCTGCCTCTAGGTCACAATGGTATTCCCCTACAATTTGTTCTATTAACTTTATAGCTTCATATTCTATATTTAAGTCTTTATTTCATATGGAGTCCATCTTTGTATATGGTGTTTGATGGAGAATCAATCTTTACTTTAGCATATTTCCATATGCTAAGCCACTTTCCCTGACACTATCTACTAGACAGTCTGGCCTTTCTCCATTTATTTATTTATAGTGACACTTTATTGTATATTAATTCTCTTATAGACATGATTGGTCTCTATTCTTTTTCTGTAGTCTATTCTGGTACCAATCTGATTTGACTTAGTAGGCTGTCTTAATATTTGGTAGGACATGTCCTCCATCTCTTTTATTTTTAAGGTAGTCTTATATTTTTATTTTTCCATAAAAGTTTTAGAATAAGCTTAATGAGTTTATTATAAAAATACAGCTAGAATTCTGACAGAGATTTCAATGCATTTACAAATTTGAAAAAGATTTTGACATTCCTAAAATAAGTTATCCCACTCAAGAGCATATATTTAGATAATTATCCATTTCCTCATTAGAGCTGGGGTGGGGGGCAAGGATTTAGTCAACAGGTTCCTGCTTGGAGCCTTCCTGTCCAATGCTAAGGTGATTTTGTTAAGGTTCTCCTCCTGTAACAGGTCTTTCCACTTTAATCTCTTAGGCAGGAAAGTAGGGAGGGTCAAAGGTTCTTCCTAAACCTTCTCTTAATAACCAGCTTAAAAAGCAATATCCCCCCCCAAAAAAAACATTTGATCCCTTCTAAGCATTGCAATATGGAAACAGTTGAACTTTTCCCAAACAACATACTTTGAAGCACTCTATTTAAATACCCAACCTATAAATTATTTATATTTACATCCCCTATGTCTCAGAAGACCAGGGGAAGTTTGGCAAGATTTGAGTTCTTTCCCGTGTGCTTCAAAATCTACTTTCTCTCCTTCTAGATTAGAATCATATTTTGGTGTGTTCAATGAAGGCAGAGGGAGTTACTGCTCACTCTTGCTAACTATTTTAACATGTTTCTTGGTGATAATAGGACTCTGATACATACATCATTGAATTTAACTTTCAAGTTGGTTTATTTTATAAAGTAAATTACTTAAATCTTTATTCTTGTATTTTCTCTTCTGCATTAAAAAAGTTTTATCTTTAGGTTATTTGCAGTGGTCTTCCAACTAGCTATTTTAGCTACTTGGAAATCCTAAGCTCAAGTGAAATCTTATTCTAACACCATTATGTACAATAAATTAAAGACGAGTGAAGCAAGTGTGCAAAGCCCCAGTAATCTGGAGGCTCAGCTCCACCTGGAGGCAGCCCCACAGAGCAGTTTGGAAAGTATCTTAAAAATGTCCCCAGATACTCTGATTTAATTTTATTAAAACAAACACTAGTAATTTTAAGAAGCTTTGAATCCTAATACATTTTCTCCTGAAAAATTAAAGATTTCATTCTGACAGAGTAATAGAGTGTGGTAGAAAGAACCAGGAACAGAGACAAGAAACTTAGACTCTAGTCCCAGGTGGGCTACTATCCAGATGTGTGAATTTGGCAATGCCTTTTGGGTCATCTATTTGACTGGCGGAGTGTTTGGAACTGTTCTGGTGAGATGTCATGGGAGTTGGAGGTTGGAGAATGGGGTTAGAGTTTAGAAGAGACTTCAGGTCCTCACCATTCCCAACGCCCTTCAAAAGGAACAGCTCTATTAATCTCCCCTTCCCCTTCTTTGCAATCAGTTTTACAATGGGCTTTATATATAACATTTCATTTGAACAAAGAGCAGAGTTCTATTGCTTAAAAATTGGTATACAAAACCACAGCACTAGATAACGTCTACATTAATTTCTAACTTCAATATTTTGATTTGGAGATTAAAAAAAAAAAAACCACCAAGATAGAAAATAAGCCTTTAACAGGAATAAATTATTTTTTAACTGAGGAATGAACCAGAGTTAAAACATTTTCTTGGTGAAGAACACAAACCATGGTAGTCACTCCTGGGGTCAGCAGTGAGTCACCGCCTTTAACTCTGGCACAGAGTTAACACAGCATTAGTGTTCAACTGGAATCTAGTTAAAAGGAACAAACGTAATATTTCACTTTTCTGTCTTTTTTTTGTTATTACCTAAATGCGATATTTATTGAAAATACTATACACAAAGAACTCAATTCAATGGATTGATTAAAAAAAACCCACTAACTTTATTTTTATTAGCTTTAAAAACAGCACTTGTGACAATTAATCACAAAGACTCCAAAAAAATTACATTCTGCTTTTGTCACCTTGATAGGACAAGGAATGTTTAAATGTCCTCAAAATACCAAATAGCCAAAGTTGGCAAGTAACAAACTACAACAAACTATGGACTGTCACTTCAAGCACACTAAATATGGAATACACACACAACTGATTTTTTGAAGTACAATGAATATTCACTACAGTTTACAGTTCGAGAAAAGTAATGTGCCCCAAAACAACACAAGATCACAAACATGTTCAGACAAAATAATCAATTCGATTCCTGGATTCAATTAAGATAGTATGACAGAGAAACTTTAACTTGGAGAATATACACAAAACAGCAGAAATGTACATTAATATTCACTGGGGCCCCCAATGTGGGCCGAGAAGCAGCTGAAACAGTATGGCACAATAACAGAGTAAAGCCACCTTTATCTCTCCTCAGTCCCCAATTTGAGTTAGGAAGATTGGTGACTAAATAGAAAACAATACGGAAAAACACATATTATCTGCATAGATGTAAATCTTCCATTATGACAAGAATGTGTTTATAGGACATGGTTTTGTTTCGAAAGCAAATGTAGGTTTATAATAGACCTTTGTTTAAATGGGTGGGATACTTTGACGCAGCCCAAGGTTATTCTTCTTAACCTTGGCTGGAATCTTCTTTGAACATGACCATTTTTATCATCTTTTCGGTCAGTAAACCTAGCAGTTGTTGCAATTTTTGGTTGCTTTGTTGCTTGTATATTTGGTAATAATAGCAGCTCTCTTCAAGTTATTAACACTTCCTCCTGATTCACAATTTGAGAAAACAATGGCGTTCTACTAAAAATGATCTGGCTGACCCACGCTCCAAGGGGAGTTCAGAAAACAACCTGAGTATTTATCAAATTATCTGAGGAGGTCCCTAACTCTTATTCTTTAAACTTATTTAACTTTCTAAAAGGTGAACTTCTACAACATAGACTTACCTCCCCAGCTAAGAGGCAACTATTTCCTCAAGTCTTTTGTTCCTTTACATTGGCACACTTACTATACGTAATTTGTTTCCTTTTGTACAGGAAGATGCAGATGCAAATGTGCAAAAAGGAGCCCAGTGAGCGGGAAAAGACTGACCAAGTTCACCTGTGTGATGAGTATGTAGCACACACCTCTGGAGAAAAGAGGATATCCAGCAGACAGTGAACCTGATGCACCAAAAAAATTTCATATATTTTCCATTGCTTAATTACGTTTGAGATTTTCTTTTTCAAAAATAAAGCCATGGTCTGTAAAAGAGTCTGTATAAAAATATGAAGCAGTCAGTCTTTAATCTTTAACGGGACTCCATTTACCACCACTGAGCGTGTCACTCCACTGCAAACTATTTTCAAATCATATTAGATCTCATTCTGTTTCATTAGAGTCACATCTCAAGCATGACTGGTCTATATTTTAATTTCATCACTATTAAAATCCAGGAAAGCCCACATAAAATGTCAATGCAATTGCTGGCTACCAAGATCACACTATTTAAGCAGATTCCAATCTCAATGGTAAAATGACAACGGAAACACAAAATATGGAACATCAAGTTCACTAATAAAATTACTAAGTCACTGATTTCATTACCTAAGACTTTTCTCATTCTTTGCATCCCATTAGGGGAAAAAATTTACTCTCCTTTTTTTTGTTTGCTTGTTTGTTTTCTTATGATCGGGATTCACCGCTTCTGAGTGTCAGTGCAAGGAAAAGTAGAAAAAGCACTAGCCTAGGAGTTGGGAATGTCAATTCTAGTCCCTGGGCTGCCTTTCTGTGGGCTTTGAAGCAAGTTGCATCACCTCGGTTTTCTAATCCGTGTGATATGAGGATTAGACAACTATATGATGCCCAAAATCACCTTCAGCTCTGTAATTGAGATTCTGAGAAATCAAATCTTTTCACTTTATATCACAACATTTTTAAGTGATGGAATTAATGTGAAAGGAAAACAAAAATAACTGTTTTCTAAAAGAATGGAAGTGCCGTGTCTGATTTCTATCTCCCAGTCTCTCTTTGATTCAAATGTCCCATGAACCACAATGTTCTATGTAAACCTTCATGTTGAACTGAAAAGTTCCTAGTAGTTTTTATTTGGCTTTTAATTATTGATAGGTTTTACTATATAACATTTTGGAGAAGGAGAATGTGAACAAACAGATTAGTTTGCTTTCCACTTAATTTTCAGCTCTGTAAGTCAAGGGAACTGTTCTTATCATTTCTGCCTCTTAGCACATTAAACTAGTAGATGTTCACACTAGTACACCTTCTAAATGGATTTACTTCCAGTTTCATCAGGTGGGTATATTGAAAGAACCTAGAACATAAGAGCCAGTGCATCATAGGTTCTGGACTATCCTTATTAAGTGTTATTGTTTTCTTATCCTTCATAAATGTTACTTCCCAACATAAAGCCTCAATTTCTTTCCTCACAATTGTCAAAATCATTTGATTCTCAACAAGGTTATGATTTAGGAAGAAAACATGGCTACTATACTATCAGAGTCAAATATAATAACTCAATGTCAAAGAAGAAAAAATGTAGGTGAACTTATTAAAAGGAACTTAAAGATACACAAGACTCATCTCTTGCAAATGGTTACATGAAATGGATATAAAATAGCCAAAGAAGGACAGAGACCATAATACCTGTTGAGATCCTAGTTGATTTCACAATATTAAAAAGTTAATGGACATTTAGTTTTTCTTTCAGAGTTCTTATTATGGAAATATTATACTAGAAAGAATGTAAATATTAATGTTCTTCATTCAGAAAAGTTTAATATGTTAAATAATTAGATATTAAATAATATATAGATTTAATTTTGGTTTAAGTTTTTCTTCAATTTATCCAATGCTCTTGAAAAAAAAAAAAACGAACAGAAAATAAGAAAAATCCAGGTAATTTGTACTGCTTGACTTTTAAGAAAAGTTTTATATGTTAGGGATAGACTATTATTTAACTGGAAGGTAGAGGATGAAAGCTAAGCCAAATAATAAAACATCATGAATTTCGATCACTTAGAAAATTACAATGAGTAAGTATTACCTAAAACGATATTTAAAAACCCTCAGCTTTTGAAAATACATAGATTTCCTGGCTTACAGGATCCATTCTGCAATAATAAGTTAGTGTAACCCGATAAAATTAAAAACTGGAAAAATGCTGAATTTAGTGGCTGTCAGTTAAATTGCCAAATGAGTATCTGCATTTAGTAAACTGTTCATGGAATCACAAATTTTAACTGAAGTTACATTGAGGCTTAGGCATATACAAATAGAAGAGTTTATCACCTCAGAGTATTTCAGGGCCAGGAAAATATACGAAACTATTTTTTTGCAATGCAGTTTAAGTTCTCGGATAACTTCTACCATAATAAGAACATCTAAACCACAAAAACATTATCAAAAATGTACAGACATCATGGCCTGCATTTCTGCATTTTTCTTTCTTTGTGGTGGCAGCCACATTGGTGCATTAGTCCAAAGTCATAGGTGTGACCCTTCACATATATTCTGGGTGCTCCAGATGTCTGCCACACAGAGAAAACAGCAGCGTGAGCAGAGAATCAGCAGGGCTGCCCAGTCGGAAGCTAAGTATTCTTAGTTATAAGACTTTTCTATAAAAAAGGGACTTCAAAGTCTGAATAGACCCCCAAGAGTTAAAAAGATGTCTCTTTCGACTTTAGGGGGTTCAACAAGACACTCTGAAACATAAGTGAGACACAATTCTGTTTTAGGGGAAAATGCCTACTGTAAGCCAGGGTATAAAATTTCACCCAAAACAAAGTCTGACTAAATGATCGCCCCCATCTTTCCCTAATTCAGAGACATGGAGTAGGTGAGGCTTTTCTTTCAAAGCAAGCTGAAAAATCTATAAATGGATGATTTTTAAAATGGTCTTCAGAAAATCTCAGCATTACCTTTTCTAATATAAAATCTATGAATGATGCACGCAAATATGTAGAGCATAGAAAAAATCAACTGGTGGTCGAAGACGGTTTGGTATCCTATAGGCTAGAACATGGTCGCAAGTGGCTGATTACAGTAGTCGCCTGGGTCAGAATCAGTCAAGCTCACTCAGTCAAGCTCACTGGCGATATGTCCCCCTTCCAAAGCAGCAGCTTTTCCTCTCGGAGAGATGACACACTAAGACAGTGGTGAGTGCATCACTTTCCTCTAACTTGCAAGTAAGAGACCGACATGCACGTATATTTGTGCCATTTGACTCTGATAGTCAAAGTGGATTTGGCATTTCTTCCCCAAAGCTAAAGAAAAAAATACTTGAGAGAACAGATTTTCTATGAATTATTCTATATTTCAGGTTTCTTTTCGTGCAAAAAAAATTTCATGTATACTGAGTAACAATTAACCTTCGACCAAGAGATTAGTCAGAAGATATTGTACCAGTACAAAAATATCCACACTAGATTACAATTTTCAGACTACTTTTAAATTCATAAAAATGGAACTGCACTCAGTGACTACAGTTTTAGTTTTTGGGTGCCCCATGCTACACGGAATCAGGGAAATAAACATTGCTGGAGGGAGACTTTTCCTAATTTGCTACTGTTTAAAAATGATCAAGAGATGCCACGTGTTGGGGGCTAATCCTTTAAAGTGCTGTTCAGAATATCGGTTACAATTTTGAACAGGTAAAACCAGCCTGTACTCTGTGCTACCGCATCCACAGTGCGGGCTTGGTGAACATGCCCGCCTTTCACTCCTCACCTCACCTATGCTATTGGCAGCAATGTACCGGCAGGAGGGGCACAGATCTCTATGGCTGAGGCCCCTGATGACAGCTGCCTGGCATCACAGCTAGTGGCCTCACAGTGCACGGTCGAAGTTCTGGGGCTCACTCAGTGCTGCGGTGGGAGGTTCAGGGCGCCTCGTCTGGGTGATTTTCTGTTTGGGGTTTTTTGTTTCTTCTTCCTCTTCCGTTTCACTTTCACAGACGTGAACCACCACGCTTGGTGTCGACTCAGTTCCTGCATGAAGTTCATATTTCTCTCCTGCGGAGGTAAATAGCAAAAAAAAAAAGGTGTTTTGTCTCTTGAAATTTTTTGTTCTACTCATATTCTAATTGCTGATGATTGGTTTTTAAATCTTTAAATCCTCTGTCAGAGTACTCTGTCTTGTTTTGGCATTAGAGCTTTGATACTTTAAGGTTCTTAGGCAGTTTTTCTATTTCAAGCAATAAGCGGGTAAGGGGCACCGAGATCTTGGAAATAAAAATGCTAATGCTAATTACTGTTCTGTGAACAGTACAAGTGAATCTACTTCACTTCAGAATGGTTTCGGTTTTCCCTTGGGAGACACTTGGACTGTTTCAGGCAGCAGTAGCAATCTCTTCATTACAGAGCCCTGGACATCCAAGATCCAGCTCTAACGTCTAAAACAACACCAAGCTACTTCCCTTCAAAACGACTCTCATATCTCCCATGAGAGACTTAACATTGTCTTAGGCAGACAACTAGTCTGTACCAGCAATGAATGGCATAAATTTATATTATTTTAAAGGCATGAGAGAAATAAAAGAAGGAAAAGGAGAAATGAAAAAAATCACCACCAAATCCTTGAAATATTATTCAATGTAGAAGGTGTCTGGTACTTCGAGGGGTTGAGGGAGAAGGCACCTAATATTCACTAATGGTCTGTTATATACTAGTAGAATTTGTAGTACTAAAAACTGCAGTTACATTTATTGACTACTATGCATATATCATTTAATCCTATAACCACAGTGAAAGGTAGCTATTATGATCTCTTTTTTATAGATGAGAAAACAGAGGCTGAGAAGATTGATGCTAAATAACTTGCTCAAGATTGCAAAATTAGCAAATGCTAGAATTTGAACCCAGGTTTGTGTGACTTTATCCTCCACTCTGATCATGTTGCCACTAGTTGGCTAAAACACAAATTGCTGAATACAGTCTTTAATATAAAAGTTTCTTGGGAAAAACACAGAAAAGATAGATGTTCGTTACCTGGTCCCAATTTGGAAACAGCACAGAGTAAATCATAATTTATAACAGGCATTGCATCTTCGCCCTGCTTCCACCCCACCGGAGGAGAGGCTGGAGGGGAAATGAGGAACTGTTTGACCGGCTGGGGAGGCAGTAGATATGATTTGTCCTGTGTTTCACTGGACATCTGTACCTGCAAGGAAGGAGATAATAAGTTTGTGACTGGGCCATTTATGCATTTTCTTCTTTACGTTAACTGTTACATCTCTTTGGAGAAAGTGGGAAATTTCTCTTTAACAATCTACGTCTCCCAGCGACTGGGTCTGGGTCTGTTTGGTTCACCCCTGAACACCTGGTGCACAGCACAGCGCCCACACTAATTAGGTGCTCAATAAATAATAGTTAAATAAAAAAATAAATCAATGAATAGATGAACAGTGAATGGTAGTAAGCACTAAATTCCAATTTTAGAAGAGATTAGGTTATATCATCTTCATGTCAATCAACTCTGCCAAGAAATGTCTGAACATCTTTCACTTAGGTTTTTATTTGGAATGTATTTTTTTTTTGTATTTTTTTTTTAATTCCAAACTAAGACCAGGAAAAAAATACTTTGTTGAAAATAACACAGTGCATTTAATACACAAGTAGGGATCTAATGCTTTCATTTCACCAATTCTTTTGAGAAGAAATTGGTTTCTCAGCATCATCACATCAACAAATAGAATAAATGTAGCTAATTCTTGGTAATCCGCAGGATCCCCTGCAATGTCAAAGTCTAGGACCACATTTTGGTACAGTGCTATGCTAACTCCCTGGTCACTCCTTAGGTCAGCAGCCACTTTCCATGAACTATAGAACACAGAAATGATTTCAGAGACTATGTTCTCAACTCTCCCAAGGATGTTACATCACAAGTGCCACTCTAGATGTTGAGAGAGAATTCACTGATCTTCTTAAGCTGTTAGGGTTGAACCCTCATGAAACTCCAGACAAGGAAAAGCTGCCAGAAAAATAAATTCCTTTAAGTATTAGTATATACAAAACAAAGTTAGGAGGTTAAATATATTTAATAAATAAATTTAATACCTGTAAAATAAAGGTAACAAATATTTTTACATTTTTTTTGCTGTTTGGGACTGTTTACTTCAAGGACTGCTGATAGAATACAGAAAATGAAGAACTGATAATATTTTTGGATGGAGAAGAACAAGTTTAGAGGACTGTGTCCTTTGCACTATGAAGTACCTGTGCAAAATACAGCTTCAGCTTCTTCCCGTTGAAGTCTGTTTCGTGGAGTTCTATTCGAGCTCTTGCTGCTGCTTCAGGTTTGCTGAAATTTATTCTGACTCTTCTAAAGCTTTTAAACAACTGAAATGTAACCTGGTCATCATAGATGGTGAAAAGCGCTTGAAATCTCTCCTGCAAATTGAAGAGCAGGAAGGGCAGAGAGAATGGAAGAAAAAAAAATAAAAACCTTTAACAAAAGGAAAATTATTAAATTAAATATAAGCAATGGGATAGAACTCATTATGATTAGCTTCCCTCCCTCCCCCCTTCCCCTGAAAAAAAGCTTACTTTTCTTGCAGGTGTACTAGAACAGATATCCTGTTATTCATAAGTTAAATTCTGCAATTTGCACTTATAAGTGATTAACTTAAATATTGTATAGATTTAAATTATAACAAAGCATTATAAAACAAATGTGAGGTATGAAAAATGACACAAACATATCCAATTACAGAACAAGAACAATACTATTGTTTTGAAGTCCCCAGTGAGCCAGCTCTTCCTTCCCATATCCCGCTATTTTCCTCCTTCAAAGCAATCGTTTCTGGAATTTTGTGCTTATCATTTTCTTGTTTTTCTTTATGGTTTTAAATTTATTTGAATCCCTAAAATTTAATCATGCTGTATGTATTCTTCAATAACTTGAGTTTTTTTACATTTGTTCCTAAGCTGTTCTTTGTTGCTGTGTGTAACTGTAAGTCATTCTTTTTCACTGCTATCTGGTATTGCATTGTGTGGCCATACCACAATTTATCCAGTGCTGTTGGAATGTGGGCTCCCTCTAGTGTTTCACTACCATAGTGCTATGAACATTCTCGGTGCTCATATGCATGAGCTTCTCTAGCGTACGCACTACAAATGGAATTCCTGAGCCTTAAAGTCGGCACACCTTTAACTTTCATAGGTAATGCCAAATAGTTTTCCGAAGTGTTTACACCAACTTACTCTCCGTAAGTAGATGTGTGTTCTGGTTGCTTCACATCTTTGCCAACACTTAATAAAGACCTGTACATTTTTATCAATGTGAGGTGGGGGATATGAAATGGGCTCTAACTTCAGCTATAACTCACATTTCTCTGAATAATAAAGAGGTTGAGCCTCTTTTCATGTTTATTGGCCATTTGGGGTTCTTCTTAATATGATATGCCTGTTCATACCTTTTGCCCATTTTTCTATTGGATTCTTTTTTTATTGAGTTGGAGTTCTACAGGGACACTAATTCTTTGTCAATTATGTTCCATAAACAGTTTTCCCTAGAGTTCTTATCACTGAGTTTTTTTTTAAAGGTTTGTTTTAAATTTGAACATTACTAAATTTATCATTTTCTTTTCTGTTGTGTCTTAAGAAATCCTTCTACACTGAGATTATAATGATGTTCTCTTATATTGCTTTCTTAAAGTTTTATGGTTTTACCATTCACATTTAAGTCTTTACTCAACACAAAACAGATGTTTATGTATGAAGCTCCTCCCATGCTCACTATCTTTTTTCTATCATTCTAGACTAGTTGTAATTTCTAGAATTATATATAAATGTACTCTTTTTGGGGATTGGCTTCTTTCACTGAACATAATTATTCTGGGATAAGTCCAAGTTACTATATTGTCTTTTATTTTCCTTTTTATTGTCAGATAGATCCCACTGTATGGATGTTTATCCATTTACCTGCTGATGGACATCTGATTTGTTTCTAGTTTTGAACTATTAAAAATGAAGCTGCTATGAACATTCATGCACAGGTTTTGTGTGAATATATGATTTTATTTCTTTTGGGTAAATACCTGAGAGTGGAATGGCCAAGTTGAATGACAGGTATATGACCAACTTTTCAGAAACTACTTAACTGTTTCCCCAAGTAGTTGTACCATTTTGCATTTCTACCAACAGTGTATGACAGTTCCAGGTACTCCACATTCTTGTCAAGACTTGGTATGGTCAGTCTTTTAAATTTTAGCCATTCTACTGTGTGTGCAGTTTTATCTCACTAGCTTTAATTCGCATTTCCCTAGAAACTACTGATATTGAGTATCTTTCACTGGCTATGTGCCATCCCTATAACTTCTTGGGTCAAAAGTCTGTTCAAATCTTTTCTCACTTTTAACTTTGGCTGTCTTCTGAAATTGTAAGAATTATATATTATAGATATAAGTGCTTTGACAAATCTATGTTTTGCAAATGTTGTCCTTACTTCTCTTTTTCATTTTGAAACATGTCTTTTGAAAAGCGAAAGGTTTTATTTTTGATGGAAGTCCAATTGTTGACTTTTAAAAAATACTTTTTTTTTTTTTGGTCATATTTAAATCTCCACCATACCCAAGGTCATTAAGATTTTCTCTTATGTTTTCTTCTACATGTTTTATAACTTAGTTTTTACATTTAGGTCTATGATTCACTTCAAGTTAATTTTTGTCTATGGTAAGAGACAAGGGGTCGAAGTTCTCTCCCCTCACCCCTTCATACAGTTGGTTATCTCTTTGTTCTAGCACCAATTGCCGAAATGATTACCCTTTCCCCTGTGCACGGAAAACTATAAAACATAGCTGAGAGAAATTAAAGACGCAAATAAGTGTAGAGATGTGCCACTTTCTCTTCTGAAAATCACTTTTTGACATGATTTGCTCTCTATGTATATTCATCCCCTTTCTCATTAATTGCTGCTTTCACCTTTATTCTTCTCTTCAAGCTTTTTCTATCACCTTAGGATGGCCGCCTAGTCTATTAACGTTTTAGCTTTTCTTCTTTTTAATATAAGCATTTCAAGAATATAATTTTAAGTATTATTTTAGCTGTCCCTCATAAGTGTTGATATATATTTTCATTATCATTTGATTCTAAATACTAATTTCCATTATAATTTCCTGTCTCATGAATTTAGATGTTTCTTCAATTTCAGATATATTGGATTTTTGTCATCTCTTTAATGTCTAATTTATTTTTACCATGATCAGAGTTTATACATAGTGATACCAATCCTTCAACATTTTTGAAATTTGCTTTTCATTCAATATATCATCAATTTTCATAAATCTTCTATGTGTGCTTTAAAATATTTGATTTTACAGCTGTTGGGTAAATATATCTAGCATATTGAACTCATATGTTTTAGAAACTGTATATATATATATATATATATTCTAATTTTTGAGGGGAGGATCTATTTGAACTGTTCATTACCAAGAGAGGTCTGTTAAAATTGCCCACTAACTAGGTGGATTTATTTTTCTTTGTAATTTGGTCATTTCTGCTTTAAGTATTTTAAAGTTATGCGGTATTATCATGTGCATACAAGTTCAGAACTGTTTCCTCTTTCTGGTGAACTGAACCTTTCATTATTTGGTAGTAGCCCTCTTTATCTCCCTAGGAATGCCTTTTGCCTTAAAAGTTTGTTTTGTCTGATATTAATACAGTCGGTGTAGCTTTCTTTTGGTTGTATATTGCATGGAACTCAATTTCCACCCTTTACTTCTAACCTTTATGTATCCTTGTTTTAGATATGCCACAGAAAAAGAATGTGTATGTATGCATGAGGGTGTAAGTACGATCATTATCTTTTAAAAGGAAGAATTAGTCCAATGTTATAACTGATGTTTTTGGATGTCTACCACCTTACTTTATCTATTTGTCTCAGTTTTTCTATGTTCTTTTTCTCTTTTTTTTTTAGGTCAATTGATTTTTTTTCTTTTTCTATTCCCTCCTCTGCATGAAATTTCTTTGAAAGATGCTAATGTGCATTTGGCACCTTCTTTCAAGATGCCTGATATCCTACAGCCATAGTTCCTCTTTAACAAAGGAAAAACAAAATCTTTTTCTCAAAGTTCATTTGGGAGTATGCCATTCCACGAAAATAGTAGTTTTGGGTAAAAAATAAAATTAGATTATACATGCTATAAGGATTTTGAGATGGAATAGAGCAGAATAAGAGAGCAATATCTGAGTCATTCTATGAGGCTGAGGAAAGAAAAATAGCATTATTTTTCCATTTGTTAACGAATTGGGATAATAAAAAAAATCTAATTTCAATTACCAAAAGAACAGCAACATTAAATTTTCTTTACTGGTCACTTTTATGCAATAGTTTAATAAATGAAATGTAGCAAAAGAGACCTAAGAACGTTCTCAGTATCTTTAGAAATATTCCTTAGGCTTGCCAATGGTAACACAATAAAAGGAACCTATATATTAGCTTTGTTTTTTGGTCTATGTGAAGATCTTCCAATTGCCTGTTGATAATGAAGTGAAAATGATATATTTCCTCACTTATTAACTGCTCTCGATTTGAACATTTACCTATAACTTTGTGACATTTCTCCAATTTGATAAAATATAAAATGATCTGTACACAAATATTTATCCTCCTAATGTTCAAATATCCTTTATTACTTGGAACACATAGTTTATCCTAAAAATTATATTATTTTTGATCATTTTAAAAAAATATATTAAGCAACCAACTGCATGCCAAACCTTGTATTCTGCTGGATTTCCAATGTACTAAAAGGAAGGTGAACTTCAAGATCAATCTTACTCTAAGGTACAGAAATGTCTAATCTAATCATTGTACACCTGAAACTAATACATTGTGTGTCGACCGTATTTGAAAATAAAAAAATCAATCCTATTATTATTAACTATATTATTTCTACATATTAAAGTAATATAAACAGATAAAATATTATACACAGTAATGATTTTAAGATAATATATCAGCCTGAAAAAAACATGTAAATGTATTAAATACTAATAATTATTAATACATCTAGGCACTTTTCATAGTTTCCTCAGCATCTGTTTCAAAGGTGGATGGCTTTATCACTTTTTTAAAAAATTAGAATTCAGATTTTGTGAAGTTCCACTTAAGTCTTGGTAGATGCTTAAACATTTTTTGAATACTAACTAAATATTAAAATTCCTACATGAGATAGTTAACATCAAGACTGAACACAATGGAAATAGAAACTAAGGTGGAACTAATTAATCATGGTTTATGAAATATTAGTATTTTGTATTCTATCCCTTAAACCATCTTCCTTACCCTAAGCAAAAGGACCATATATTTGTTCCTAATTCCCCATAACAATGGATTTTTCACAGTAACAATAAAACGAGCTACCTTGCAAACAGCTACTTAATAATCACACCCTTTTTATTTCCTTTTAAAACAATTTTTCAAAATAATGCTAGTAATACACTATAACTGAAGGTAACGTGCCGCTGATGGCAACGGGTTATATGGGTCTCCCTTTTCTAAATTCCAATACCTGTGAAGTGTTTAGAATTATTAAAAACTGAACCCATGCAAGAGTTGATTAGTAAGCTTTTTCTAAATTAGTTCTTTTGTTAGTCTTTTCCCTCTCCTTCACATCCATTTTCCCCTTGATGTAGCATAAATACAGTCTATGAAGTATGTGACTTCCAGCTGTGAGCTGCTGTAGAAAACATGAAAACATGTGGAGGCAAGACTATCGCTGTTTCTTATTTGAGGAAAAGGTAAGAGCCGTTGGCTGGTGACTCTGCCCTTCCATGAATCCAGACACCTACTGTGGATTCCTGAGCCCGTCCCTGACAACCTGGCACTGCCACGAAAGGGATTTAGAAGACTGCAGATGGGCGGTAAGGACACTATCTATGAATGTGGACTGAAGGGGACTTGTGACAAGCATACTTCATTCAGAAACCAAATTGTTATCCTCCTCCTGAGAAATAATTCACTTTTATACTTTTCTGCATTCTCTAATGATATAAAATTAGCACCATCCTTTTAAAGGGTGATGGCTGCACATTTATTTCCAGTAAGGTAATGGAGATCCCACAAAATCAAAATCTTCACTGACCAGTCTACTTTCTCAGCGGTCACTTAGTGTTCGCCCTGGCATTACACATATAATTCAGCCTAAAAACCAGTCTCTGAGGCTTTTCTTGTTATACAAGTTTTCCACAAAATATAGACCAGTAGCTGCCTTCATATGCTGAAGTCGCCTGTGTAATAAGTCAGCAATAAAAATGATTACAAATACCTTGCACCTAAAATGTGCAAGCCCAACATGTAACCAACAACATTCTTGGAAATTCAAGAACAGTACTTCGTAGCTGGGCAAGAGGCATGCTAAAATCACTGAAGGAGACAAGTGGAAAAGGTCTTATAGGAAAACAGGTTTCAAGGAGTAACAGATGAGGATGGCAGATGAATACATTACGTCTTGACCTTTCTGGAACTATTCTGTTTCCCACCTCAAAGCAGAGAAGATGAGGTTTATCAATCTCACTGAGAAACAAACCACAAAAGCAGTTTTGCTGTACCTCTTCGCCTTGGATGACAAAAACCTGAGGCGCCCACCCCTCCTGCACATCAAAAACAATTTCAGCTGAGAAGAAGCACTGCTTCAATGCATTCAGCAGTGAAATTATCTTTGGCGTCCTAAGGCAAGAGGTTTTCCACATTCTATGACTTCCTGTAAATCTGAGATAGAAAATACTGTTCTCTAGCATCCAGAGGCTGCGGGTTCACCAATGTCAGAGGCAGTCTCCATTTTTGCCTGGGGACAGGCCTAGTGTCCTTGGTTCACCTATCACTGCTACCTAAACAGTCAGATGGATGGACTTTACTGAACAGAAAAAGGCACACATACGCTTAGGCATGGCAAATTGAAAACTTTACTCTGATAATCTGAGCACTGGTAAAAGTTCTGGAACCAAAATTCATTAGTGCTAGAGGTGAACAGACACATAAAAAATATAAAATCCTTCTATAAACATTGGCCTTTCCAGAGCAGAAAGAAGCATGAAACTGAATTAAATTTCAAGAAAATTTGAAATTCAAGAAAATATAAAATACTACCTATTCGTTATTGATTTTTGTTCTAATGGGTACCATGTTTATATATACTCTGCTTTATTGGAACATGAATTCTTAAAGGACTATGATTTCCCCCCTAAACCTAGAATTTCTTACATAATGTAGAAAAAAGTGACCAAACCAATGATAAGTCATTTCTGATGGGAACAAACTGGATTTGTATTAGGGTGGGGATGGAAATATTCCTGATAGGAGTGTTGGTGACATGAGCAGATAGTGTCAAAATGCACCAGACTGCCTACTTAAGATATGTACATTACACTGTAGGCAAGTTTTGCCCAATTAAAAAAAAAGTATGAGATAGGAGAGAAGGGGTGAGGTGAGGTGACCACAGGGCAGGCTGAATAGACAGAGTGGGCCTCTGGGTCTCACCACTGCTGAATTTCAGCTGTGGGCCTGGCTGGGAACACAGTAAGGGGATTTTGGTCAGCCACTATTTTCATCTTCAATTAGGACAACTTATTGCTAGTATTAATTGCTAGTGGGGCAAGAAATGCTAGTAGTGATTCTGGTTATA
The DNA here is from genome assembly GCA_028627145.1 of Eidolon dupreanum. Lineage (NCBI taxonomy): Eukaryota > Metazoa > Chordata > Mammalia > Chiroptera > Pteropodidae > Eidolon > Eidolon dupreanum. The sequence goes on along the minus strand of CM053502.1, from coordinate 11,601,291 downwards.
AAAATATCCACCTTATTCCAATGGCTAAGTTGGAAAAGATTTGTGACTGTGCTTATACAGTAAGATGTGTGCAAAATGCAGAAGTCATTTTCAAGCAGTTTGGTGGCCAATTGCCTGCCTCGAAATACCTCAAAACCACAGCTGGCCATGTAAGGAGGGGAATGAGATCTGCAAGCACAGCTACCACCCAATTACATTAATATTTAAGCTGATTAGGCAGCAGGCAGGGTGTCTACCAGGACAGTCCACCCACCCACACACACACACACACACACACCAAGATACAAAGGTACTGCACTCAATGATACAAACCCCAAAGCCCATTGGTAAACAAGAATAGTTTTTATCTGGGTTTTCTGGGGACTACCCATAGAAGAGGCACAATCTTCAAACCATAACTGTGAGAACTCCTAATGAGATCCCGGCTCTTGACAGTCTCCCAGAAACAATGGCTTTTTCCTTTTAGCAAAAAGGTTGTTTTGGTTGTTTACTGAAAAGAGTAGAGAACACAGAGGAGCAGATTACAAAGCACCCTGGAGGAAAGAGAAGATGGAACAAAAACTAGGGAGAGAGCAAAAGGTGAAAAGCAAAGAATTCTGTTTCCTGTTCAACGCATCCTCTCACTATCCACGGAGCTGGTTGATAGGCATCCTGAACAGGCAGTCAGATTACAGGTAGGTAATCATTTCATTTAGTCTATTCTATCAATCTATTCCAAGAATCAAGATGGCCCACCAAACAAATCAGGTTTGCAAACTCATTCAGGTACTTGGGTTCAACATACAGTTTGGATCTAAGACATCAGAGGTGAGAAAAACCACAGAAGGAAGTTCTTCCCCTAAAAACCATGTACAATTTCCCAGAGGAAAAAAAGCCTCAGATGCTCAGACTGCTGTTCCAAATAATCAGGCTTCAGTTTCAAGGTCGGCACCATATATTCATGCCAGATGTACGAGGAAATCAGCAACTCTGCTCTCCATGAGGTCGACTTGAATCTTCACTTCCTCTGTCTTGTTCTCCCCATCCATGAAGTGGGAAGGATTAGGAGAGTCCAGGTTCAGCTTGAACTTCACGTCCAGCCTGAGGTTCCTACTGGAGTCAGGTGAATGGCATGTTCCAGCCTGCAGATGTGCCAGTGGCCCAGAGACAATGACGTCAACGTGGTGGTTTCTTTCCTTTGACTTTGGGGATGGAGCACTGGCTTTGATGAACATACCAAACCCTCCTCCACATCTGAGAGGGATACGTGAGAACCCCTCCATGCTTGAGAACCAGAAGCTTTCTGCTCATCGGCTATTAGCATGAACAAAATACTCCTTTCAGCCTCCAGTAACAGACTGTTCACTCCTTCAACCATGAGACCATAAACGAAAAATCTCTGGAGCAATCCAAAACTGGACAGATAATTTCATGAATGTCTCATGGCCTCCACTCATCTTCACAGGTAACAGACTCTGGAGCTAGGCTGTCTGAATTTGACTCTTGGCTCTATGATATAGCTTTGCAATCTTGGGCAAGTTACTTACTTCTGCTGTGCCTAGTTTCCTTACCTGTTAAATGAGGATCATAAATTCCAATGAAGTATCCACTTATCATTGGGTTACTGTTGAAGATAGTGAATATTTAAAGCTCTTAGAACAATATATTGGAAGTGCTAATACTCTTATTAACAGAAATGCAGATCTTTTGCAATAGTCCATTTGCCATTCTGTGGTCACATGCACATACAAAAAATAGCAGCTCTTCTGTATGATGTGGATTCCTCCGGCGGGAGGTGAATGCACAGTGAGGACACAATATAAACCAGACAGCAGGTACTACTGAGGTTGCCAATGGAAAATTAGAATCTGCCCTTCCTAGCAGGCTTTTAGTAATTCAGAGGCATTGCACTGCTGGAGCAGTCACCTAGGAGGCATGCCCTCCCAGACCTGCGTGTGGTGGGTCACGGTACACCACTGACTAATGAAATCAGTGTCTATCTTCCCAGGACACTTCAGAACTTGACCTATAACCCCTGACCCTTTGAAGCCAAGAATGCTGCTTCTCTGTTATGACATTGATGAGTGTTACTCTGCTATGAACTTGAATCGAGGGTGAGGATAACAGGGTTTGTTTTTTTGTATTTATAGTCAAATTCTACACGTTAAAAAAAAATTCATTTCGGTGGCTTTTAACCTTGCTTGTTAATTTTATCTTTTTGTTTTGTTTGCCATTTCTTAAAATCAACTGTTTGATGGCCTCGAAAATGCTTTGCTATCTATGCATGTGCTCATGGTGCCAAGCTAGCACAAGAGAATGAGGAGCAACTTAAAGCAAACGGAAATGGCTCATATGAAGTTATTTAGGTACATAAGGAAAATGTGGAGCAGCAAGACAGGATTCTTCTTCATTAAGGTCAGTTACGGACTAAGACCAAAACATGTTTCATTCTTGGTCTTGCCCATGTGCTTAGTAATTGGCAGTAACCTGAAGATTCTGTTTCTTTGGTTTCCATCCAGACCTGTGTCTTGCTAAATCTTTCTCTGTTCACTCACTCACTCACTCACTCACTCACTCGGCAAGGCCCGGTACTATTCCAGGTACTGAGGCTATAATGAGGAACAAATGTTGATGGTCTGTGTGATTTATTATGGGGTAGAGGTCTGTCCTTTTTCTGATGGTGTTTTCTTCATGGACACTAGAGGATAAAGGTGATTTTTTAAAGTTAGGGAACCATCTTTCCAAAGACATGTAAATGTGAGAGAAACAACCCTGGGAAGGAAGCGAAGTGTATTATTTGTTCTTGTAAAAAGAATAAGGCATCTTTCCTCTTGAACATTCGGTCCAGAAGCCTTTAGATGAGGCCAAGAGAGGCATGTTCATGCTGATTGGCCCGGAGCAGGGTGTCATAGCCCAAGTAGAGTAAGGAGGGTGGTCACCGGGGAGGGAGGCCGGGTCTGACAGCGGTAGGACAGTGTGCTCATGGAGGGGAGCCCAACACAGTGCTGAAGCCTAGCAGGGTCAGGAGGGTGTCCACGTGGGACGGCTGCCCAGAGCAGGGGAAGACAGAGGGTATCCCAGCACAGGGGCAGGCTGAAGGGGCGAGGATGCGAATCTGTGCGGGGAGGCAATCCGGCACGGGGAACTGGCAATCTGGGTTGCGTAAGGATGGTACTGTGGGAATATCAGAACCCAGGTGGGGTGAAGATAATTTTGGTGTGGCGGGTTGGGGTGCATGGTTGGACCTGGCATGGTGTGCTGGAGTACAGGTGGGGTAGGGAGGGTGTCCACATGGAGAAGGGGGTGGGTGGTGGCAGTTACACACAGAGGGAGTAATTGAATAAGTACATATAAGATAATGAAAACTAGTTTTCTGTTAAAGACTTGCAAGGTTGGAAAGGGGCAAGACAAGAAATAGTTCTTTAGTGTTGGACTGGGATTGATGTGTATGCATATGTATGGATGTGTATGTATTTATATATTTCCTGGCTCTGCTGAGAGGCCTAGGAAGAGTGATGTTCTAAGAGCAATAAGTACAGACAGCTAACTCCCATGCCTCGGTTTCTAAATACTGTTCTTCACTGAAAGGAATCAGGGGTCCTTGGAGAAATGGCTGACTCCAGGCTGGGGCAGGGGGAGTGCAAGATAATTCTGGAATATCTTGCTGTGTTAGAAAGTAGAGGTACTCAAAGAATGATGAGCAGATGTGTCAGAAAGATACAGAGGCCATCTGAAGGGGCAACCAACCACTGGCCAAATCTAGGACAAATGTGAGCTTCAAAATAATGATAGGTAACAGATTATAACCAACGAATGAAATAGAAAACCTTGAATCTTACTGCTATAAATGAATGTATGTCAAAAATTTGACAGGGATAAAGGGTACTTACAGTTTCAAAGTACCTCCCACAAAAATACTTACTAATTACAAAAAATATAACTCGACAGTGGAAAAACCTGGCAGACACCATCTTAATCAAGGGCTCAAAGTGAATTTCATTGGTGATGCAACAAATCAAAATCGCACCACCTGATAGGACGCAGTGAGACGAGCACAGCATCACTTCCGTGATATTCCTGCCAAAGAGGCACAACCTGAACCTAATCCTGAGGTAACATCAGACAAACCCAAACTGAGATCCATGCAACAGAATAACTGGCCTGTAATCTGCAAGAATGTGAACGAACACCAGGAAAGGCAAGGGAAGACTAAGAAGTGTTTCAGGTTGAAAGGGACTGAAGAGACCTGATAACTAAATGCAAAGCAGGACAAGGGGCTGGATGGTTTTGGACATTATTGAGATGACTGGCAAATCTTGAATAGGGTCTGAGGACTGGGAGGGTATAATGCATCCACATTAATTTCCTGAATTTTGTTTCTCCTCCCAGGTGATTGCCCTTGTTGGTAGCAAATACATACTGGAGTGTTGGGCATGATGGCCATCCCTGCTGGCAATTTACTCTAAAATTGGTAAAGGGAAAAAAAGTTCTTTGTACTCTAGAACCAGTAAAAAATTTTCACATGCACTCCCAATCTATTGATTTGTTTACCTGTTTACTTATGTATACACAAATACACATATACATACATACAATTATGGACATGCTCTGCTGTCCTAATACAATCTGACCTATAAAACTGGTAAAAAAACAAATGTAAATCAGATAGGAAATAAAATAGAAAAAACGTGGTTATTGAAATTAACTTAGGATGGCTCAACATAAATGTTGGGGAGTGTTGGTATCCTGACCCTGTAGATGATCTTCCCAGTCTTTTATTCAGCAAATATTTAATGAACAGCAAAGCTCAGAAGCTGGGCTCTGTGTCAGCCAGTGTGGAGGGGACGCACATGCCTATTCTGAGCTTGCTCACTCCCGAGCTTTCCCGTCCCTGCCCACGGGAGCACCCTGTTCCGGACAGACTAGGAACACACATGTGTGGGTAACCTAGCTGTTTTTTTTAGAATGGAGAGCCTTAAACCCTACCCTGACCTGGGGAGCAGATCTTTTCCAATTGAAATTAAGATTATTGGGAAAAAGCTTTGTTGCAAGACAGGTGACATTATTTGTATTGATAAAGATAAAAAATTATAAGGCATTTTGACTATATATATATATATATATACATGTATATATATATATATATATATTAAAGTTATTTATGTTAGGATAAATTTCAATTAAATTATAGGAAGCTAAGGATGATTACATATTACACTGGTTCTTTCTCATTTTTGAGGTCTTGCCTCAAATGTCACTTCCTTAGGTCTTTCCTGACCACTCATCAAGTCACTTCCCCTCTATTATATTATTTTTTTCATAGTAATTATCTGAACTTCTTATTCAATTGTTTGCATGTTAACTGTCCTTCTCTCCCTGAGTTCCACGAGGGCTGGTACTTCCTCTTGTTCACTATCTCTCTAGAACTTGTGACAGTGGCTGATACAATGCCCAATAAGTATTTACAACTGCACACATGATCAAGGCAGAATGTGGAACCCGGAAACCAGTGATCTCTAAGAACATGACAGCCAACCCTATTATTCAGTGATATCTTAACACCACCGATAATTAGGATACCATTACTGCCTAACTAAGTGAACTAAATTCCTTTTTAACCCTTATTTTTGAGACAAAGTATTCGCAATGGAAACTACAAATATAATTGAAGGTAAATAAAGAAAGCTTTTTCATTTCAAAATCTTGTAAGATATTTGAAAATCTCTAAATGTTACATATATTGTGGGGCGATCAAAGGACCCAGTTCTAGTCCATGAACTTTGCTACCAGTCTACAACAAGGTTCAGTACAGAAATTGAAAGTATCTAGAAATGTTTTAGCAAGTTTATATTGCTGATGTTCTTACTGCATTTTACAAAAGCATCAGTCTGTGATAGTTTGGAGGAAAAATCTGGTCCTCCAGTAAGTGATAAGTTTGGGATGCATTCATCTATAGTTTATCCAAAAATGCATTAAAAAGTAATAAAAATATTAACTACCAGACTGGCAAAATTTTTAAATTCTGAAAATATGAAGTACTGGTGATGCTGTGGAGCGATGAGAGTTCTTATACATGGCTGGTAGAAATATAATCAGATACAACTTTAGAGACTGTTTGACAGTATCGGCTAAGATCGAAGAAGTGCAACCTTAATCGCCAGCAATATCAGTCCTAGTTACAGATCCAGGGGAGAACTCACCCACACGTACACAGGATACCACAGAACAAGCATCACTGGTGCAAGAGCAACATATCAAAAATAACCTAAGTGTCTAAAATAGAATGGGTAAATAAATGATGATATATTTGTAAAATAGGGTACTATATAGCAAGTGAAACTGAATATATATTTGAACATGGATTAATCTTATGAGATATGAGAAAAAATAAGAATTTATACAATTATGCCATTTATATAAAATTTAAAATAACATCAAATACTATGTATTTCATCAGTGTTTTACAGTTTTCAGCATACAGATCCTGTACATATTTTTTAGATTTATATTTAAGTATTTCATGGTAAATGGTAATATGGTTAAAATTTCAATTTCCAAATGTTTACTAATAGTTCTAACAGTTTTATGTAGATGCCTTTCTAAATAAACAATCATATCAACTGCATAGAGAAAAAATTCTAAATACTACATGTACATACACAGAGTATTAGGCTGAACCAGAAGAAATGCCAATATTTGACCATTTTGGCAAATCTCAAACATTCCTACAAATTTCATGTGTTCCAATTTCATATGTTTCAACCCAATAAAAAAAGTTGCATGGGAATTGATAAACCCTGATTTCAAGATAACGGTTATTTCTGGGGGAGACACAGGTTCAACTGTATCAATAAAATACTATTTGCTAAACTGGGTAGACACATGGGTTTTCTTTATATTAGTCTTTATTCCTGCGGCATAACCTAAAATCCACCGCTCTCTTTCTGAAAGCCTGGGAGGGTGCCTTCACGCAGGGAAATAAGCAACCTGGAAGTTATGCACTTATCTTACCCAGGTACCTTGCCAAAACAGAAGCCAAGACAAGGACACGCACACACACGGAACTTGTTTGGGAAAGTGACCCTACAGCACAAGAATGCGAACAATGAAACAGGGAAGGAGGAAAAGCCAGTCCTTCTTCCATCCAGGCTGTGTTATCGAGCTGGCCACCTGTGGGAAACGGGCTTGATCCTGTTAGGAGCCCTCTGAGGAGCCAGTGAGAACAGGCTTGAGTGTCAGAAGTGGGGGCAGTTATTCACCAGCTTTAGCCCCCCACTGGTCAAGGGCTGCCCTGTGGGATGTGAATTCCCTCACACTTCCATGTTTGCACATGCATCACTCGGGCTGAGCAATTTCACACAGGCAGCAGAGGGATGCTGCAACAAACAGCGAGACATCCACAGTGTGGCAGAGGCCAGTTGCTATGAGGCTGCACCAGCGCAGAGCTAGGCGCTCCAGCGACTGCTGGTGTAAAACGCTGGACCAGGAGGATGTAAAGTGGGGCAAAAGAGGTGTCCAGTACATACATATTGCACCCTCAATATAAGTAAGCATGTATGTGCATATATACATGTAAAAGCATATTACTTATATTTAAAATATATTTTTATACATATTATAGGGAAAAAAGGCACATTACGAAGAATAACTCAAGAAAAATAGGTTTTTTTGGGGGGGTATTGTTCTATTGTGGTAAAATATACAAAACACAAAATTTGCCATTTAGCCATTTTTAAGTGTACGATTTGGGGGCATTAGGTATATTCACACTGTTGTGCGTAACCACTATCCTTCTCCAGAACTTTCTCATCATCCCAAACTGAAACTCTGTACCCATTAAACTATAACTTCCCATTCCCACCTCACTCCAGACCCTGGCAACCACCGTTTTACTGTCTCTATGAATCTGACTATTCTAGGTATCTCATGTCAATATTTGTCTTCTTGTGTGTGGCTTATTTCACTCAGCATAATGTCTTTCAAGGTTCATCCATGTTATAGCATGTATCAGAATTTCATTCACTTTTAAGGCTAAATAATAGTCCACTGTATGTATATATTGCATTTTGTTTATTCCTCCACCTATCAATGGACATTTGGGTTGTTTTCACCTTTTGGCTATTGTGAATTATGCTGTTAGGAACATTTGGGCACAAAAATCTGTTTGAGTCCCTTTCAAATTTCATGTGTATACCTAGAAGAATTGCTGGATCATATGGTAAATTTATGCTAAATTTTTTTTTTTTTTTTTGAGAAACTGCCATACTGTTTTCCACAGCTGCCACACTGCTTTGCATTCTCCACGGCAATGCACAAGTGTTCCAATTTCTCCACATGCTTGTCAACACTTATTTTCTGTTTTTATGATAACGGCCATCTTAATGGGTATGAAGTGGTATCTCATTGTGATTCTCATTTGTATTTCCCTAATTATTAGTGATGCTGGGCATATTTTCATGTGCTTATTGGTGATTTATGCACCTCCTTTGGAGAAATGCCTATTTAAGTCCTTTGCCCATTTTTTCATTTGGGTTTTTATTTTGTTTTTGAGTTTTAGTTCTTTCATATATTCTGGATATTAATCCCTATATGATCTGAAAATATTTTCTCCCATTCTGTGGGTTGCTTTTTCACTCTGTTGATAGTGACCTCTGATGCATACATATTTAATTCTGATGAAGTCCAATTTTTTTTTTCTATTGTTGCCTGTGCTTCTGGTGCCATATCCAAGAAATTATTGTCAAATCTGATGTCAAAAAGCTCTCCCCCTAGGTTTTCTTCCATGGCTGTTATAGTTTTAACTCTTAAATTTAGTTATCTGAGCCATTTTGAATTAATTTTTGTATATGGCATAAGGTAAGGGTCCAACTTCATTCTTTTGCATGTGACTATTCAGTTTTCCCAGAATAATTCGTTGAAAGAACTATCCTCTCCCTATGGAATGGTCTGGGCACCCTCGTTTAATATCATTTGACCATACAGGCAAGGTATCATTTCTGAGGTTTCTGTTCTACTCCACTGGTCAATGTGTCTGTCTTTATGCCAGTATCACATTGGCTTTTTATTGAGATATAACTGACATAAAAGTGTCACAGTGTTTTGACCACTGTAGCTTTGTATTAAGTTTTGAAATCAGGACATGTAAGTCTTCCAACTTTGTTCTTTTTCAAGATTGTTTTTGCTATTTGGGGTGTCCTGAGATTCCATTATGACTTTTAGGATGAGTTTTTCTATTTCTGCAAGAAATATTGATTGCAATTTTGATAGGAACAGATTGCACTGACTTTGTAGATCACTTTTGGTAGTACTGAGATCTTAACAATATTAAGCCTTCTAGTCCATGGACACAGGATATCTTTCCATTTATTAGTAGTCATAATGGCACTACAGTTTCAATTAAACAAATATTTACTAAAACCTTATTATGTTCCAAGCACTGCTAAAAATACAGCTCACTATAACAGAAGCAGTCTTCCTTTCAATCCCCTTTTTCAATTCCCAAATTTATAAAACAGATCAGTATTCTCAAAGAAGGGTTTACTTCTGGATTAAAGGCTGTGTCAGAAAACACACAATTGATTTAGTCTAAAACCCAGAGAATCTGGGTATTCAGTTAACTTCTAAAGATCATTTAATTTTTTTAAATAATATTTTCTATTCTTTTATACATGGAGGGTATAGAACCAAATGCTTAATAGAAAGATTGATATTTTGCATATAATTACACAGACCACAAAGGAATTTGGGCCACTGTATCTGAGATCATAGTTTCAGATGAAATCTCCTATGTACTACTTAAGCTCACTCAGCTCATAATTCTGTTTCTTCATCACAGGATTGCATCACTAATCCTCACTAACTCTCTCACAAAATCCATTCATTTAACAAACATTTAACACGTCACCCTGCACTGGGAACTGCAGCAAATGCTAAGTGTTAATGATCAAAAAGCAGTACCAAGAGAGCAAGTAGGGCTGGTTCATATACCCCAACCATCATCATTAGAAAAACAACTCAAATCAAATGTCCTGTGCTGAGTAGGTCACAATGGACAGTTTTAGGGCAGTACCTTGTGGAGGAACTGTAATCCCAAAGCCATATGCATTTCTTTATAAAGTCAGTCCTATCTAGAATATTGCTTTGCATTAACACTTAGAGTCCACTCAGACACACTGACCTAAAACGGTAAGAAAAAATGGGCCTATTTCTTACATTATAAAAATCTAACTTGTATTTTGAATCTCATATTAAAATCAGAAGCCTGCTTAATTTTTCCTAGAAAGTGAAAACTGGGGTTAAAAACAACAAACTAGTAAATAAAATGACAATGGGACAAATCCAAATCTGTTATAGAAAAATTAGGTACCAAACCGGCAGTGCTCCTGAGGGAGCTACTGATTAGCTGAGCATATGCATATGAAAACGAACACCTGTCCTACTGTAGAAATGTAAACGAAAAGGTAAGCCTTTTCCTCGGTTTTTCTTAGGGTTTTACTATATTCCTTACTTTTCCTCCCCACTTCACACACACTATTTTTCAAAAAACACTAATGAAAATGTACAGTCCAAATCTAGCAATCTAAAGTGAAGATTCATCTGTACATGAAAATGGTACTTACGTTATTCAGTCTATTATTCGGAATAGGGTAAAAGTTTGTTCTAACAATTATAAAGTCATAAAGAAAAACGCCTTCCAAAGTCAGGGGGAAAAAAAACTAAAATTCTTTTGAAAATGAAGCATTTAATTGCAATTCCATTTAATATGCTTTGTTTTTTGCACATATGTGGATGACCTTCATAAATGGGTTATTCCAGGAGAAATGAAAGCAAAATAGGACATTGACAGAAGAAAAATGTATTGGAAACATCTGATTCTCCCCATTTTATATCCAACTGATGATCCACATATAATTTTATTATATAAACATTTTATATTTTACAGTTTCAGTTATTACCATTAAGGCTTTTATATAAAACTTACTGTGACTAAGAATTGTATATTATCTGAAGTCCACTGAACTCCTCCTAGAATTTCTGCTGAGATGATTTCTAATATAATTTTAGGTTAGATATAACCACAAATAGTTTTTTAAATGAAAACCAACAGGAATTCACCACTTTGGCAAGTTAAAAAAAGTTTCCAGGCTACAGTTAAAGAAAAGTTGGAACAGATAAGATTTGTGAGGTTTCTTAAATAAATTCTTATGAATATAATTTTAAGATTAAACTAGTAATACATGTGTTAATACATGTGGTTTCTCACAATAACAAATAAACAAGGTTGAAGTAATTATTATATGAAAATTTAGAGCTCTTAAAGTATAAGAAAATTAGTATGTTTGCAAAAATTCTACATTATGATTGAATTTGGGAAAGGAAATAGCATTTGTAAATGGAAAAAAACCCAAAGGATAAAATTGGCAGCTGTATTCCCTCTCCTTTGTTCCACTTCCGGGTCTTCGGCCCCTGCAGGCAGACTTATTGCACCGGAATATATTATCTCCTCACCAGCCCCCTGTTTCCAGCTCTCCTTCCACCTCTCTGCTGACATGTTGTCAGGTGATCCTCCTAATGGGTAATTCTCATTGTCAAGCCTTTGCTCAGAGAAGATTGTTGAACACAGACGGGCAAGCGCCTGAGCTTTGCAGGATGCTCACATTCACTTTCCAGCCAGATTTCTCTTGACTTTGACTGTATCTCAACTATGCACCAGCTGCACAGAACTGCTTGCTACTCCCTGAAGTGGTCCACACTCTCCTGATTCAGCTTTTGCTAGTTCTGTTCCCTTTGGCTGGAATTCCCTTTTTATTCCCTGCTAAACTCCTATCCAATTCTCACAGCTCTTCTCCAATGCCATCTCCCTGTAAGGTCTTTTATTCCAGCTGGCACTGACCCTCTCTTTGATACCCCAATGTACTTTCAAGTGTCTCTGAAGGCAAAAGAACTCCACCTTGCATCAAATTACTGATCATCACCACTGAAAACTGTCGAGGCAGAAGCTGTTTAAATTCCTGCTCTATGCCCTGAAGCAACTGGCATAGTGCCTGACCCATTGAAGGCACTGAAATATGTACTGAATCAAACTATATGGAGTTCTGCTCCAAGAAAGTCACTGTGAGGAAAATACTTCAAGTGCATAGATAGAAAATTAAAGAGCTGGTGATAGTATTTTGAGAAAAAGTCTCAGAACATGCAAACTTTATACCAAAGGCAGAAACAGTTTACTTTTGTAGGACTAAGAACTATAGGCTTTTGTGAGGTCATGATGGAAAAATAAACACACAAAACCTCTCTTTCCAGGTAAATAATAAATGAACTAAAGGAGAGTAACCTTTAAGAAATAAGCTTAATCATTTTGTCTCAAACTGTAGAAAGTAAAACAAGAAATGTTAACAATCCTGTTACAGTAAAATCATAAATAGCCCTAGTGATGTAATTAGCTTCAGAAAAAGACTTGAAATAATTCCTTTCTTTGTGCATTTACTCCCAAGTAATAGGAAGCCAAGCTAAAAATCACTAGCTTTCTCTTAACTACAAGCTCAAAAAAAAAAAAAAGATGAATGAATGAATGAATGAATGTACTTAATAAGACCTAATTAAGAGTTCACTAAAATCCAGGGATTCTCAAAATATTTGTAGGGAAGAACTGGTTTTTAAACATTTCCTCTGTGGTAGACTGATACGTTTATAAAATACAACAAAAATGCTGCAGTGATGTCTAAAGGTTGATGAGCACTTCCTATACTTGTCTTTGTCACACACCAGTAATAAACTTTGCCATCTGCTCAGCTCCTGCGAATCCACATACATTCAACA
>CM053502.1:11525360-11587996 GCA_028627145.1 Eidolon dupreanum | reverse complement strand
ATTTACACTCTGGCTTCCCCAGTACTCTATGTTAGCTAAACTACTTTGCCTTCCTTTTGTTTCCTCAACTACAAAATGGGAATAATAATAATAATAATCCTTGGATATTATAAAGGTTAAATGAGAGAATATATGCTAAGTGGTTAGAATGTTTTGCATAAAGTTAATGCTCAATAATTATTTTTACATAGGCACAATCTATGTCAATGCATTGCTGGGTTGAAAAGAACCCCCAAAACATCAGAACCATTGGGTGTGACTGATATTAAAACAATGAGAAAAATACATACCCAAATGATCCAGTTCCAAGCAACAAAATGGCTACAAAAATAAAACTAACACTTCCTATCATTTCAAGAAAACTTCACTCACAGACCTATCAATGAAACCAGCTCCAGGCAACCGCTGGCAGTAGTAATATGGCTCCTGTATGACACCGTTTAAAGATATAAAAACAGAGAACTAGATGAAAAAGGCCATGGTGCCTATTTTATGGGCCTTACAGAATTTTATGTTGTAATTCAGTGCACACAGTATTGGAGGCATTATCTTTCAGATGATGGTTCTCTTGCTAAAGGCAAGCCATGAGATTTTTTGGATATAGCTTAAGTCAACATTGTCAACCATTTCATCACTATCTGACATTATAAACGCAGTAAGATTTGAATAGAAAGAGAGATATCATCAAAGTCAGCCAGTGGAAATGACAATCCTAGCACTTGCATAAAGAAATCATAGGGTAGCTCAGCTGGTACTTAAAAAATAGCATGGTTTTATTAAGGCGAAGGGAAAAAAATCACAAAAGTATATTGTTTCTATGCTGTTATTACTGGAGTTATTGCTTCTGCCCCAACTCCTACTATTACAAGGCTAAGCCGTCCCTCAGTTTACCAACTGAGGGAAATACTGACTTGTTCAATCACCAGAAAGGGCTGCACCAATATCCTCCAGCTTCTGTTAGCAAAGGCCTGTGCTAATCAGGGTTTAGTATCATCTCCAGTGCAACAGTAGCTGTGGCTGGCTTCTGGCAAATTGTTTCTTCATGGAAACATCAAATGAGTGGAAAACTCCAAGTAGCATGACCATCTGCTTGGCTATAACAAGCCTTGTGACAAAAGGAATCCATCAAGCCAAAACATCAAGCGTGTGGATTTGACTTTGCATTTTCAGTATTTTCAGTTTGGATCAGAAAAAGGTAAATTCCTCTTCCTCTAGGATTTTTTAAAAATAATTTTTCAAAATAGTATGCTTCTCAACTTGGTAAACATTTAAAACACTTCAGCTAGATGCACTTACTAATTTTGGAGGGGTTCAAAGAGCTACTGAACTGCATGAAGCAGACAAGTACTCCATTTCCAGCTCTACGGTGCCCTGCTGAACAACCTAGAAAAAGTCATTTGGCTTTTTGTTTTGTTTGTTCTTGCATATGTAAAATAAGGGAAATATTGACAGATGCTGTTGAACTACTAAATTCCTTTTAAAAACTTCTAAATTTTAAATTGAGACTAAATTTCTTCAAAAAAAAAAAAAAACCTTCTCAAGATTGTCAGTGTGGGGTTTCTGAACAGCTATCACACAAGCCTTTGTCTTCTACTTCCTCCCCATTCACCGCTTATAGGTAGAATTTTACTACTTTTTAGTAACTGGGGTTAAAAAAAATTTTTGGTGCAACTGTAAAGTAAAATAGGTGAAAATTAGATTTTTATGTCTTGTATGTTTCAATGACCTATGCCTTCTTTTCATAGGTAATCTAGAATTGATCCTGTTATAATCACTGAGGGTCTGTGCTCCACGAGGAATAGTGATATTTGTTGGCGTCAGAGAGGAGAGAAACAACAAAAATCAACAATCAGAACATATGAAAATAATAGATTTTAAAGAATAATTGAAGTAGAGATATAAAAGGCTAATGATATTTGTTCTGCTGTATATAATTCACTTTTCCTCATTATAACTTCGTGCATTCTAGGGGGAAAGTAGAGATCCACTGTCTGACCTCCACCTTCTGTGGTTTTTTTAGGGTCTAAATAACAAATGACTATGGCCATGCCACCCTGAACAAGCCCGATCCTGTCTGATCTCAGAAGCTAAGCTGGGTCAGGCCTGGTTAGTACTTGGATAGGAGATCACCTAGGAAAACCAGGTGCTGTAGGCGTAAAAAATAAAAAATAAGGGATTGTAAGCTGACAAGGTCTTTGTAATCTGTGAGATCAACCAAGGGTTGCCTCGCCTAAAAATAAATAAATAAATAAATAAATAAAGATAACAAATGATACTGAACTTTAGAGCTTCCATTATTTTATAGGCGTCAGCCTAATGGATTTCCAAATCACGCTATATTTCATGACGTTTGATTTAAGTCTTTCAACCAACAAATCTTCAAGCAGCATGTAGAATTTGTTCTCATTTGTAACCCTTAAAATCCACGTTTAAAAGCTTTACAAATGTTACAATTCAATAGTGAGAAAAATCTTGTTTTCCTGAAAAGCACTGAAATCTCTTCTCAAGCTAAGAGAGAAACTGAATGGTTTGCCAACCTGGTAAAATGTAAAGCTGATGACATGGCTAAAGAAGGTGCTCTCAGTTTTCAGGCCTTTCATTGTCTTTCTGCATCAGAAGTGCATTTCTAAAACACCAATATAAAATCCCCACCAAAAGGTACAAATTTGCATGATGCACCAACATCTATATCCTCAGTCTCAATATTGTTTCTAAAATTTAATATATAGAACCAAAACTAATGAAATAGTCTTAAAATAAACTATTTTAAATCATAGGTAATTACAGTTACAAATAAGTCAGTTGCTTCTCTTATCAAATGCTGTTCTATGAAAAGTTCAAATAACTGTAGTGTGCTAAGTAATTTTTTCAGTAAGGGAAAGCGAATATTTTGAGCACTACACTAAAACATCACTCTAAATAATCCTAGTTTGTAACTGAAACACGGATCTGAACTGCTCTCTACACTAGACTCCTAATCCCTGAAGGAGATGATCAGATTTTGCACAGAAGCTGAAACGAAGCAACCTGAAAACACAGCACCATTGCTCTACCCGTCCAGGCAGCAGATGGAAGCAGATAGACAAGTTTCAAGAAGTTGGCGAGTAAGTAATGCGATGGTTATCCGCGCATCACGGGGAAGGAGAAGCGAGAGAGAGGGGCTTCGAACTTGTGGGCTCCCTTTGCTTTATCGATTGCACCTTTCCTGCCTTTAGGAGCAGGTTAGGCCTGTCAGCTTTTCAGTCAGCTGCTGGGAGAAAATTGCTGGTGGAGAGGAGAGAACAATTTTCTTGGTTTTGTTTTCCAAGATAATACCTCAGAGCTGCCAGAGAAGACCCTGGGCACGAGAGAGGCAGAACTCTGGAGGCATCATCTCTAGGGTCTGGGTCAGAGGAGCGCCCACCCCTCCCAGGTGTCTGCGGACA
Source organism: Eidolon dupreanum (assembly GCA_028627145.1). Classification (NCBI taxonomy): domain Eukaryota; kingdom Metazoa; phylum Chordata; class Mammalia; order Chiroptera; family Pteropodidae; genus Eidolon; species Eidolon dupreanum. The sequence goes on along the minus strand of CM053502.1, from coordinate 11,584,571 downwards.
GTTTCTTTTCTTTCTGTCCTTTTCTTTTTCTTTCCTTTCCTCTCCTTTTCTTTCTTTCTTTTCTTTTTTGTGTGTGTGTTGTTTAACTTTCCGTACCCCGTGCCCACCACCCTGGTAGCAAACCTTGCTCGGAGAAGCCGGGCGCCAGCCCCACCCGGAGAAGGAGACACTCACCTGCGCGCTTGGCCGCTGCAGGAACGCAGACAGGAAGGCAGGGGAGAGGCCTGGGCAGCCCGGCAGAGCAGCGCGGGAGCCCGGGCGCCGCGAGGAGCCGGGCCTGGGGAGAGGCGCCGGGCGGCGGCCAGGGCAGAGCCGGCGCTGGTAAGCCTCGCGGCCACGCCCTCGTTGCGGGCGGGAGCGGCCGCCTCGGCCGGGGAGCGAGCGGCGTCAGAGTCGAGCCGGGCAGCGGGCGTCGCGCGCGCGCGCGTTCCAGGGCCCGCGCGCTCCCGCCCCGCCCCGCCCCCTCCTCCGGCGGAGCGCGCGCGGCGCAGGCGCCCGAGGTCTGCGGCCCGGAGGGGGCGCGCGAGGCCCGGACGCCAGCAGGAAGCGGCCCCGCCCCTGGCGCGCGGGCGTGGGGCAGGGCGGCGTCCGGGCGCGAGCGCGCCGGGCCGGCGTCGCTGGGCTTTCCCGGTGCAGCCAAGGGCATAATTATGCTACTTTACAAATAAATAGAGCAAGGGCCTAAGCTGTTCAATGAGTTGTCCAAAGTTCCGGTGGTTAGGACTGGCGCTTTCTTTGGCAGATTATTATTTAATTTATTACATTTTTTTTTTTTAACAAGGCATCTGGGCCAAACTTGGGGGGGGGGGGCCGGGGACTGTGTTTCTTTCCTTAGTTCTCAGAGAGGGAAACAGAGGCACAGAACAGGAAAGGAATTTGTCTTAAGGATGTGCAACTGGAAGAAAATCAGTTCTGATCACCTACCCATAGTCTCCTCAGAGTCAAGTGAAGCAAATTGAAGGTCAGAATCAAGGAGGCAGTGTTGTTAGGCGCTCAGCACTTGGGTCATCGGGGAAGGAAAAATCAAAAGTGTGTAGAATATATCTAATCTGTTAGACTTAAGCTAAGGAAACAGGGTTGGATTTTGGCCCCAATCACTCTTAACTGTTGATCCTGCATTATCAGACAGATATGTCTAATGGGTCACCCCCTCTTGCTTCTTGCTCATTGCTTTTGTTGTTTCTGCTGCTTCCAGTTTGGCTGTCCCTGCTCCCAACCTTGACCTAACCAAGTTCTTCTGTTTCGTTAACATATTTGAGAGCCATTTCTTTTGTTAAGGTCACCCTAAGAACCCCAGTAATCTCTAAATTCCTCTAACACAGCAACTTAAGCGAAAATTGAGTTTTTAGGTCAAGAATTGGGAAATTGCAGCATTCTGTACCCCTGTTTGGGGATCCATGATGCACATTAACACAAATGGCTCTGAGAAGTCCTAAAATAAAAAGACTGCTTTAGCTTTAACCCAGAGTTTCCCTGAGATATCATGCCCTATGCTCTGGACTTGCAAATCTACCTCTTCAGGGACTCACAGCTAGAAAAAAACAGATAAGCAAACAGCTAATTGTGATACAATTTTATACATGTACTCATAGAGGCATTTGCAAAGTGCTGACAAAGTGGAGGAAGAAGTCAGCAATTCTACCTAGAAAATTAAGGGAAGGCTTTGCAGTTAAGGATATTAGAGGATATTAGAGTAGGAGTTTTCTACGTGGAAAATATGAGAAAAGCCATTCCATAGAAACAATGGTGTATTTAGAGACGTATAGATATACCTTTGTGTTGGTCTTTGGTGTAAGTAGTAAATATCGTCCAAGTCTTCTTTTTCCCACCTGCAATACACTATTCAAACTGGGTTAAGCAACAGTGGAATTCATTGACTCATGTAACAGAAAAGTCATGGGCTTCAGGCATGGCTGGATCCAGGGGCTTAAACTGCGACATCAGGATTTAGTCTGTTCTCCATATCTTGACCCTGTTTTCCTTTTTGTTGGCTTTCCATTCTCAGGATGCCTTTCCCAATGAGATGGCAGAATGGCTGCTTATACCCTTACCAGCAGAGTTTCTTTTCCTTGGTGATTTCAATAAAAGTCCTGGGACTGCTTCTTGTTGGTCTAACCTGGGTTGCTTGTGTCTTACTAAACCACTCTCTTGAGAAGGGGCATGACATATTTGACAGGCCAGACCTGGGTCAGGGGTTCACCTCTGGAACTGGGGTGAGGAGAGTAACTCTCAAATCTCATGGACCAAAAACTAGGGAGAGGTGGCTTCCTGTGCAAGGTATTTTCTGTTGATCCCCTCAGACCTTCTCTCCACCCTTTTCCTTCCTAATTTGTGCCTCAGAAGGCTGACTAGCATGGACTGCCTCAGTGGGTTCCTTATCCTCTGGCTTACAATTGAATTTATCCAATAGAGTACATCTGGAGGAGATCAGAGAGTTGGAGGAGGATGAAGTAAGGGTGTTATTCTATAATCCCTTCTGTTCTAGGTCCCTGCAGTTTGGCTATGTACACTTACCGAGGCTCCTATCAAGTGACTCGCTTCATACAGTTCTCTCTCCTAGTTCTGGTGGAGTCCCTTCTCTTGGCCTAGGGATAGTAATGGCTTCTCTATGCTGAAAGCATCAGAGCATCACACCATCATTCCTTCTCGTTTCCCTCAACCCTGTCCACACATTTGTAAATAACCTTTACCAAATTCTCCTTAGATTAACCTTCTGCTGGAATCCTGATGGTTACATTCACCAAAGGTCATTCAAGCTTCTATTACCAAAAGAGAAATGATAACAAGCAGGCCACAACAATGAGATAGCAATATTGGTTTGGTAGAGCTATTGCAATAATGCAGATCAGAGATGATAGTGGCTAAGAAAGGGATCATAGAGGAGGAAGGGGTGAAAGATAGTATGATCCTGGCTATGTTATAAAGGCAAAGTTAACAAAATTTACTGACGAATTATATGTAAGTTATGAGCATTAGAGAGGAGTTGGGGATGAAAGTATTTGGAAAACAAGTAAGGAGCCTAGAAGTGAGCTCAGACCAGGTGTAGTGATTTGGGAGGGAGGCATAGTGGGTAGTTGAAATAATGGGCTCAGACAAGATGACCCAGGGAGAGTGTGAGGAATAGAACACAAACAGGGCAAAGGGAAGAAGAATCCCAACCATCAATCTTTACATGGTGGTCAGAGAAACAATTGCCACCTTGTATTCACCAACTGGGTTATGAGCAACTCCAGAACGAGGATGGAATCTTGCACATCTTTGCTCTTTACCATTGTGTCCAAGGTGCTGGGCATGCAATGTGTAATAAATCCTTGTTATAAATGAACTACACATTTCTAAGCCTCCCTCCCTCTCCTCCTCCTCATTGTGAGGTTTAAGTTACAGAGAGAAAAAGAGAGAGAGAAACCGATCTACTGTGGCTCCATTCACGGAAAGCTGTGCCAAGGTTGATTAAGTATTTTGCTGTCCTGAAAAACTCAAGTAGAATCTGTCAGATGATGCTACAGATCTTGAGTAACTTAGCTCTTGCCTTTCAGGAGAACTTCCAGACAGGTAATTTCATTTCATTTTTGTTATTCTTATTTGAGTAAATTTAAAAGTCAGTACTTTAAGAAGTCCTTATTGAGGTTATGCTATGGAAGTAACAGAAGTGATAAAAGATCTCCATCTCACATTCATGCATTGCTGATGGAATTTTAAAGGCGATAACCTTTTTTGGAAGCTGTTTGCCAGTTTATCATGCACCTTATCCTATGACGCAGAAATTCTACTCCTAGATATATATACTCAAGGGAAATTTGAACCAATGTTTCCACCCCCCAAAAAAGGTTTGTACAAGAATTCTCTTAACACCTTTATGGGTCCTGTGTTCCTGCCTTTTCCCTGCTCCCCTTTTATCTATCAATCTTAACTTTGCAATTTTTTTTCACTTGCTTCTCCCCCTTGCTGACATCTAATTAATTGTGACTTTCAATTTTTTTATGATTTCTATTTTTTACATTTATCACTTTAGTTTAATTGAAATTTATTTTAGCATAAAAACATGGGGTAAACCTCTAATTTAAATTCTTTTCCCAATGATTCTCACATTAATTATTAAAGACTCTATTTTACCCACTGCTTTGTATATATACATAACTTAGTATATATAAAAACAATATATGTATATTTCTGGGTTATTTCTTCTGTATCATTGATCTAGCTCTTAATAGAAATGGTTTTGATCATTGTAGTTTTATTATCTGGAAGGGAACATCAGGGTTTCCTACTTTTCAGAAAAGTTTTACCAATGTATGCAGCCTCTTTCCTGCCTCCCCCTTTCCAGAACCCTTGAACTTCAGCAATGTATGAGAACACCATTCTCAGAGCTGTACGTGTTTTACAGTTGTCTTTCAGTCATGGAAGATTGGTTCCAGGACCCCCATGGATACCCAAATCTGCAGTTGTTCAAGTCCCTTACATAAAATGGCGTAGTAATTGCATATAACACCTGTACATCCTCCTGTATACTTTAAATCATCTCTAGATTACTTATAATGCCTAAAACAATGTAAATGTTATGCAAACAATGTAAATATTATGTAAGTGACAAGAAAAAAAGTCTGTGCAATTTCAGTACAGAGAGAACCATCTGAGGCCAGAACTATGTAGTATATGTCAGCAACAGCATAACATTTTTTCACAAATATTTTAATCTGTGGTTAGTTGAATCTGCCTATGCAGAACTCCAGGGCTAAGAAGAGCCAACTGTAATTAAATGTCTTCCAAAAGCTGCAGGCTCACGTCCTGGTTGTGCTATTGACTAGTTGTTTAACCTTGAACAAATCTCACAAGCTTTAAGCCTGGTTTCTCTTTAGCCAAAGGGAAATAACAGTGGTACCTCCCTCAAAAGATTTTTTTGAGGCTCAGACAAACTGTCTTCTGAAAGCTCCTAGAAAACTTTTAAATTCTAGTAAAAATGCAGATGATTAATAACTATTACATTTTTATAAAGAGGAGCATGTCTAAAAAACCCATTCCTGCATAATTTCGAGGACTGGGTATGGAAAAACGTCTTTCATTGGGTTTTGAAGACTGGATGCTGTGTAAGATTTCATTTTACCATGTTTCTCTAAATCACAAAGAATTTGTTCCATGTGCCTGCAGACTCAGAGGCTGCTGAATAACTGTGGGTGGATCCAACAACATCTGTGCAACTCCACACTGGAAGGAGATTCTCTCTAGATGTTGCAGTCTTTGGATTTGCTAGGAGGAGGTATTATTTCCTGATTAATTTGAGCTGCCAAGGGGTTGAGGAGGATAAGAGGTAGGTGACCATAATTGGGAAGGAAAGGGTACAGAAGGAGCCAAGGAGAAAATGGAACATTAAAAATGGCCAGCTTCACGAATACCCCAGGAATTCAATGTTTTGATTTCCCTTTGACTATCGGTCAGGTTTTGATCAGGAGACAGAAATCACACAGTGATTTGAACAGGAAGAATGTAATATGAAGAACTGTTACCGAGATACTCTAAAGTTAGGTACTAGTAACAGAACAGGTAAAAAGAACTCTAATGGATCATGGAGTAGCAACTGCAGGAAGCAGCTACCATTTCTAGGATGAAAGGAATCAAGGAAAAAGGTTGTAATTATTAAACTTAGAAGATAAGAGGATATTCAGCCATAAATGGAAATGAGGTACAGATACACGTTACAACTTGGATGAGCTGTGAAAACGTGCTCAGTGAAAGAAACCTGGAGCACAAATCCATGTATTGTATGATTCCATTCATACGAAAATCCAGAATAGAGAAATCTATAGAGACAGAAAGTAGATCAGTGGTTGCCAGGGGCTGGGAAGGTGGGATAGGGGGTATAGGGAGGTGACAGTTAAAGAGGTTTCTTTTTTTTTTTTTTAATTTGGTGAAATATACATAAGTTACCATCTTAACCATTTTTAAGTGTACAGTTTAGTAGCATTAAGTACATATGCACTGATGTGCAACCATCACCACCATCCACCTCTAGAATTTTTTCCATCTTGCTAAATTGAAACTCTGTACCCAATAAACAAAAAAAACCCTATTCCCCCACCCCACACCCCTGGCCCCTGGCAACAATCACACTACTTTCCCTCTTTATGAATTTGTCTATTCTAAGTGTCTCTTGTAAGTGGAATCATACAGTGTTTGTCCTCTTGTATCTGGCTTATTTCACTCATGTTGCAGCATATGTCAGCATTTCCTTCCTTTTAAGGCTGAATAATAGTCCATTGTGTGCATGTACCACATTTTGCTTATCCATGTATCTGTCGGTTGACACTTGAGTTGCTTCCATCTCTTGGCTGTTGTGAATCATGCTGCTATGAATGTGGGTGTACAAATATGTTTGAGTCCCTGCTTCCAATTTGTGTGTGTGTGTGTGTGTGTGTGTGTGTGTGTGTGTGTGTGTACCACAAAGTGACATTTCTGGATCATATGATAATACTATTTTTAATTTTTTGAGAAACACCATACAATTTTCCAAAATGGCTGCATCATTTTACATTTCTACCAGCAGTACACAAAGGGTTCCAGTTTCTCCACATCCTTCGCCAACACTTATTTTCTTTTCAAGGTTTCTTTTTGAGTTGATGAAATGTTCTAAAATTGACTGTCATGGTGATGATTGCACATACCCATTATATACTAAAAACTAATGAATTGTATGCTTCAAATGAGTGAATTGTGTGGTGTTTCAATTATGTCAATAAAGCTATTGAGAGAGAGAGATAAGAGGAGGGGCCCCATGGAGCTAGCACCCAGCTCTGAGGAGAGGGTGCTGATGTCTTTAAGGGTGTGCCATGAAGCTGATTGTGCAAGAGTTGGAAAGAACTGTAAAACTAGATTCAACTGCTGCTGCTGTACTAGACTGAAGAAGTGCGGCTGGGGTGATATGCATAGGAACAGGAAATAAATAGGAGAGAGGAAGTCCTTCTTCCTCCTGCAGCCTCATAGTCTCCCTCACAGGCCCCTACCAGGGAGCAGCAGAAACGTGGTTTGCGGAGTTCCAGGCCCAGCATCCCAAAGCAATCCCCTAGCAGGGTGGGTTTAGAGCTGAGAGAAAAGAGCTTAATGGCTTGCTATCTTAATCAGTTTTGGTGCTACAACAAAATACCATCAACTGGATGGCTTATCAGCAACGGAAATTTATTTCTCAGCTCTGGAGGCTGGAAGTCCGAGATTATGCCACCAACATGACTGGGTTCTGGTGAGCAAGTGCCCTCTGCCCAGTTTATGGCTGTCTTCTCATGTATCCTCACATGGTGGTGGTGGGGGGGAGCTAGCTAACGCTTTGGCCTCTACTTTATAAGGGTACTGATCCCATTCATGAAGATTCCACCCTCATGACCTAATTACCTCTCAAAGGCCCCATCTCCTAATATCATTACATAAAGATTAGGGTTTCAACATATGAATATTAGGAGGACACATTCAGTCCACACCTTGCATGCCTTGGCTTTGTCATCTCAGAGTCTGTGTCTGCAAGGTCTTCGAAAGATACAAACTTGGAGATAAGGTTAAACTTGTAAAAGTCCATTCGCGAATAAATGAGGTGCAAGTCTTTGGAATAGTAATCCTCCTTCCTCCCTAAGGTGACCACAGGAGAGCCTCAAGACCCAAATGAAATGTAAGAAGCTAAAATCTAAGCACCGAGGTCGTTGACTTTGGCCTTGGTGCTCTGTGCCTCTACTTATACTGCTCCCTAGCTTAAAGAAAATTAACATCAAGTAGCTGACATTACTGAGACTTTACCGTGTGCCAGGCATTGTTCTCTATTCAATCTTTACAACAACCTATGAGGGAGGCAGTATTATTACCCCAATTTCACATATGAGGAAACTGAGGCTTGGTGGGGTTATGTACTTTCCCAAGATCACAGAGAGTAAACTCCAGATTCTGCACTCTTAGCCCCGATGCTGTGCTGTGTCCTAGTGTCCTGCCTTGTGCTTCTCTTCATTAGTATTGGACAGGCCACGTGGCCTTCCTTCACCCAGGTAGCAGCATCAGCGGAGATCCAGATAACATTTAAAACCCACCCAAGTGGTCAAAGCAGAGATCATGATACGTGGTTGTGCTACAACGTGTGGGCACTTGAGTGGATTTCAAATGCGACCAGCATTCACCTTGATGTTGCCAGTTGTCTGGAGGACATTATCCTCTTGAGTGGTGCTTGGTAAAGACCTTCATAATTCTGAAGCTGGAAAAATCCACAATTTGAAATATTTTCTGACTTCTCAAGTGGAGGTGTGAGTTCCGGGAGGGCCCACTGAGTTGGGCTTTTTTGAAGAAGCAGAAGTAAGTCAAGTTCTCAAGGAAAGACTTGCTCTTTCTGGGCCCAATGGGATGAGTCAAGTCTGGATTCGCAGGTACTTTCAGATTCCTAGTGGAGAAAGGAAATGGGTTGCTGTACGTGGCGACCTAGCTGGAGCCAGGTGAGGCTCCAGCTTGTGAAGGGCTCCTGAGGTTATGTTTGGGCCTATGGGATCACAGGAAGTCATTGTCAGGGGCTGTTGAGGGCCTGTCCCATGCTTTGGAGGGGGAGGCCCATAGTAAGGGTTGTTTCCTCTCTAGGACCAGAGGGTGCGAGGTGGGTATATCAGTTGGAGTAACCAGCAGATGGCAGCTGACCTCACTGAGTGCTGGTCTCAAAGGGGCTGCTAGAACAGAGGTCATGGCAGATGAGAAAGTCAGAGTGAAAAGCCCAAGAGGTGTTGCAGAATGCACAGTACACTAGAAATCTCCCCTGAGAATCTCCTAAAAAAGCAGAAGATGGGGGCGGGAGAGAGAATGTCACATTGAAGGGGGTTAATTTCCAGCTCTTAGATACTCATGATATAATAATCTGGGTATAAAAAGGAGAAGTATTATTAGTCAAAGTCATGGTCTGCTGAGGCCTGCAAAGTAGGAGTTAAAATTAAAATGCAAATTAGATAAACACATTTATCCAAGTGGGTCTTAGATCAAGCTGTTGGCTTTGTGATTTGTCTTGAAGTGAATTGACTTAAGAACCCTGACATATGTCTTGCTCTTATACTTCAAAAGTATCTCAAGGAGCTTTGAGCCTCTTTGGAATTTATAAGTCTTCAGTTTTTAAAATGGCAGCAGCACCCTGGAAATGTCCACAGAATAGGGTCTGTTTTCTTTCCTTCTTTGAATCACTGTGATTTATTTCAATCAGAATGGCTGTGATTGTGGCTGCCATATTGGGCAGCATAAACATAGAACATTTTTATCATTACGGAAAGTTCTATTGGATAGCGCTGCTCTAGATAACTCTAGAAAGTATTAGCCAAACATAAGACTCAAACTCAACAGGTATCACGTGGGTTGTTTTAAAATTAAATACCACTTCATAATTTTATTTGCACTTATCACACACTTTTTTTTTTAAAAAATAAGACATGCCACATTAGTCATGAAGTTAACAAAATATAAGCATCCACATAGAATATATTCTAAGGTGACTTCATTTACATAGCTTCTCAGAGAAACACACAGTAAATTCTTTTCGCCTATCAGCCAGTGTTGGACCAGATTTATAATTCACAAGGCTGCAGGGCGGGGGTTTCCCCTGGTGGACAACTTGTATCCACACAGCACCATCACCTGGCTGGTTTCCACCAGAAAAGTAATGGAGGTGTCAATCCTCCCTTCCCTACCCACCATTCAATTCCCTGCTGCAAAACCCCCACATGATCTGAATCTAAATGTGATGGCATCATTACACCTGCAGCTGCACAGGAGGGGTGGGTGGAAGAGGATGCTGAGCTCTCGTCAAAACTCACAGGCACCAGTCTACAAAGAACTGGTTCTAATGTCTGATTAGGGAACCTAGGAGCCCAGACAAGGGGGAGAGAGTGGGGTGGGGAGAGGAAGACAATAGAACCACCAAAAAATTTAAACCTAAGTTTAACTTCCTGTCTGCTAGGAAAGAGATGGAGATGTGATATTTAATGTTGCTTGGAACATTCAAGAAGGCTTGGGGATGTCACAGCCATGAGGAAAAATAAAATCAGGGCTGAGTGGAAAGTTGATGTCCTCCTCCTCTGAACAGCAGTTAACTGAATTTTAATCCCTCTTTTGTGTTCTGTTCTTGCAAGTTTGCAGCTTGATGGTGAAAAGTGACATTACCACTTCAGATCCTTCCTCCACACTGCTTAAGGCCCTCATTCCAATCAGTGCTGACCCTGCCATTCTCTTCCCGGGTTAATCATTGATGGCTCCCATGCCCTCGAGGATACACTTTAAACTCCTTAGCTAGGCATTCAGGGCCATCTATGATTTGGTTTCTACCCGCTTCTCTGGCTCTCTTTTCCTTGCCATCTCCCCCTCCCTATCTCTGTGCCTTTGCAAATGCCTGCCCCTCTGCCTGGGGGGATGAGCATCCTACTCTCTATGCTTTGCCCAAATCTTAGCTAGATTTGCCACCCAGCAATGAGTAGCATCAAAAACATCCATTTTGAATACCCATTCCAGGCCCAGGGCCTAACCTTTAGCAGGGCCTCCGTAACTGTCACTTTCTATGGTCTGCTACTGCACTCAGCCTGCCCTGCCAGTTTCCTGGGTGTTTTTGTGTCTCCCACTGCTGGCCTGGGGGGCAGGAATCATTCTTATTCTTTCTGCCCTCACTATCCCAACGCTTAACAAATATCAAATGCCTCATAAATATTGTTGAATTGGGGTGATATCAGTCCTAAAGGGAAAATAGTCATTCATTGCTGCTCTCTTAGGTGTGTAAGACACGACACAGAAGTGGTTAAGACACAATACAGAAGTGGTTACCACAGGCAACAGTTTTTGAAGTCAAGGAACTAAATCAGAATTAAGCACAATCCATAAAGGTTAATGATCTATCAACACTGGTCTATTAACACTGTTATCTTGCCTATTATTTAAAGGCCAAAGAGGGAAGCAGTAAGTGTAGCTCTAAGTAGTAATCAATGAGTGGAGAAATGGTGGATCCTAGGGAGATTCTTTGAGCTGCCCAGTGAACCCCAGGGAGGAAACAAGGAATGCTAATTCCAATTTTCCAGTAGGAGTATATCAGTCCCCGGGGGTTTTAGCAGACCACCTCTCAGTTAATAGGCTTGCAAGATGTGTGATCCTTGGATTACTTGCATCAGAATCACCTGTGCTGTCAGTTATGAATGCAGACTCTTGGGACCCACCCCAGTCCCTCTTAATCAGAGAATTTGTGGTTGGGGTATGGGAATCTACATTTTAAACAAACACAATAGGGGAACCTTATGCTCAGTAAAGTTTGCAAACCTTTACCTGCCATTCTCAAAAGTATACAAAGTGGACAGGTAGTCTGGGGGAAGGCTATTTGCAGCCAGAAAGAAGGCGGCATTCTCATTTCTGAGAAGGCTGTGTCTCCTAGATATATGTGCATGGGATGATGACCCAAAGTGTCTCTATCACTCCGAGAAAATTAACCAATACTTCAAGCTTGGTTTGTCGATCTATAAAGGAGAGGATAGAAGGGAGGTGAGTGAGGCTGTCTCTGAAATGAATATCCCCAATCTTCCCAGAGGGCAATGGTGTGCAGAATACATGTGAAACAGCCAGATTTTGTCTATCCTTTTATAAGTGATGAATCACCTTTTTTTAAGATGGAAAGGGGTCTATGGCCACGCTACTGTGAACAAGCCCGATCCCGACTGATCTCGGACGCTAAGCAGGGTCGGGCCTGGTTAGTACTTAGATGGGAGATTACCTAGGAAGACCAGGTGTTGTAGGCGTAAAAATTAAAAAAAAAAAATAAGGGATTGTAAGCTGACAACATCCTTGCAATCTGTGAGGTCAACCAAGATTTGCCTAACCTGAAAAAAAAAAAAAAAGATGGAAAGGGATTCTTCCTCCTTTATGGGCTGAAGTGCCATCACTCTGTTCCTGTCTTTATGCTCCCCCTTCTTCTCTTAACTTCCCAGTTCCATCGGTAGGGAGAAAAGCCATCAAGTAGTTCACAGAACCAAAAACAAGTTTTCAGAGCAGATCCAATATAAACGCATTTTCAAGGGAAGAGCATAGGCAGTGTGAAGGCAGAAGTGCATTTCCTAGAAGCCAGTGATAGAACGTTCCGCCCTGGGCTGGCCCACTAGGCCACGTGAAGGCGACACAAACATTATTGCAAATAGAGAACCACAAGTGAGATGGGTAGAGATCAGGCCTGCACGTGAGGCAGGGGGAAGCCTAGACTTACCAGGTCTCCAGTCTTTTACTGGATTTGGAAGGATAGAGCAGAATCTCTGCCTTGCTTTAGCTTTGAAGAGTGTGGGCCACCTTTGGTCACTGAATGAGGAAGCCCAGTTACCATCCTCAAGGATGAGAAAGGCTTTCCCCGTCTGGCTGGGCTAACCTAGGCAGAAGCTGAATTCCCCAACGCCTGCCTAGAATCCTGCTTTCATCACCCTGCCCCCTACCCTCAACAACTGAAATTTCTGAGACCAAGATAACAGATGCTTTTCCAGAGACTAAGCCTTTTCAAGATCCCTATTCAAAGAGTTCTCGGTTTAAAACATAAAACTTGAAAGACAAGTTTTAGAATTAAGGGTTGAGCCACTGTCAGCACGGCTTGAGCAGGTATAAGTGGAGGGAAGGTGAGTGGCCTTCAAGGTGGGCTCATTCCTTCTTGGAGTGTTCCAGGACGCGGTAGGGAACCCCAGAGGCGCTTCTGGAGCTGTGTTCTTCTTGCATGACAGGCAATGTGGCAGGAGCGTAGATCTCAGAAATGTTGTCGTTGTTTTCCAGGGCCCCATAGGAAAAAGAAGCTTTGAGGTCAGGCTGGACTGCCATCCCTTTGTCATGCATGTTCTGCATACCTGAAATGAAATCCATTTTCCCCAAATCATTATGTGGTGAGGGAGCCAGGGGAGGCTGCACCTTCCTCTATCCTGCCACAGACTAATTATCCTGCTCAAGAGCTAATCATGTGCATTGTCAATTTCCTGAATGCTTTAGATTGAAAAAAGGACATCCATAAATATACTAGAAACATTACGGTTGCTAAGCAACAAGGGGTGAATCTTCGGTAAATATGCACACAGACCAGCCACCGTCAAGAGAAACCATGGGTTAGCCTAGAATGAGGTGGGAATGTCTGTTTGGGCCACAGGGGGTGTGGAACCAGTGCTGTGCTTTGAACATGGTAGATGCCATTACTTTTCTGGTAGTTAAATCAGGATACAGAATACTGTTGAGAGAAGAGGGTAACTTTTGTGTCATGGACACATGATGGTGACAGATGTATCATGATGCTCAGAGGGAGAGCTTTGACTTAATCATTAACAACCTTGATCTACATACAGGGTAAGGTGTGATTTTGCTCACTACTTCCAGGCACATTGATGTTGGATTTCTATTTAAATTTGAGAGGAAAGACTTTAGTCATTAATTCCTTTAACCTTATTCTCCAACTACCCTAGACAGCCAGGACCTGGTCTTCTCTAAGGCCAACTTTTTCCTGGTATGGAATTAAGACCCTTCAAATTTTCTTGGCCCCAGGCTGAGTCATAAGAAACTGAATGCAAAGTGCCTTCCATGAAACTACTAGGATAAAAACAGCTGACATGTGACTGCTTAATATGCCCTAGGCACGGGGCTAAGTGCTTTAAATAACGAGAGTAACAACAGCAGCAGTAATAATAGCTAACGTGTACTGAATGTTTAGATGGTGGCAGACATGGCTCTAAATAGTTATAAAGTTTTATCTCATATCTTATAAAGTTATAAGGAAAATGAGGCAGTCGGAGGTCACAAAGCTAGTAAGTGGCAGTGCCAGGACTCCAACTCAGGTGGTTTAAACTCCGAAGCCTAAGCTCTTTACCAGACTGCTATGTGAACCTCCCTAAAACCCTATGACAGAGATATGCTACTACCCTAATTTTCTAGATAAGAAACAGAGAGGTGAAATAACTTGGCCAAGGTCACAGTGAATGACAGACATAGCTAGGATCTGATGCCAAACCTCAAGCTCTTATTCACTCTGCAAATGAGTTGGGGAGACCCAGTTTGTGGAAGGCCCTTTGCTCCCACGTTGCATAAGCCTTAGCCAGCCGGTGGTCATTTGTAGAGTATAGTCTAAGAGTCTGTGGTTTGGATTTGGGGGATGGGGTGGGGGGGAAGAGGGGATGCCTACGTATTCCTCAGGAAGAGAGTTGGCTTACCAGGCAATTTAGCTTTTGGATTCTGTCAATGCTCTCTAGCCAAAAATCAATAGGAATATACCCATAATACACCTATAGTCTAACAAATTTGGGGTTATTGACTCATTGCAATGAGGGAGATGGACATCATGGGGGTACTGTGGGGTATTTCAGTAAGAAGGTATGAGAAAGGACTTATTATTTGGGTTTGTGTTAGGTGATTTTGGGGAGGGTTTAAGGAAACAGGGCTTTGCTTTGGGTTAGATGCTGTCAGGAAGTAGGGATAATTCTATAGTTAGGGATCTTAACAATTCTTATCTAGGAGGAGAGAAGACCAGATTAAGGCTTAAAGTGTGATTGGTCAAGAGGAGCAGTCACTCATGTTAGGGGGACAGTTGATCCTTTTCATGTGTGGACAATGTTCATGTGTTGCGTGTGCTGAGACACAGCAGTAGAGTGGTCCTGTTTGCATCTTGATCCATCAGGGTCACTGAGTAGCTTTGTCTGATGTGGATGTCCTAGGAAATTGTTTATGTTCAGTCAGGGAACACCAAGGCCCAGCTCCCAGCTTTCGAGAACTGCTTTTCTCTTTCTCCTTTTTAAAGAAGTCTTTCAGGTGCTAGAATTATTCAAAGCCTCTCCAAGTTGTGACATGTATTAAATTTTTGGAATCTGAATGCCTCTTAAACAGTAGCTACTGGTCTGTTGTAAAGATATCAGTCTACGTAGACCAAAGGCAAGGTCCTGATGCCAACCAGGACACCAAATAGCTAGAAAAGCCACTCTGTTTAAGCAGTTTTATTCTTCATGTTCTACCTGGCATCAGATCAAACAAGTGTTTGAAATTTTCAAAGGTGTTCTGAAACAAAAGGGAAATGAAACCAAATTTAACCAGGCATCTACCACGTCCCAGACACAGCACAAGGGGCCTTTAACATGTTATCTCCCTACCTTGAAGGGAGTCTAATTTTATAAGTGAGGTGTCAGAGGCCTTGGGAAATCCAGGCCTGAGGTCACAGAGTGGATAGGGGGCACAGCTGGGAATTGAATCCAGGTCATCTGAACTCTAAGCCCTTGTTCTTCATTGCACAGAACACATGCCTACTCAGAAGTGTCCTGACCTGCCACAGCAATAGGGCAGGGTCCCCTTTCTTCAACATTTGACTTCCCACTGATCACGAGGTACAAATAGGAAGTGAGAGCCATATCCACAAACAGATCCAGAATGTTAATATCTAGGATTACCTTAGGTTACCTTCTATTTTCTACCGGAAAATACATCTGTATATATTCATATACAAACACTTAGATAGATATATACACATACACAAATTATCAACACACAAACACATAGGTACATACACATACTTGCACACACACAGAGTTGACACCTCACCTATCTGGAATTCAGCTATCCAGCGCCCTCATCTATCCGGAACACAGCCGAGAACAAGGAAGTAAGCAAAAAAGGCATCTGAGCAGCCAGGTTAGATGTTTAAAAAGTCCATGCACTAAAGCTCATGCACTTAACTCCTAGGAGAAATCTTAAGGCCCCAGCTTAGAGCTTATTTATTTTAATTTTACACACAAATTAGAACGAGTTGGGTCAAATGAGAAGATTGACATGGAGTTGCTATGCTGGTAACAGCAGGAGTTGCAGGCAGGTAATGGCAAGAATGACAGACAAGAGCTAAACGGCAAGACATGAGGAAATAATATAAAAGGAGACACATCAACCCTGGGGTCATCTGAGGTAGGGACATATCAGTCAGCCCTGAAAACACACCTGCATCACAGAGTTCTTTATTAAGCAGCACCCTATGCCATCGATGTGATTATATTTGGTTCATTAGACTCTTAATGAAGGGTGGGAGATTATATTTTGGAGAGTTCCATCTTATATATCTAAAATAAAAATTGTGAGTTAAAGAGTGAAAGCTAGTGATCACTGGCAACCCATAGAATGTAGGTCAGCAAACCTAGCATCTTAACTTTTCTAATCTGGATCCCTTTAGGCTGGACAAGCTCCTCCAGCTCTGTGCTGATTCACACCTTCATGCTACTGTCATGTCTTAAGGGCTGAGATCGTGTTTTTCAGTGTGAACCCTTAGCTCCCTGGGAAAGTAGGCTTTCCAGAACAATTTACACTCCAGTATTTCAATTTCATTCATCCTATTTTCCTTCTCTTCTGTGATCATTCCATTCCAACTAGATAAATGGGATTTTCCTTTTGCAGGCCTGAAGCCTGGGGCTGTAGATCATAATTAAATTCAGTGTGAACCAGGACTGTCTTTAAAAGATCCCCAAATAGACATGAGAACTGGTCAGATGTGCTCAAAACCAACTGAGGCCCCTCAGCCATTGCTTCCTCTTTTGCACACCAAGATGAGAGAGAGAGAGAGAGAGAGAGAGAGAGAGAGAGAGAGAGAGAGAGAGAGAGAGGTTGAGACTTTAACGACACAGCACACCTTCCCTGTATTAAATCCAGTGGCCGGTTGTCTGTTTTTAGACAGGAAGTAATAGTCATTCTATATTGGATGAGCTGGCCAGCTGGAGACAAGGAATTTTAACGTTACCTGGCATGGCATCCATGGAAATATAGGGCTCAAATGGAATGGCTTTCTTCCTGTTACGTGTGATTAAGAAGACGCCTAAGAATGCGATGAGGCACCTGAGGAACAAAGACAGGAGAGGAATAAGGCCAGAGTGAGGTTAGGAGGGATACTTTCAAACCCAGGTAATAGGACAAAGGTAAAGAGAAGGTTGAAGGCTGTGGAGGGGGCTTTCTGCTAAGCAGCCCTGAGAGGCTGCTGGGCCTGAGATCAGCAGAGAGCAGACATGAGATGAATAATAACACCCCGTGCAGCCCCATACACCCTACACCCTACATGAGCCTTGATCAGAATAAATTAGACTCTCCCAGGGAAAACTCTCATGGTTCTTCACTTCCAATTAGCTTGTATCTCAGAAACTTGCCTTTAAAAATGTCTTTTTTTTTTTTTTATTGGAAAAGTTCTTTATGGCCTAAATTCAGTCAATACAGGAGTAGAGAAAGTAAAAATTGGAAATTTCCTGTACTTCCCCAGTCCTACTCTCCCAGGTAGGTGTATATTCTTCCAGTCTTTTTTTTTTCTTTTCTCTAACGCTTAGATAAACATGCACACTTTCTAAAAATTGAGATAGAATGTTCATGCAGTAAAATGTATAAACCCTAACTATAGAGTGCCATGGATTTTACCTGTGTATACACATGTGAATCATCACTAGGTCAACAGAGAAGACATTTCATCCCCTCTGCCCCAGAAAATGTCCTTGTGCCCCATCCCAATTTGTGTAACCCCTCCCCAGAGAAACCCATTCTTCCGACTTCTTTCACCACAGATTCAATTTGTCAGTTCCTGAACTTCTTGTAAGTTAAATCGTAGCATGGATGACTCTTTTACGTCTGGTTTCTTTCACCCGATAAATGTTTTTAAGATTTATCCACTTTATTGTGTATATTAGTAGTGCATTATTTTTAACTGTTGTGTTGAATCCATTGTCTGCATATACTACCAATTGCTTTCCACTCTCCTGCTGACAGACATTCGGGCTATATCCAATTTGCGTGTATTATAAGTAAAGCTACTATAAACATCTGTACACAAGTTATTTTATCAATATATGTACTCATTCCTTTGGGTATATATCTAGAGGTGGAATTGCTAGGTCTTAGTGTTTATGTAAAAAAAAGAGTAACTTTTTCCATCTAAAGTATCTAGACATGGTTCTATGTCAGAACCTACAGACTGGCCTCAATTTTTCAAAATGGCAAAATGGTACTTATTATATGGATATACTATAATTTATTTAACCTGTGTTTTACTTTTGGGCATTGAGGTTGCTTCCAATTATTTGCTTATACAATTAATTTTAAAATTAGTAAATAGCCTTATATACGTGTCTTTGTGTCCCATTTCAATTATTTTTCCAAGATAAATGATAGGAAATGAAATGCATCAAAGAGGATGCTCATTTAAAACTTTTATGGCCAAATTGTTCTCCCACATTAAAGAACTTCTCACAGTAAGGCAGAGTGTGGTCTCATTCTCTTGCCAACAGGGAATATTATCAATTCTGTTAGTTTTTGCAAAATGATGGTATCTCCTGTAGGTTAAGAATGCATTTCTTTGTTCAGAGGTGAAATTGAGAGTCCTTTCATGTGTTAAAATGTGATTTTTAGAAATGACAAGGAGATTAAAGAACAAAGAGAAGAAAGGGGAAGGAGATAAAGCCTTTTGGGGAGTCAAGCGCTCACCTCTGGGGACAAAATGCCAAATCCCAGCTGCTCTGCTGACTCTAAAGGATTGCCTGAGAGGCTGGAGCAGTAATGGGGGAGGGAGGGGAAGAGGCAAACTGCCAGGAATTCTACACCCACTGCTCTGGGGCCAGACAGAGGGTCGGAACTCACCCCAGCGCAAACATGCAGATGTGCAGTGCGTCCTCCCCTATGAAATCCAGGTAAAATATTGCACCTGCAGCAAATAACAGAAAACACAATGAGCTATTTTCAAATCACCTACTTGCCAGTCTTTCTGGGATGTCGCTAAGCTCTCTTCCCTGCAGGAAACCAAAGGGATCAAAAAACACTATGACTGTGCCTAGTAAAATATTAGGATAATAGAATAAAAGCCACTTTGGAGAACAGATTGTCTTCTTTATCCCCTTCTAGGTCCCTCTTATGTCCATTTTTTTTCTCAACTTTTTATGTTGAGATAGTAAATAGTACAGTGTTCCTATGTACCCAGCCTCCTTCCAATGAAACAATACTGTGTACTAAACTACAGACCATATTTACCAGTTTTTACACACCCCTTTCCCTATATTTCTTCAGATGAATAAACAAGGCTTGTGTTTAAGCTGTTGGAGTTTTCTAACCTAATGTGGCCAGCAGATGTCAAGCCTGCAGGTCCACTCCTGCGGCATGGGAGTGACCTGGGCCTGCCACCTTCACCCAGCAGCCAGTACCTGTCTGGACTTATTTCCCAACCACGAGCTTCACATCGTATTCCTGGGCTCCTGATTCCCTGCCCGACTTCTGACTCAACTCTCGTATCTGCTCTTCTTTTCAACCTTGGCTGGACCCAAGTTCTTGACCATGCCTTAATCTTCACATCGGGTTAGCTTTCTGACTGCTCTGGGTCAATGCTCCACCTGATCCCGGTACCGCTCACAGCACAGGCTCTGGCAGCGCATTCCTACCTCTTTGAGTGGGATTTGGGCATAATAATAATGATCACCAACTGAGTTGTTGTTATGTTGCAGATGCTTCCTATACCAACCATCTCCAAAAATTATGTAGAAGAAATTTACGGTCACTTGGCCAGTGGAGGCTGTGGAGCTAGCTGATGATGGCAAAAATTGTTCGAGAACTTTTTGAACTTTCACACGCACTACAAAGTGGGGGACATTTAGATTATACATATTTCAATTCTAGGAGGTTAAGTGTTATTACTACCGTTTTATAAATGTGGAACTTAGGCTCAGAGAGGTAAAGTGATTTTCCCAGAGCCACGCAGCTTTGCGTCTGTGCTGGGATGCAAACCCAGGTCTCCCTGAATCCTGCACTTTCTCTGTGGTCAGACAAGTCAGTGGAACTGGCCTTGTGATCGAAATGGAGCTTCCTCCCTCCACACTGGGGTTCTGTCCCTACTGCTAAGGTAGAAGACAGAAATCTAGCAATTGGCCACCCCTACCTGCTGTGATGGCAACAGTTGTGGATAGAATGTAGCCCACACTGGCAATCAAAGACGAGTCGTACATCTGTGAGGCTTGACTTAAAAAGCTGCAATACAAAAGCACTCTGGTGAGTAGGCTGTGGGATGTCGTCAAGGCTGAGGTGACAGCTGAGGACTACCAAAAGAGCTGGTTTGAAATGTGAAGGCAACTCATGAAGGAACAGTCCTTGGTTTTATAAAGGTGCCATCCTTGTGTATCTCTGGATCTAGGGTCCATGCTTTGCTCCTATTCTTCTCATAGACAATAACCTGAGGCTCATCCCCATTCCCCTAGGAGGCCATGCCTTCCTGTTCTCACACCTATGACCACATGGTTCTCATCACCAGAAATGCCCTTCTCCTTACCGCTGCGTTCCCTGCATACCCACCCCACTAAAAAGAGCCATTTCTGGTCTCTTAAATACTCCACGAAATTCTTATATCATTTATCACATTCTGCCTATTGTTACAGTATTTTTTTTAAAAACAAATTTTCTTCTTAATTAAAAAATAATATGATCATTGCAATAAATACAGGAAAAAGAGAAAATTGGAGTCCTTCGTAGTCTCTCCATCTAGGATAAACACTGCCATCATTTTGGAATATATCCTTTGTCCTTTCTCTGCATAGTGTTTTAGTTATTGTGTAACTGCTTACACCATAACATACTTCTCACTCAACTGTAATTGTCGATTGACCAGGCTGCCCCGCCACCAGGGCTGTGAGTGCCTGAGGACAGATACTGTTACTTCCTTGCCTCTGTGTGTGGAAAGCCCATCATGAGCCCCAGGAGGCAGGCAGGGCATTTGATTGTCTTTGTGATCCCCTGGAATGGTTGGCAGAGAGCTTTGCAGGGGCTCAGCGGTGATGACGGGAATTGTTGTAGGACTAAGAACAGTAATAATCAACATTGGCATAGTAGTAAGATTCATAAAAGATGATGCTATTTACCCAATGTTATCCTGGGGACTATCCTAAATGCTTTATGTGATTCTCTCAGGAAGGGACTGTTATTTTCATTTGCGGTTGAGGAATCTGCCTCTTAGAGAAGCTGAGAGGAGGTGGCAGAGCAGAGAGAGGGGTGTGGGCCAGGGAGCCGGATGCCTGCATTCAAATCTCAGCTCCACCACTTCCTGGCCTTTTAACCTCACTTGCTAAGGTTCTTCGTGTGCAAAATGAGGATAGTATCACCTGCCTGAAGGGGTGTTGTGAGGATGAAAGGAATTCGAGTTCATGTGAAAGCAATGAGAATGGAGCCAGCTTACACTGGGCACCCTGTCAGCAGCGGTCACTCCTATGATCCCTTGTGGCCATGCTGGTGGACAGTGAGCCCAGGCTGCTAGAGTCTGGGCCTGACCTGCCCAGGGCGGATCAGCTTTACACACTGCACTGAAACCTGCCCAGTGCACCCTCCTCTCCCCAGGCAGGCCTGTCCCATGCCCTTCCAGGCCCACTACTGGATACTAGGTCTCAGACAAGAACAAAGCCCAGGCCTGCCCTCAGAACTGCTGCTTTTGACTTAAGAGAAATGATTACCTAACTCTTTGACTTGGGCAGATTTGGGGAGATTTCTCGAGGACAAGAAATGACAGCCTTTTGTTTTCCACCTTGTAGACAAATAGGTAGGTGTGTCAAGGGATGGCACACTTCTTCTGAAGTCCCTGAAATGGATGCCTGCCTTGGAGCAGATGGGAAGTGAGGCCGCCTCCAATCACGCACTTCTCACATTTTGAGGCAGAAGGTCAAACACAACCACCCCAGGCTCGCCTTTCAAGGAGCAGAGCCCCTCCATGCGACAACTCAGCGAATTAGCAGCCCTCTCACTCACAGTGGGTGCCAGACCCTGGCGGTAGGCTGTGTCTGAACCCTCTGCCTTCCTATGGCTTCGAAGACGCATGTAATCAGGCCCAGAAAATGGAAGAGCCCGCGTGTCGAGGCCCAGCAGGAGAAGAACCGTAACTCACGCGGCTTGATAGACGGCGGTCGCCACCATGCACACGAACATCACGTAGAAGATGGGGTAGTCCAGCTGCAGGTTCCCCTGGATGGACAAGACGAGCATCCCCGCCACCGCCTTCACCGTCACCACTGTCATGGAGCCTGCAGAAGGTACGTAATGGGGCAAGTGGGGGTCTCAGGGACATGGAGAGAGTCAGACCCCACAAGGCAGTTTATCGCCCCAAAGGGCTTTGTCAAAAAAGATGGAGGGAACACTGGCACGACGAGGCCAGTGATCCGCGCGGCGAGAAGACACCATCCGTACCAGACCTCGTCCTTCTCCCATGAGACGCCCGCCATCTGTGCTGCTACACCAAAGAAGGGAGGAGAGGAAAACCTCAACGGGTGTCTCCAAACGTCACTTCTAGACCCTGGCAAGAAGAGACTACGGACGAGTTCAGGTCCCCGGACCCCAGGGCAGCAGCACTGTCCCTGCAACACCACGGGAGGTCGGAACGGTCTTCGAACGAATAAATGAACTTCTTCTGGGTATCATTCTCGTGGCAATCACAGAAAAAGCGTGTAGTGTATAAAGACCTTTTTTTTTTTTCTTAAGTGCTCCCTCAATTGTATTTTTAAAGATACCTCTTTAAATGAAATCCTACCATGTGCTACGACATGGATGGACCTAGAGGTTTTTATGCTGAGTGAAATAAGTCAGAGAGAGAAAGATAAATACCACATGATTTCACTTATGTGCGGAATCTAAGGAACAAAAAGGACAAACTAATCAAAAACAGACTCACAAATATAGTGGACAATTTGGTGATGGACAGAGGGGAGGGGGGTTGGGGGCAGGGAGAGTAGGGTGAAGGGTTTAAAGAAGTACAAATTAGTAGTTGATAGTTGGGTACGAGGATGGGGAGCATGACATAGGGAATGCAGTTAGCATTAATATGATGGTTAAGTGGAGGGCCAGGGGACGGAGGGAGCATTTGGGGGCGGGGGGATCGTTTTATGAACAATATAGATGTCTAACCAACGTACTGTATACTTGAAACTAATTTAAATAAATAAATTTATTAAAAAAAAATACCTCTTTAGACAGAGGTCTCCAAATGCTCTGGAATCCTACCCCTATCCATATGCACATACTTTTTCAATATGTGTTTACACATTTTCAAATTAGTCATGTAACACTGTGCTTATATGGTGTGTACCTTATAAAACCTGTGCAGGAAATATCATTTAAAAGGTGGAGAGCAAAATAAATATAAGTTCTAATATTTTCTTCCCACATACCTGGTGGGCCATCCTGTTCAACTTACCATGGAGACCACTGCTTTACCTAGTGGTACAGAAATGACTCCCAACTTTCAACTGTCGGATTCCCTCATCAAAGCAGGAGTTAAAAGAAACCACCCCCAACTCCGGTACAAATGAAGCCCCTTATTGTAGCTGAAATGCTCTGCTTTTCTGTTTTTCTCAGCTTAGCTCATTTTGCCTTCTCCCGCCAACAGCCCGTCACACACAGCGACTTCTGGGCCCCTCAGCTGCACAGACTGTAGCTTTTAAACATCAGCAGCCAGTTAGGACAGGCACTTTCATCAGGCTATCCTTGTTGGTAAGGAGACAGGAGAGGGGCCAGTGTGCCTCAGAACCTTCTGGCCTTCCTATTCATCAGGAGGGAACGTTTTGGGACTGTGACCTTCCAAGAACAAAATCACCAGGGAATGGATCACCAACACACGGAACAACATGGATGAACCTCTATGACATGCTCAGTGAAAGAAGCCAGTCACAAATACCCACACATAATTTATACAATATGTCCCAAAAGGCAAATCCATAGAGACAGAAAGTAGATTAGTGGTTGGCCAGAGGCTGGGAGCGGGGAGGAATGGGGAGTAACTGCTAATGGGCAGAGGGTTTCTTTTTTGGGTGCCAAAAAATTCTGCAATTTGATTATGAAGATGGTGGTACAACTTCGTGAATATACTAAAGATCACTGAATTGTGTACTTTAAGCAGGTAAACTTTATGGTATGTAAATCGCATCTCGATAGAATTGTTTTTAGAAAAATTAAAAAGAATCAGTGCTGTCATAAGGTGACACCTGTGTGTGGCTGATGGCCTGTTGCAGGAGTGGGGCTCACTGTGGGAAGGACGGAAGGGAAACGCCATATATGGGGCACTTGTGCTCATCTGCTTTCGTTCCCCTCTCCCCGAGATTTGGGTGTCCTCTCATGCCAATTTTTAGAGGACAGTGTGGCTTAAACAGGGAGCGTGACTAGGAGGCAGCAGTAGGGTTTCACCCACCCACTGTTCCTTCCCCAGGAAGAACAGGTATTTCTCACGGCTCTGTTTAGTAATCAAATGCTATGCAAGCTTAGAGCCTTCCCCCAATCTGATTTAGGATCGCACCCATCCCTTGAAAAGAAAAGAGAAGAGATGTGAAAAGGAAAGGAAAGAAAAAAGAAGAGCAAAATCAATTCTTGCCTTTGAACCCAGAATGACTTTCTAACCTCTGACTGGTTTTACATGTACCCTAAGGACTCAGTTGTTGGAGCTTGGTCCACCTCTGACTTCTCTGAAATAACCTCTCAGCCCTCCTCTCCCTTCCTCTGCCTTCTTCGCTGCAGTTGTCACTGACCCAATGTGTATTACCTACATATTTGTCCACTGGGTTACTGTGGTTTCCTCCCTTTAGAATGGAGACGCCCCGAGGGCAGGGCTTTGTCCTGTGCACCACTGTAGCCAGTTACCGGCATCGTTTCTGGCACTTAGGAGACTTGGTATTTGAGCAAGAACGCTGAGTGCAGCCAGCAGCGTGACGGAACTGACGGGAGCTGCCTCCAGCCCGCAGGGACCTTCTCCTGCTACTGGCCAATGGCAAAACTCAGCCACCCAGACCCCCACTCACCGAGTAACGCCACCAAGAGAAGGATCACGATGATGTTGTTGGCGTTCTTCTCCTTGTAGAAGTACAGCAGCAAGCAGAACAGAATGATCTCCACGAGCTAGGAAAACAGTAAGGCAGGATTTCAGTGGGGGCCACAGACATAGGCAAGACCTGGAGACCCCGATGGGCTGGGCCAGAGGTTATGCAGCTGACTTCACCAGTCACAGACCCTTGGAGTTGAAAGGGAATTAAAACACCCAGCACTCCCCGAACTACTGACTGACATTCTGTGGACGAGAAGGGCACGCTGAGTGAACCTCTCTAATCCCTGGACAACGCTGAGAAGGACTTCGCCTCACGGCAGAGGTTCGAGGGTGAGGTGCAGGCCTCGTGACCATCCTGTCTTGGACAGCCAAGATTCAGGAGGCCAGGATGGTCTCTTCTCACTTCACTGCTTCCTGGGTAACCCCATTAAACTGGGGGTCAAGGAGGGAGACGTCTGTTCACAGAGAAGAGCTCTTTGGTGAAGCATCTAAGTATACGTGCCCCTTACCCCCTAACCAAGCCTCCAATGCGTGCAGCCTAGAAGAGTAGAAAGAAGAGGACGTTTGGAGTCAGGAAGGCCCAGGTCTGAACTTGGATCTGCTTCTAAACTAGTTGTGTGACCCTGAGTAAGTCACTTTAACGTCTCTAAACCTCAGTCACCTCCTCTGTGAAATAGGGATAGTTCTTACCTTACAGGGCCATAATCATAGCTTACACTTAATGAACTTGAAAATAAGCCAGGTACTATTCTAAGCATTTTATCTATACTTAACTCATTAAAGCAGCACAATAATTCTATGAAGTAGGTACTAACATAATCTCAAGGTAGTAAATGGCAGAGGCAGGATTTGAACCTGGATAGTCTGGCTCCAGAGCCAATGTGCTTTTCCATTAAGCTATACTGTCTAAAGACAGGGAGCCCCATGCCTGGTGTTTAGAAGGCACTCAATCAGTAGAATCTTACAATTAGACAACAGCAAACCTGAAGTTTTAGAAGTTCCTCCACTTTGAATCAACAACTTGCCCTTTCTACTCCTTCAAGGCCCAGACATTTGGCAATACTTTCCCAAGTAGTAAAGCCAGCCCTAGCACTCAGCGAAACTAAAGCAGAAAATTTCAACAATGGCTCAGCTCCATATGCCTACCCCGACCTCCTACCAAAGTTTATTATTATAAAAACCAATGTAGAAACATTAATGGGCATTTTGAAAAGAAAATTTTAGAAAATTCCTCATAATTGGAGACCATAAAACACAGCTGTTTTTATTTTCCTGTGTCTTCCTGTCTTTGTCACAGTGAATACATATTTTATGTCCTTGTCATCAAAGTGAATGCACGATTTTGTATTGGGCCGTTTTTTAGTTACCGTAAACAATTTTCATGTTTTACAAAGTTGTCATAATTATCCCTAATGGCTGCAGAATACTCCATCAAGCAGATGGAGAGTTACTTAACATTTCCAACCATCTTGCGTGCATCGACTAGAACCCAATTTTTTGGCCATTCTTCACGGTGCTTAAATGAATGCTGGAATAGCACTTGGTGTCCTATCGCAAGATGGCTGTGTGTATTTTGGTGCCTCCTGGTAGATCCCGAGTGCCATGAGCATATGTCATTTATGGCACATAGCAGACCTTCAAAAATATTTATTGAATTTGATTTGGTCTCATAGTCATAATTAAGGAAGACAAACTGAATTGGTCACTGAGCATCTGCCAAAGTGCTGGGTGGTTTCCACACTACCTTGTGTCTCTCCCAAGAACCATCCCAGGTCCTGTGACTCCCGTCAGCTTACAGAGGAGGCAGAGCTTCTGGTTAAGTGACTTGGCCAAGGTCACACAGCACGTAAGGGCGCCCAGGACTCCCTGAGAGAAAAGCTTTTCCCGAAGAGGTGGGCCTTTCACTCTGTCCGGCAGACATTTCTTCATGCCCACCAGGTAGATGCTGGGGCTGGCTGGCAGTAGGGAAAGGACACAACCCCAACCTTGGGGAAATCTTCCTTCTGCCTTGTGGACAATCTGAGGAAAAAGTACATTCTGGGGCCTCTAGAGCAGTCCCAGGCTGCTTGTGTCAGATGCAACACAGTGAACACCATTGTCATTAGGCCATGGTGAAGGAAGGTGACGTCAGGCCAGGTCATCAAGTCCAGCTCTGCTCTCATGAGACTCGAAACAAGTGGCTAACCTCCCAGAGCTCTGATTTTTCTCATCCAGAAAATGGTGAGAAAAAAAACCCCACATATATTATAGGGTTGTTGAGAGAATCTGAGAAGACACAAAATGAATGTTTAGCATGGTGCCAGGCATGGAACAGGAATATACCAGTAGCTTTATTGACAACTTTGGATATTTTCCTTGATTAGTTTATTTGCAGAACTAACACAAGCTGTCACTGGGGCAGAGGGCCGAGCTCAGGCTGGGGGTTTAGGAGACAAATTTTCCAGCATCTCCCTCATTTCTATCAGTTTTTATTAGTCGTGTGATACTGGACAAGAAGAAAGAAATAACATTCTGCAATTGTTTAGAATTTTAACTTTTGTTCTTACCACAAACGTTTTAAATGCTTACGTAGAAATTTTGGATGATACATAAAGATGAAATAAAAACTCAGTCATAATTCCATCTCCCAAAGACAACTACTGATGAAATTTGTTTTTCCCTCTAGCCCTTTATGGATACATTATATGTACACACCTACAAATACCTCTAAAAAATGAAGTTATCATATGACATATGCTGTTTTAGACACTACTCAGGATGTAAATGAAAAAAGCATTTCCCCATGAATTACACATTCTCCACAAGCACAGTCTTCAGTGCTGTGAAACATGAACTATGTCATGATTCACACAAATCCCCTATCGCTGGGTATTCAGCTTTCTGGTTTCTAGGACTCGATCCCCCCTCCCGCCACCTCAGGTGGAAGGACCAGAGGCTTCTCTTACCATGTACAAGAGAAAATGCCAGCTCACGAGGTGCCTGGTGATGTTCTCGCCTGTCATCTTCTCGTGGCTGTTGGGAGCAAACGTCACCAGCAAGTAGGTGCCCACGATGGCCAAACCGCAGCCGACAAAGGACAAGACGTAGCGCCCTGCAGGGAAGGGGAGGCTGTCACGGGGCTTAGTGCAGGTGCCGGCCGCAGGCCAGTATGTGCTCCTGGGGCAACAAGGCTCACCTGTTATTGTTTGTATTTTTGTTTGTTTTTCTTTCTTTCTTTCTTTCTTTCTTTCTTTCTTTCTTTCTTTCTTTCTTTCTTTCTTTCTTTCTGTTTTTTTTTTTTAAAGGCTATCTTCCTTAATGTGTTTTAAAAATAACGTTTAATGTGAAAAAAATTTTAAAAAGGTGTAGCATGCATAAAAAAGCAGTTGATCAATTCTCATGAAGTGAGCACATCCATGGAACCAGCACCCAGATCAAGAAAGGGATGTTAGTGGGACCCGCAAATCCCCACGTGTCCCCTTTCAGCCACTAGACTCCACCCCCAGGGTGACACGTTGACTTCTACCAGCATTGATAGTTTGCCTGGTTTTGTACTCTTTTTCTTTTTCGTTCTTTTTTCTTTTTTCTTTGTGTGTGTGTGTTTCCATTTGTTTTCTTTTTATTTTTTATTTCTATTTTTCAGGTTTTTTCTTTTTATTCTTTTTCTTTCTTTTCTTTTCCTTTTTTTTGGTTTTGTACTTTACATACATGAATTCATACAGTATGTTCTCTTGTGTCTGCACTCATGCAAGATGACGTTTCTGAGATTCATTTGTATCCTGAGCTTCCTTCATTCTCACTGCTACACAGAAGTCAATTGTGTGAATCTGACACAATTTATCCATTCTACTGCTAATGGGCATTTAAGTAGTCTCCAGTCTTGGGTTATAGGAAATAATGTTGCTATAAACTTCTGCAATGCCATTCGAAAAACGTAGCTATGTATTTCTGTTGGGTATAAAACTAGGCATGTAATTCCTGGGTCATAGGATATGTGGGTATTCAGTTTAGTAGTTACCGTCAAATCGTTTTCTAGAGTGGTTGTACCAATTTACATGTCTACCAGTAGAGTATGAGAGTAAAATTATGTATTTTTTTCTTCATTTTAGCCATTCAGATGTTGCACTGTGGTTTTAACATGAATTTCACAAGGAATATTTTAAAGCTAGAATCACTTTTATAGGCAAGATAAAAAACCAAATAAAGCAAAACTTCCAAAGCAAACCTTCAGCACCTACCACGTTCCTTTTAAAAACTACCTCGTCCTTTCCCAACTGGCTGTTTAACCTACTCCCAAGGGACCTGTCTAAACACTATCAATATTCTACTCCATAAACCTGTCAGACAGAGCTGTTAGTGGCCCAGGAGGGCATGCTTCTGGGTAAATGACAGAGTTTCCTGACTCTTCCCCAGGGTCCTGTGACAATCCAGTTAAACCCTGTGGAACTGGCAAACAGCCTCTTGAGGCCCAGCCCAGGCCCAGGCAAGCTGAAAAGAACTGTGAGTTCTGACCGCAGGCCTCTGGATTTATCTGGGCTAGAACTAACTATATCTATGTCATTCCACTGTTTCCAGAAAATATGACACCACATTAAATGTCTCTTATTTTCATTCTAGGTCTTATAAGGTGCCCCAAAACCAGTTGTTCAATTGTTCAATGAATGAATGAACCATGTCAACTCAACAGAGTAAGTTCTGTGCTAAGATACACAGTCTGTTATCTTTTCTTCAGGTGGGATTAAGTCTCACTCATTTCCATGCCTACAGTATCCAGCACAGATCTAGTGAATGTTTGATGAATTTAATGGAATGTTTGGCAGGCAGTCATGTACGGCTGTGCAGGTTGCTCACTGCTCAAGGGCACCTAGCTGAAGGGGTGAGGAGGACCAAAATCTAGCCCATGCTCTGCTCTCTAAGTCATGTGTCCACAGAACTGCAGATACCCGGAGGGCCCATCTTTTTCATTCATGTAGGACACTGCCAGACTAGCATGCCTCTTACTCCAGAACTACCTAGAGTGACCCTGGAAGGGACATAAAGCAGAACAAGCCCAAGGCCCCCACCCCCCAAATCAGGACTATTGCAAATCACTATGAGTCTTTTGGTCTTCTTGGCATTATTTGTTTGCTAAGTAGTAGTTCTGCTTTTTTTTTTTTTTTTCAGTGTAAGACTCATTTCTTTTTTAGCCTCCTAGCCCCGTCTTTCATTCTATACCAAAGATTCAGAAGAGTGGTTCCCAAACCTGGCTGTGTTTCTGTAGCATCTTGGGAGCATCTTCTCCTTGACATTTTGTTTTGAAAACATTTCAGACACACAGAAAAGTGGAAAGAGTTGTATAGTAAGCACCCATAGTCCTACTACCTAGGTTCTAAATTAACGTTATACTTGCTTTATCATATTTCTATCTGTTCTCTTCATCCTTCCATCCATTCATCAAGCTATCTTATTTGTTTATTTTTGTTTACATTTCAAAGCAAGTTGCAGACAAATATACTTCACTCTGGGGAGCTTGATAAGAATGCAAATGTTCAGGCCCCAGCTCAGATTCAAAATCTCTAGGAATAGAGCCTGGGCTACCATCGTGTCACTCTTTAACTCCTAAGTATAGTTTAGAAGGCCCTACAGCATCCACACCTCCATGCCTCCTTGCTCTCATGTCCTTCCCTCATCACCCTCCAGCTACAATGACCTTACTGAAATGGACACACGAAGCTTATTCCTGTCTCAGGGCCTTTGCACCTGCTGTTCCCTCTACATGGAACCTCTGCCTACAGATGTTGGCATGGTCTCTGTATCAAAAATCACCTCTTCAGACAGTCTAACTCTAACTAGTCTAGGTAAAGTTTTCCTATGTTCCTAAATGTCCAAGAAGCATTCTGTTTTCTCAGATGCACTAAGATATAGAACCATTTTATTTAGTTTACTTGTTTATTATATGCCATCTTCCCCAACACACACACACACATACTCAACTATAATCTCCATGAGAACAAGTACCACATCTGTCCAATTGTTATATCCCTGGCACCCACAACAGAGGGTGGCACTTAGTAGGTATCTTAGGGGAACACATCTTCTCCACTCCTCGGGTTTCCATGTAGCGGGACCTCCAATGGACCAAATAACACTCTGCCTCTTGCCCTACTGGCCCACATTTCTCAACTGAGTGGAGCTAATGTATCAAAAGAATTTATACAATGAAGCTTTGTTCTTTTTCTTTCCTTTCCTGTCCCAGACTATGTGAGGCAGTAATTCTAGGTAAGTGTTTCATTCTGTAAACCAAAATGTTTCCTTAGGAGACTGTTTGGGGGGAGAGTTCACTTGGCTGCACACCTAAGCTGCATGCCCTAATTTAGCTTTTATTGATAATAAAGCAAAACTTCTGATCTCCCTCTGTGTTTATTTCCCATTGCTTTAGAACTCAGGGAAATAGAGTGCCTTTTATTGGGCCTCCTAAAATCCCAACAATAGATGCTCAATAAATATTGATTGAATGGAATGACTGAAAGCCCATTTTAAAAAGTCTCACAGATGATTCTGACATGTAGCCAGGTTTGGGAACCACTGATTAAAGACTGATGTGGGTGGAATATCAAACTACAGAGGAGAGCGGAGAATAGATGATCTCTAAATTGTGGTGAGCTGGTTTTACAACGAAAAATAGCACACGCGTAAAATTAAGAACAGTGGCTCAAATCAGTGAACTTACTCAGAAAGTCTTTAGGTTTCCATTTTTCTTTGATGAATATGATTCCTATGATGGCACTAGCTATTAAAAAAAGAAGCACAGGGAAAAAAGAATTGAGGCTGCCATCAGTCAAATGGAGTCCTTTGGCCCATGCCCTTTGGGTTGGCTCATCTGCACTGAAGCTTGGAACTGCCTAACCTCTCACTCATGCTCTCAAGAGCTCAGGCCCTTCTGGTTCCTCTGCTATTCCATCTCGGAAAGGGAGGCTTCTCTCTGAGCCTTCCTGAGG
This sequence comes from Eidolon dupreanum, assembly GCA_028627145.1. NCBI lineage: Eukaryota > Metazoa > Chordata > Mammalia > Chiroptera > Pteropodidae > Eidolon > Eidolon dupreanum. Next base: position 11,552,810 of record CM053502.1, on the reverse strand, counting down.
ATTTTCTACAAGGCCAGGAGAATTGTGTGTTGAGTACTTGTGCTAAGGGCAGTTTACACAAGTTATTTATGACACATTCACTCTTTAAAGTGGTTGCTATTATCATTCCTATCTGAAAAATGGGGACACTGAGGCTAAGAGCGGTGAAGCACCCACTCAGGATCATGCAGCTGATAAGTGAAGGCTAGACTTGAACCCAGGACTGTCAGAGCTGCTTGTTCCTTCCACTGCAATGCCTACCCCTGACATCTTCCCCTGCTTATTTTTCTCCCGTCCAAGTTTGCAGATGTACTCAAACTTCCTGCGACCACCCTAAAGGATAGTGACTGCCCAAAGCTCTGAGAATTTTGAGGCCCTATCAAGGATGGAATGCTATGGTTGATTAGTAATGTCCGCCTTGGCCACAGAAAGGATGCTCAGTTGCCATGAATATTCCATCCCTGGCATAGAAGAGGCCCTCTTAGTTCCAGGAGGAATAAGACTCAAAATATGAATTTTTCCTTTAAGAGCAGGATAGAGCTTCCAGGCAGTATAGTGCTTGCCAGCAAGATGAAAGGAAACATTTCAAAGCAAGTTCATTGTCCTATGTACAAACACTATTGTTCAGTAATCTCCTAATATCTTCTAAGAAGAAAATAACATTTTTCTAATTCTATTTGTGACCTCATGGACATGAAAGCTCTTTTGTCTTTTAGCTGGTTCAAATGTTACAAAATACTGGTTCAGTGATTATAGAAATTACAGAAAAATGATGTTTTAAAAATAGTACCAATTGATGTAAAAAGATCTGAGAATAAGCAGAAAAACTTAGAGCCATATAGACCAGAGGTCTATAAAAGCTTAGGTTACCTTGACAGAGTTAGGATGAATAGGTTAAAGTTTATCTTCCTTCTGGAGCAGATATAAGAAATAATTCTGATAAACTTTCTGAATCTTAAACAGATTCTGGAGATAGGCAGCCTAGTTCATATTCCAGCCCTCCTCTCTAGCTGTGTGACTTGGGGAAGATAAGTTCCCCACTCTGTGCCTCAGTCTCCTCATGTGCAAAATGGGAATAATAACAGTGTCTCCCTCAAAAAGGCTGCCGGGAAGATTAAAAGAATTAATATCTGTAAAGTGCTTAGAGCAGGGCCTGGTGCATAGGAAGCCTTTTGTCTATTTTTGTATTCCTGTTATCATCAAAGCAAAAGCTGATTTGTTTAATGAGTTTAATGTGGGTCCCTGGGGAGGGATGTGGGAGACCCCAGTCTTACCTATCACGGAGACTGCGCTGAGGGGCACGATCAGCGAAAGTGGGGCGAAGGCGTAGGAGGCAAACACGCCGAGCTCACCCAGCAGCATCAGGAATAGGCCCAGCCACCATGTCTTGGTCTTGAAATAGGCCCGGGGGTCCTTGGAGCCTGCCAGGCGGATGTGGCAGTACTTCTAGAAATCCGAGAAAGGATGCCATTTGCCCAGATGTTTGGGGGAAAAGACGCTACGATGCATGTATCCTAAATCAACCTCCTACTCTTATTTGGGAAGATCTGTCAGGTGTTTTTGGGGTCCCTACTCAGAGAAGAGTAAAGCAGTAGCGATCGAAATACTAGACAGTCATTCTGAGAGCGTAGTTCTCAAATTGGCTGGGACGCCTTAAAAATTCCTTGGGAAGCTTTGAAAAAATACACATGCCTAGGCCTCATCCTCAGAGGGTAGCTGGGAGGCCTGGAAATATGCATTTCTAATGCATGTTACAGACAGTGTGCAGTCTGGGTGGGAGCCATGATCTAAGGACCCCACTTTAAAGCATGGCCTTAGGTTGATCTTCGCCCTCTAACAGCAATGCCCAAGATTCGGGGTGCTCGCTCAACTATATTCCCTTCTACAAATGTGCTGGCAGCTCTGGTGGGCAGCCCTGTAGGTATCAGCAAACACTGCCCTCCCTTGGGTGGATACTCGGCCCAGTAGGGCGAATATTTTTTGTTCCGGGAATTCATGAACTTGGGACATAAAAACTGAGGTAGCGACCGAAGAAAGCTAGGAAATCATGCTGACTTAGAGGGCCAAGGCTGCCTTTTGGGGAAGATCATGGTGGGAGCTACAGAGAAGCAGATACAGATGCAGAGATGCTGGTCTGTAGAAAGAAGAGCATGAGCCAGACAAGTAGCTAAGAGACCATGCAGCCTCAGAAACACACCCACATGGTGTGCCTGGGAGCTGAGATGTACCAGGTACACATGTGCATTTATGTGCCTGCTCCAGGGAGGGAGAGCAGTTCATTGCAGCTAGAAGCTGGGTGCCACTGGGGGAGACGAGGTGGCCACTGTGCTGTGGGATTATTCTGTTCACAGGTGTCAAGTCTTAGTCTGAGTTTCCCAGAAGCAGCCCCTGAGACAAGGCCTTAGGAGAAAAGAGCTCATTTGGGAGATGATTCCAGGAAGCACAAGTAAGGGAGTGGAAAAGTGAGACAAGGAAAGAAGAAGAACCAATGGGGAGTGTATTAACAGATGAGTTAGTGTCTTGGGAAATTGGGGCTCGGTCCCACTGGGGACCCTCTGAGAAACCCTATGAACTCACCAGATGGGCCAAGGGGATCTGGGGCAGGGCAGCCAGAGACTTATAAGTAATGGAGAGGGCTGTCATCAGAGCTGAGGGGTGATGGAGGAAATAAGAGGGCAAAGAATCAAGAGAGATTCTGGAACAATCCACAAGGTATTGTCCCAAGCCCAGCCCAGGGACAGAGTGGGCAAAGTCCCACAGAGAGGAGGCAGCTGGGCAACACCAGATTCCCTCCCTGGCTTATCAGCTCTGTCTCTGCCCCACAGTGTTGGTGACTGAAACTTACCTGGAGGTTAAGTGCAATGCTGACCACAAGGTGCCCAAATATCGCCAAGAGAGCGCCGATCAAGTTTTCCTGTAAGGAAAGTTCACAGGGGCAGATATGAGCTGGGTCTAAGTTAGGGGGTTCCCCAGAAACATTTGAAACCCAACTGTTTGCTGTCCCAAAACAAAACCAGAAAACTATCCATCACAAAGCCACACCCCGGACCCTCTACTGGAATTTGACTACCCAAGGTTACTCTGACTGCCTTGCTGATGATATACAAAACACTGCCCCAAATTAGACACTTCCAGAAAGCATCATCTTTTGTCCACAGGTCACAATGACCTGATAAGGCCTACTCTGCTATTCTCTTTAATGTACTGACTCACCATGGCCTGGAGCAGGAAAGTAACATTCAGAAATCAGAATTTACAAGAGAAACACAGGCAGAGATACTATTTGCTGTTTTATCCTCATGGAATCTTCATGTTCCTAGAGGGGTCACAGTTACTCTTTTATCTGGCTAAGTTGCTTAGGGCATTTTAAATGATTTAATTTATAAAAATTTAATCTCCATTATCTTAAGGATAAAGTTCAGATTCCTTGGCATGGCATTGTTTTTAATTTTAAAAAAATTACCAAACATTTATTCATTGTAGAATAATTAGGAAATATAGTTAAATAAAAAGAACAATAACAACAATGTAGAAAAGCTATCTGTAATTCTAAAGCCCAGAGATAATTACTGTGAACATTCCAGTTCTTGTTTTTGTAAACACTTTTTCTGTCCATAAATTTAGATATAACTGGCAATGTTAATTGATTTTATAAAAATAAGATTAGAATCTGTTTTATAACGTGTATTTTTTTTACTTAAGATATTATAAACATTCCCATAAGGCACATTTAATTCATCATTTTTAATAAAAGTCAATTAATTTTTCTACATGATGTGAGGAAAGAAACCAACTTTCTTCTTTTACATGTAGCTATCCAGTTGTCCTTGCATTTGTCGAAAAGACTATTCCCTTCCCCATTCAGCAGTTTTAGCAACCTTGTCAAAAATCGATTGACTTAGACATATAGGTCAATTATAGACATATAAGTTTATATCTGGACTCTACTGATTTGTATGTCTATCCTTACATCAGTACCATATTGTTTTGATTACTGTAGCTCTGTAGTAATTTTTGAAATCAAGAAGTTGAAATCCTCCAACTTTGTTCTCTTTTTTTCCAAGATTGTTTTGGCTACTTGCTGCCTCACATTTCTATATGAACTTTAGGATGAGCTTGTCTCAGGTATTTTCTCATTTCTGTGAATACAGCGAGGAGATATCTTCATAGAGCCATTGATTATTTAGGAGCCTGTTGTTTAATTTCCACATATTTGTGAATTTCCTTTTGTTACTGATTTCTCATTTCATTCTACTGTGACAAGTAAACATATTTTGTATGATTTCAATCTTTTAAATTTATTGACATTTGTGTTGTAGCCCAATACACGCTCCATCCTAGAGAATGTTCCACATACACTGAACAATAGTATTTTAGACAGAACAATGGGTGGGATGTTCCATAGATGTCTGTTAGGTCCAGATGGATTATTGTGTTGTTCGAGCCTTCTATTTCCTTCTGATCTTCTACTGGTTGTTCAATCCATTGTGGAAAGTAGGGTACTGAAGTCTCTAACTATTACTGATGAACTATTTCTTCTTTCTATTCCATCAATTTTTGCTTCATGTATTTTGAGGCTGTTAGGTGCATACATCTTATAACTGTTTTACCTTTTGATGGACTGACTCTTTTATCATTATATAATGTCCTTTGTCTCTTGTAACATTTGTCTTAAAGTCTATTTTGTCTGATGTTAGTATAGCCATTCCAGGTCTCTTTTGGTTACTATTTGCATGGAATATCTTTTCCCATTGTTTTACTTTCAACCTATTTTTGTCTTTGAGTCTCTTGTAAATAGCAATATATGGGCGTCAGGTTTTTAAAAAATCTATTCTACCAATTTCTACTTTTTAATTGGAGCGTTTAATCAATTTCCATTTAATATAATTTCTAATAGGAAAGATATCCGCCATTTTGCTATTGTTTTCTATGTCTCATGTCTTTCTGTTCCCTAGTTTCTCCATTACTGCCTTCTTTTATGTTAAATGTATATTCTAGTGTAAGCTTTTAATTCCCTTGTCATGTCTTTTACTATATATTTTTGAGTTATTGTCTTAACGATTGTGCTTTAGGATCGCAACTACCATCGCAATTTATAACAATCTAGTTTGGATTAATACCAATTTAATTTTAGTAGTATACAAAATTTTGTTCCTCCATCTCTCTTCCTTCCCTGTATGTTATTATTGTTGCAAATTTCTTCATTACTTTTTAAAATGTAGTCACCTGATATGAGTGGGCAGAATTCTGCATTCTTTTTATTTAAAAATGATATTCAGTTGGGTTCTCCATCTCTCTCTTGTCTTTACTGATCAAGAGAAGATACTATATTGATGTTTCCTAAATAAATGGCTTGATCTGAGCACAGGTAAATGGCAATAAAGGAAAAGTGTGATACATGTCATTAGAGAGAAGTGCTAAAAAAGTGGTAGAATTTAAGAGGAGGAACTCATTCTGGCACAAGGTCTGAAATACTTGGCTCCAGTGTCATATGGCAAAGGCCATGGAAGAGCTGTAACTAATATCAAGGCTCTTGGACTTCCAGCCTGAGTTCTTTTCATATGTCCGGCCTCCTGTTCCAACCCCCACATGGGATCTAACACACTCAATCAACATTTGCGGACAGAAGAGGACTTCAGAAGGCAACTTACAGTGGACAAAATTTCTTGTTAACTTTGGAAGGATACCATGTCTCCTAAGGAACTGCTCCAGCACAATAAGTGGGTGGGAGGGTGGTTAGTCAGAGGTCAGGCTCTAGAGTCAGGTAGACCTTAGCTTAAATCCAACCTCCATAACCCATGACAGCATGACTTCAGTATATCTCTGAGGAGCTGTTTTCTCAACTATCAAATGGAGTTATTAAGAGTACTTACTTTCGAGGTGGATGCAAGAATAAAATAAGATCGTCTCATGGAAATAATGAAACACAGTTCTTGGGCTCATGGAAACAGATTTCTTTATCACAGGACTTCTCAGAGACATCAGTAAATATTAGCTATCATAGTTTAAAACATCCATCAGCCAATAATCGGTTCAATAATCAAGAGAACCTTCTATGTGCTAGGCCTGTGCTAGTGGGAGGTGATCAGGTCTACTCGAGAGAGCTCAGCTTTTGGGAACTGACAGACCAGGCTTGTGAAGATTAGAAATAATGATGACAATGATAATGACAAACATTTACTGAACACTTACTATGTGCCCATTACTATTCTAAGTATTTTATACATATTAATTTGTTTAATCTTAACGACAAGCAAACTTATAAGATAGGCACTATTATTATCTAACTTTACAGTGAGGAGACTGAGGCACAGAGGATAAGAGGTAGACGGTCAGTGGCTGAGGCAGGACTGGAACGCAGGCAGTCTCACACTAGAGCCCCTGCTCTAAACTACCATGTCAAACTACGTAATATATAAAGTCTAGAACAGTGCCTGACACAGGACAGGTATTCAATAAACAGCATCTATTATCAGGAGCTGGGGAGTTGGTTCTTGATCCAATTCTTGGTTCCCAGGCTAGTACAGAATACAGATACTTAAAATATTACAATATATTTGAAATGGGTATAAGAACAATGGAAATAGAGAGAAGGGAGGTATTCTGGATATTTATTCATTGATTCAGTGTCTAGGATGTGCCATGCACTACTATAAGTGTGCCATGACCTGTCCTTGTCCTCATGTAGTATATATTAGACAACTGATTATTTAATTGCACCTCAGTTAGAACTACCTAAGAGAAGCACAGGGGCGTAATCTAGTGTGTGGGCGGACCCAGGATTGAAGAGGGTCAGGGAAGATGTCTCTGAGGAGTGGTTGCAGAAAGGAGACCTGAGGACCTAGAGTAGTGGAGTAAAGTGAAGAAAGCCATTCTACAGACTATGGGAAGCTTCCAAGGTGGGAACGACCATGGTGCCTTCGAGAAATGGAAAGAAGGCAATGTGGAGGTATAAGACCCAGGTGGGGCTGGGCTCAAAGGCACTGAGAGGTGAAAAGGGATGTGTGTGAGAGAGATTAGGGACCGATGAAGGCTTCTATGTGGTTGGGGCAGGGGTCCAGGGAAGGTGGAGGAAAACCAGAGCATCCAGGAAGTAGGCTGAAGAAGTGGGCTGGCCATATTGGTAGGGAATTTCACTATCTCTAAGGGTTTGGATTTGGGCTTGGAGATAATAGAGAGGCTCTGTGGGATGTCATTAGGACTGTTTCTAAAAGAGAAATCAGGGTGGCAAGGTCTAGAAGGCCACATCCTTCAGATTGGGGGCCCCAGAGGCTTTCTTCCATAAAGGGTTTGCTGAAACCCTTATTTAATCATCATATTCTCATTTCCTTCTACGCTCTTTGCTGGCTTCCTGTACTTCCCCTTTCTCCCCTTTCATAATAGTTCTCTCCCACTCTGTCAAAAAAAGGCTTGTCCTATACTCATGTAGACTCTTACTCTAGTATACTGACCCAAGTTGTAAAACCATCAAGAAACCAAGGGGAATTTTGAAATAAAGAAACAGGAAGTTTCTATTCTAGGAATTACTTCTTTCCCTCTCTCATACATATTCTTCTTAAGAAATGACATCAGAATGGTATACTTTGGCCCTTGTTAGGGTATTCTGAAATCAATCTAATTTGACCAATGTTTGTACAATAAGGACTAGCGTTGTTAATTAGGTTATGTCTACAGCTCTGTTCTGACAAAAAATATATTCAAATGATAAAGCAATTATAACTAAATTGATAAATTATGGTATATGTACCAATATTTGTAGTAAATATTTATATGACACTCTATAATTAAAACATAATGTATTGCAATACATTATGAGACAAAAATGTAGTAAAATTAAAAATATTGATTTCCCCGTCCCTTTCTGGATATACCAGGTTTACTCAATGTGCCTTATGTGAAAAAAGTGACATAATTGATAATGCCTTTTTGGAAAACTTCACAGAAATTATGAAAGCAATACAAATCCTGCTGTAAATTAAGTGAGTCTAGTACTTTGCTTTGAGCAAGGATGAAAGAGGCCTTACTCATATTATTAGCTGATAAGTCAATATAAATAGTTTAACATTATGTGATTTTTAGCACATACTTAGAAGTAGTTGAAAGAAATTAGTGACACCACTCCTTCCATTCCAGGTGCCTATGTGAACACGTTTTCAGCACTTCTGGCTATAAAAACCCAAAGCTTCAATCAGAATTAATGCCAAACTCTCATTCTAGCAATCAGTTGTTTGTCTTGAATATTGAAAAACAGTCTCATTCTTCTGATTCAGGTATTCATTCCTAATACAATGTTATTTTTTACCTACTAATTATTGAAAAGATTTATTTTGTATTAATTGCTTTTATTCAATTGTATCAATTTTAAAAAACCTTTGAAATTGAATCAAGACTTATGAACCACATATCAAAGGAATTTTTTAAAAACGAAATTTGATTACATATTCTACATTCTTTCAGAGAAGTACCATAGGTTTCCATAAAACTTTTTAGTGGTAAAAGATAGACACAAATTTGGGACACAATTCTGTGGGGGAAACAAAGGAGAAATACAAATTCAAGGAGAAAAAAGGAATGACGTAAAATTTCCAGCCTCTAAGAGCTCTTTCAGAAGGATGATGGGCTACGGTATCAAGAGGTCTTTATATTCCATGGGTTAAGTGTACATAAGAGTTTTTAAAATATATATGTCAACATTTAGCTGTGCCAGGAATTAGATGCTTTGTAAATATTTAAGTTTGTAATGGAAAGTTTTACGTTTTAGATGTCAACTAAAAGAATGTGTGAGGAAATACAACGCATCTCTTCAGAGGGTCAAGTTTGAGGACCTCAAAAGGAGCCCTTCATTAAATGTGGCTCTTAAGGAATAAAGACTTCAACCTCCCTGGCGGCCAGGCAGGTACTCGGCCCAGTAACTCAGTTTACCTATGCTAATGAGGAGGAATTGTTAAAAGGAGTTAACTGGCAGCTACTCCACAGGAACTACCTCAGGGAAGGTAGTAGATAAGAGGACTCTGGTTCTAGCTCCAACGCCTCAAAGCTGCTTTATTACCTTTAGGGAGTGGGGCGGGGGTGTGGTAAAGGAGAGCTAGAAAAGGCTTCTGGGAGTTGTGCAGAAACCTGAGAGCTGAGCAAGGGCTGTTCAGAGGACCCGTGGGGGTCACACAGCATCAGGTCCAAGGGTCGGTGGCCTGGCAAGATTTCCTTGCTTAAGCCTAGGTTCCTTTCTCCTCAGCTAGTTGGGATAACAGTGGCCTTCTCTCTCAGGGCTGATGCATGACTTCCTGAAATAATTTGGGGAAAGCAGTATTAGGGTGAACTATATGAGATTGCCAATATTCAACCATTTTTGATCTATGAAAGCGGCAGTTTCAACCTATAACCACTAGCCCTTGTAGTATTTTACCCAGAGAGGCCATGCTGTCTTCTAATGAGATGTTGACTAAATCCACCAAATTCATCAAGTGGAAGAGAAGAGATGAAGGGAAACACACTGCTGTGCAGCCACACAGACCAGTCAGTACTATTTCAGGGAGGGGGGCGCGGTGGGTGATAAGGGCTGAAACCCTCGAATGAAAGCTGTACGCCTCACAGGGATAAGCCAATTTAAGCAGCAACAACATGGTAAAAGGTTACTACAATAAAGGCTGATGTTTATGCAACATTTATATATTAGGCATGGCGCTAAGCCCTTTCTGTGAGTCACTTCCTTTGGGCCACAAACAACCCTCTGAAGTGGGTACTACTGATTCCTATTTTTAGCACATACATTGGAAGGAGTTTATAGATGAACTAAGTAAGGCTCAGAGAAGTGAATTAACTTGCCCAAGGTGAGGATGGGAGGATTTGAAGCTGGAAGTCTGACTTCTAGTCTCCTGGAGATAACTACTCCAGACCGTGGATTCGTAATAAATTAGGAAAAGAAATAAATAAAAACAAATTAGGAAAAAAGTCACCCCACCTTTAAGTGCTACCTTCCCACAAATGACACAGGCAGCTGTGGTTTCTTTCAAAAGCCATGTCCACAAGCATATTAATCTCCACACATAATAATAACTGGCTACAGACAGACGGGGTTATTAGCAAAACATAACCAATGCCCTCTCATCCGAGAGTTTCGAAGGGCTTCACCAACACTAATTATGCCCCAAACCCTTGTGAAGTGGTGACTGATTCAATTTTATGAGCATTTAAAGTCAAGCAAAGAAGTTGCCTCTGGCGGGGTGGGGGTGGGGGTTACACAGTTTGAACACAACACCTACTGGCTGCCCTCCAGTGTCTGGCAAAGGGCAATTCAGAGTTGAGGCAACAATCTGGATGACTCCCGACATTAAGTTCCTCCTCCAAACCTCAGAGCTTGAACAGTGTAAAAGGGGGGTGTCCAGGTCTGTGGGCAGGGAGCAAAGAAGGGTAGTGCCCGGGCAGCGTCACACCTTGGATACCACTGGAACTTTCTCAACCTACCTCGCTCCTCTTTCTGCTGAGGAACTGCCCCAGCTGTTTTCAGTTATTCAATTAAAGTGTTAAGTGGTCATTAGGATACACGGGGAATCAGTGACTTTGTCCAATCTCAAGAGAAGATGCGGACTGAAATGAATGGTGTTCCCACTGACCCGGCAGGTCCCAGGGGAGGCCTCGGGCCACCATGTTCACCAGGGATACCTCTGATTCTTGAGTTCCTTCACCACAAAGCCAGATGGAGAGGATTCTTCTGAGGCAATGCACCTAACTGTATTTCAATTGGGGTGACAGGGAGGGGCGGAGGGGAGGAGGGCCACCCTAATTTTGAAGGCAAATACATCAACCAGGGCTGCTCCTGGTGGATAATTGCAGTTACCTGAGAAGGTTCAAGACTCAGCCAAAGTCACAGAGTGAGCAAGTGGCAGGACCAGACCTGAATACAGGTCTCCCCAACACTTTGGTCCCTAACATTTATGGGTAAGAAAGTAGTGAGGCCTCCTAACTATCAGGAATCTTAAATTTAGGACATATATAGTCAAAACCAGTATATTTGGAGAATGAAAGGGGGTCCTGCTTCTGCAAATTACTGCTGAGTGACTTCAGAAGAATCGCCTTAGCTCTTGGAACCTCAGCTTGAGAAATGGAGCTGATTGTAAACACTTGTAGGACTGTCATGTTATATGAAATAAGGCACATGTTGAAATGTTACCTGGCACGTAATACAAAACAATTCTAGCTGTTACTATTATTATTTTTATAATTTTCATTTTTATTATCATTACTATTAGTGATAGCTCTAAGGATCCTTCTGGCTGATAGTCTCTGATCCAAGAAGTGATCTTTTATCAGCTACAACTCTGAAAAAAAATAAACTGTTCCCAGAAAGCAGTCAAAGGTCACAGAGGCAGGAAACTTTGCTTGGATGTTGGTATCCAAGTGAAACCTCAGCTCAGCTCTCCTGTTTCAATGTCTGCTTTACATCTGCTAACAAGAGCCTTCATTTAAATCTCACAGTGACAAGACCAGTCATCACTTGTTATTTAAACTGACCTCCCACAATCTCTTGGGCTTAAAACTGCTAACAGTTAAGTATAAACTGCATTCTGGCTGAGGGTTACTCACAGTTAAATACAAGAGACACAGCAGTCTGGCTTACCTGGCTGTGCTACACCAGTAACCTGGTTTCAGGCCAGCTTCTGATGCTTACCTTCTCCAGCAGGTGAGGCATGACCTTCCCCACAATTGCCATTTCAACACTTAAAAACCAGTGTCAGGGAGAGAAGGGGCCTCCCAGAATGCCTTGCATAAGTAGGCAGCAGGGAGTTGTAGATAAAACCAAGGGCCTTGGCAGAGCACAAACTCCACTGGAATCCCGGGTTTACTACACCTATGGACTGTGTGGCCTTGGGCAAGTTAATTAGCCTCTCTGTGCCAGTTTCCTCATAGGGATTTAATAGTACTTGCTTTACAGGGCTTTCATGAGGAATCAGCACAATTCCCGTCATACAGTAAACACTCAACAAATGTTAGCGGCAATGATTATTATGATGATTATTATAGTAATTGTGAATTGGCTATAGAAGTAAGGATAAAGGACTTATAGTTTCCAGCCAACAAGACTGACAAAGACTTCATGGAAAAGCTGACACCTGAGCTGGAGCTGGAAGAATGGGTAGGATTTCCACAGGCAGAAATAGGATGGTGCAGGCAGCTTCAGTTTCCTCTATAAATTCAGGTCATCCTCATAACCACCCTATAGGATGAATTTAAAACTGACCTACAGAGGAGCTACATGGCTTTCTCCAAGTTATAATGATAGAAAATGATAGAGCTGGGATTGCAAGCCAGGTCTCTTTGATTCTAAAGGCTGTGCTCTTAAAACTCTGCTGTATGTCTACTTTTGCACCAAATTCTGTCCTGAAGGGTAGGTAATCATGGAAACAGCTTCCCCCACCTTCCTTGTAGACTGTAAGTTCCTTCAGGGAAGGGATATCTCAATTATCTATGGAGCTCTCATCCCACCCAGCACAGGAATGGATACATATAGGTGCTCAGTTGAAATGCCTATTTGCTAACTAGAAGAAATTGAGGCCTGACTCTTCTGGGCTGAGGCAAAGCTCCCCATATTAGGGACCCACTGCCATGCTGCCTTCTGGGCAGTCCAGACTGTTGGCCTCTCTTTCACAGGCCACTCTCCCCCAGGAACTGGAATCCATTCACTTTTGGGTAGGGTAGAGGGCAGGGCTGCAACTCAAGGCAAACGGCTTGTTCCCAACCTCATCCCACTGATCAAGCTGGACTTGGGGCTTCTTAATGTTTTCCTTGCCCCAAAGGTAAGAGATGATTTGGGGGCAGCCTGCTCAGCTCACATGACCACTCTTCTCTGAAAGCTGCCCACAGTGATGGAACCCCAGAAACCATGTTTGCTGGATGGCCCCATCCCCTTAGCTACCACTGATTGGACCAATGTAGACACCAGATCCAAGCTGGCCCAATCAGATCTTCCCTCTTCTGAAGGTGGATGTAAGAGTTCTAGCACCTTCCAAGCCCCACTGGCCTTCCTGTCCTGAGTTCCAAGATCTACCCTGCAGCCTTATAATAATAATTTCCACTTTTGCCTTAGCTTTTCTGAAATGGAACTTTATTCCTTGCAACCAAAATGGCCTTAACAAAATGAAGGAGGAAGGAGACAACTTCTTAGAAATCCCTTCCCCTACCCACCAGGTAGAATTAACTACGCCTTCCTCTACTCTGTGCACCTTAATGTTCCTCTTTGTAACCATGAGGTGTTTCTGAGTCAAGCACCTCCGACAAGCCTAGCACTGGACTGGGTACTTTTTCATTGATCCACTCAGCTGTGGAGGGATAAGGGCTGGAGGCGAGTATTACTACCACCACTCTACCCATAACAGAAGCTCTGAAGGACTAAGCCACAAGTCCAAGGTCACTTAGCTAAAAAGGAGCAGGCTAGGGACTTGAACCCAGGTCTTCTTCCTTTTTCCCACCTGGCACTTTGGTTAGCTCATAACCCTTTGTTCTTCGGTAGAATCACTGTGACTCATTTGTCTTTGCTCTGGCACAAAGATATTTCTATGATAATTAATTTGTGATTAAAATGAAAACTTATGAGAAATCTCATCAGGGAGAATGTTCAGTGTTTTCTAAGAGTCTGTATTTGTCTATTTGGCATCCATTCATTAAGGGCCAATTGTATTAATATTTTCTTATTTTCTGTATTCCTCGTGTTTAGGCACTTGTGGCCTCGCTGACCAGAGACAGACAGCCTCTCATGGGCCTAGTCCATTCTTAGCACAGCAAAGGAGTCAGGGATGTTCGCTGTAGCCCTGTTTATAGTCATGCCAGGTTGGAAATAACCTGAACATCCAACAATAGGGGAACTATCCAGCAAATTTTGATACAGAAGGTCAAATTATTTGGGGGCAGATTATTTGGGCAATCATTCAAAAAGCATGCTTCCAATCACTACTCAATGACATGGGGTGATATTCCACAAAGAAGGTTAAGTGAAATAACCAAGATACAAAACTTTCTGCAAAATCTGATTTCCATTTGTAATAGGAATTACAGAAGACAAGAAGGAAATATACTGAAATATGAACTAAGGTCGTCTACAAGTAATAGAGTAGGTGATTTTTTTTAAAAAAAAAGTCAAATCTTCTAAGTGGGATAGCATTTCTTTAAAAATATTTCTCTGCCTTCATACTGTTACGTATTTGAATGAACACGTCTTTTGATTATACCTTCTCCTGTATGTGTGGAGGGCCTGCTTGTTTCTGCCAGTGATACGAACCCTGGACTTATCTGTTAGCTGATGCTATACCGTGTTACTTTCTTGTTAGAAAAATACACAATTCCAAAACCAAAAGAAGCTCTTGCCTTGTAGGAGAAGGAAGCCTCGCTCACGGACTCGGCGCTGCTCGTGGGCGGGAGCTGCTGTAGCTGCAGGGCTGCGCTGTGGGCCCCGTCCATGGTGGGCTTGGCTTAGAAGCTAGAGCTGCTGCTAAGCGGGGCGAAGCTGGAAGCCATCTTCCTTTGTGGCGTTCACCTCCTTCCTCTGGCCATCGCTGACGGATGCTGAGAAAAAGTATTTCGAGTCTCTTCTGGCTGATTTACAGCTTTTTCTTCACCTTCACGCAGAAAAGTGCCAATTGCTATGTCTCTCCCAAGCAGCCAGCCAGGAATGCTTTTCCTGATTCTTTTGGTGCTCTGGGGTTGGGGAGTGGAGAAAAACATTAAATATGCATGTACAGTGAAACATTGAGCCCAGCTTCGTTACCTGAGAAGAGAATACCATTAGGACAAAACACAAATAGCCATGAGAAATAAGGCCATTAAAAAAATGATATCATGCCTTTGGTCTCCTTAATAAAGATTTGACTCATCTACCTCAAAACCTCCTTCCTTGGCCCTTAGAAATTCCCTTTCCTGCCCTTGTCTGCTTCCTTCCTCCTATCGTATCCTAACTGAAGTCCTACCTTTTCCATAGACTCCTCTGCATAGTAGAATACTGGCTATTGGCTACTGCTCCAGGCCTAAAAAAAAAAAAAAAAAAAAAAAAATCCCACTGCCATGAAAAGGGAACCAGCTGGGTTCCAACTTAGAAAAGAAATAATGAGAAGATAAGTTATCTTCATGCAAGATGGAAAAACTGGGCTGCCACTGAGGGTCAGGTAAGGTAACGCTGGACTGGGAGGTCCTGGAGGACCTGTGTGACCAGATCTCTTCGCCTTTGGGAGACTCAGTTGCCTCATCTGTAAAGCAGGGTAATAATATGGCTTCAAGTAAAACAAACTATGATGGAAATTCTCTTTACTTCATTGGACTGATATTTTCAGTGGGTCTCAAACTTTCTACCAAATAGAGACGAGAAAGCACGCCAATCATGTTCTGGGAGGCATGGCCTAACCTAACAGAACAAAACAAAACAAAACAACCACCACCCACAAAAAAAAATACAAATTTGGATTCTACTGCAATGTCTATGTTTGTTTTAATATAAAAATATTTAAAATTGCTTTTGATTTGTCATGTGCTACTGGTTTTACCTTGGGCAGGTCCTTTAACTTTTCAGCCGGTTTCCTCTGCTGTAGAATACGGATAATAACGTTCTTACCCCACAGGGTTGTGGTGAGAATTTGCTGAAATCATGCATGTAAAATGCATGCACAGTGAATGGTCAATGAGTGTCAGCTGCTATTAGTATTAATTTTATTCTTATTGGTTTAATTATTTAATTTACTCATGAATACTCCTTTCTTTATCTCATACATTCATGCAACAAATATTTATTGAGGGTTTATTATGTGCCAGACACAGTCTCTGCCATGCTTCAAGGCTTCAGAAAGCTTCCTTCTGTCTTTCCTGTAGCTTCCAGTTTCTTCTGTTATCTAGTCCTATACCCAGGAATGCTGGTTCCTGGTGTGAATTGCACAATCATATGTCATAGGGCTAACACTGTGTCCAGCATCTAGGAGACACCAGACACAGGGCTTAGCACAGGGGCAGCCATGAAGACCATTTGGCCTCGGTCTCACTTTATCAAAGAGCCTCAAAATTAAATAATTCCTGCTGCCTCCAGGTAAGGTTACACTTCAGTATATATACACATGAGGTACATTCATCAGACAACTTTATAACTCACATTTCATAACCAGACCTCCTTAACTGTAAAGCCTTACAAATACATATAATCTTGTGAAAAGCATAATTATTTCATCACTTTCAGGCATGTCTGAAAAACATTATTTTGTTAAATTTATCTATCCCTGTTTTAACATTTTTGATACAATAGACTTAGGAAAGAAGAGTGGCCCAGGGCTCTCTCTACCTCTGTGAGATGCTGGGAGACTTTCAACCTGGAGCTGAAGAGGTACTGGACCACAAACTCTGGGAAGACGTTTGCTGAATCTCCTGTTCAGTTGCTCCCTCCCCAGATCTACCCCTGAACCTGGCATACTGACCTCCATATATACCTACTGACTAAAGGCCGGCCTATCTGCCCCATCCCACTTCACAGTCAAGAATGAATAGTTTACTCAGGCCTAATCAACCACAACTACAGAGATACAACAGATATTCCCCACCCCACCCACAGGATAGCAGAGAAAGCAAACAGGCCTTGGGGACAGGCCAAGGGGAAGATGGGAATCCAGGCCTGTTAACCTCCTTTAGACCAGCTGGTTTGCCCAGGTGGATTTGTTTTCCCTTTTGTTTGTGGCAGTGGTGGATGTTGTTGTCATTTACTTGACTCTTAAAAAGCAGCTTTCCCCTCAGGAACCCCCAGGCCTCTGAGGCTTTGCCTACACAAAAGGAAGGCTCTTCCTCAGCTGGGTAGGAGGTTGGACTAAGAGCCTTGGAGGAACACTTTGAGGTTGTCCTCCCTTATAAGGCACACATTCTTTGCCTAGTGATTCTCTTTCCCTGACTTCCAAGCACTTTCCCAGGACTAACATATAACCAAGAGGCAAGTAACCAACTCTGCATTGCCAGCCACCCATTAATTTTGGGGTCCGCACAGCCACCTGTGAGCACAGAGTCCTCCAGAGAGGAAAGATAATTCACTAGGTGCTTGCTTCCACTCCACCCAGTCCCTCTTATCTCAATGAATTATTTCACCAACCCACAGAGCAGGTTTTACAGATGATAAAACCATAGTTCATGGTTGCTTACAGTAGGGTCTGTGTTAGAATTTGGCTCTATTTGAAAAAATAGATAAAACGTACCTTTTCCCACCACCTGACGATTCAGCTTCTACCTGGTGAGTGCCAGTTAGATGCCAAGTGCTTTTCCTTTCCTAGGTTTTGGCTCACTAAAGGGTTACACTCTTCAGTCTCCTCCCAGTGAGCTGGAAACTACAACTTCCAGCAGGCAGTGTGGTCAAGAATGCTTCCTCTAATTTCTCCTGCTAACTCCATCTGCTATTGCCAGGAAGTCCGAGCCGGCGTGCAGAGGAATAATTTTAACAAAGTTACTCCATTTTACTTCCTGATTTGGTAAAGGGTGGCATCGCATTTATTAAGGCAAAACCATGCCCTCGGTCCTCTCATTCTTGATGCAAAAATGGAAGGAACATTCTGAGGCAGCGAGACCCAAATTGACAAGGATGGTGACAGCAAGAAGGAAGGGTATTTATACTAGGAGACGTTAGGTGATTACAAATGCATTCGCTTTTCCTGAAACGAAGGCTGAATTCAAGTCCCCCTCCCTCAGTCTTAATCACTACTTACCGGCGGCGTTTGCTCTAAGGCCCACCTATCAGAGGTTTCTGAGAAATGACTTGGACTCCTCACGCAACCCGGAGGCACAGCCTCCAGAATTCCTTCCCCAACTCAGTGCTGCCTGGGTCCTGCAGTGTTTTGCTTTCAAAGGCCGTGATTTGATTTGCCTGGGCGCCTGCCAGTCAGAAGCCGGCGGGCACTTCACGCAGGTGAGTGGCTGCGGGGGGCTGGCTGGGCGGGACATCCTCGGGGTTTGGCTGCGCCGCAAAGCTTGCTTGAAGCGTAAGGAGTTGAGACTCGGGGAGGCTGAGGCTCGCAGGTGTTTTGCTCTCACCTGGAGGGGGTCCCCTCTAGCGACCACAGGAAGGACATTTAAAAACACCCTGCTCCTCGTCTGCTGCTGTTATGGAGAGCTCAGGTGACTGCTCACCTCCACCTACCCGGCACTTGGGCTGCCTGTCAGATGTCCTCCCTCCTTATCCTCAGAGCTACCTTCTGGACTTTTCTCCTGCTGTTTCCCCACCCCATGCTTTTACCACGTATTCAAATCCTATACATCCTTCAAGATCCAGTTCCTGCAAAGTCTCGGGGCTATATTCATATCCTTGCCTGCTCTTCCGTAACACCTGTTGGCTGCTCTGTACATCAACCCTCCCAGCACATCCGCGGCTCTGCAACACTTAAGGTCCTCCAATGAGCCTACCGCTGATGATTCCGTAATGTACAACTGTAATGATCAACACAAACATGGAGCTTACACATTTTCATTTACACACACGTCATTTCAGATCCTCACAACAACCTTTTGAGTGAGACACAGCTCATCCCATTTCATAGATGAAGAAATGACATTTGGGCAGAGACCTCAGTGATGACAAAGAGCCAGTTACGGTTCAGATCCTGAAGGAGAGAGAGCTCAGAGGGAACACCTAATAGCAGATCGAGGTTGCATATTGTAGGAACTGCCCAAAGGACAGAGCAGCTGGTGCGAGAATTTTCTGGACCGCAGGGTGTTAGGAGCTGCCATCAGAGGGATGGGCCAGGGACAGTTTATATTAAGATGTTTTGATTTCATCTTAAGTTTAAAAGGAGTGCCGTAGGAAGGCTCTAAGCAGGGAAGTGACAAGGTGACTGTGACTGCTCCGAAGCGTGTAAAGAGGGATTCATGGAACATTACATGGCTACCATTGTATAATTGTCTCTATGAATCTTTTTTTTTCTTTTCTTTTGCTGTTATAAACAGGGCTTAGATGATTGTTAGTTCTCTTAGGTTTATTCCTTGAAGTAGGGTTTCTCGGTGAGCAAACTTCTAAGGCCTATCACAAGATTTTTGCCGGGTCACCTAGATGAGCCTCTGTTCTGTTTCCCCACGGGTCCTGACACAGTTAACCTGGACCCTAAAATTCTGGCAGCTTTCCCGCTGTTTTTGAAACGCCCCTAACGATTGGCCAACGATTTTTTTTTTCTTCATGCTAAAGAAACAGAGGACACCATTGGCTAGAGTTACTCAGGAGGAAGACTGAAGGGAGACTCTGGAATGTTAGGCTTGTGGTTGCCATAGCGACGGGGAAGCTAGCTGGGCAGGCCAGATTCAGCCCAGAGGGACCCAATGAGGTAGGACGCAGTCACTGTCTGGGCATGGGTCCCGGGGGGCGTGGGGAGGAGGACACGGTAAACTCCATGGAATACTCTCTGAGACGTCAGCCTGCTGGGTCCTTGTGAAATTTCGGTGCCTACTAGGTGGTGACCTGAAGGCTGGAAGAAGCTACCGTTGGAGGTGCCCCTCTCTGGAGTTATGTCCTCAGAGTTCCCACCTGAAAAGTGATGATGATGATGATAATCATGGCATGCCTTCCCACCGAGCTTCTGTCAGGGGCATAGGCATCTGACTCCCCTGTCTCAGCCTCTGCTTGTGTGCAGTCGTTTGGGGGCTGCAGTGTCATGCAGTGGGTGCATGACAAAGAGCTGAACTCTAATCCCAGGTCCACTTCAGGTCCTTGGGTGGCCCTCTGCAAATGTCTTTCCTTCTCTGGGCCTCCGTTTAGCCATCCATAAAATGAATGGGGTGAGATTAGAATTGAGTGGTCGCTAGCTGGATGTTAGAATTTCTTCCAGCTCTCTGACATGTTTTCTCAGCTTATGAAAAATAGCAAATGTATTATTTACCTAACAGTGCTTTGAAAATGTAAAATACTTCCAAGATGCACCATAGTATTATCACTGAATCGATAAAAATCTCATATAGTCAAAACTACTCATGCAAATCCCATAAAGTAAGAGCATATATGGTTTAGTATATATTGATATACCCTGTATAGCAACATACATGTATAAATGCATAAAATATGTAATAATACTCTAACATAAATAATGAAGGTTTTATTTAATTATAGAGATGGTAGAATGAAAACATGCCTATAGTTGTAATTATGGGAGTTAAATCTTTATAGAATGTAGCTCCTGAAGGAAAGAGTTGTATTATGAGTACACCTATGTACATTACTGCTAAAATGTGTCAAAATGTGTATTCGTTCATTCCACAAATATTTATTGAGCAATTACTATGTGCCAGGAAACAGACTGGGGATTCGGTGATGAACATTGTATTAAGGAAGATCATAAAGAAAATAAAACACACAAAATAAAATGTTGGGTGATGAAAAATGTTTTGAGAAAAATAAGACAAGTCAGGGGCTAGAGAAAGATGGGTGGTACTTCTTGAGAGTGGTCAAGGAAGTCATCCCAAAGAAGCTTTGAGCAGAGACCCAGATGAATTTGGTGACAGGGCCAGAGGATGATGCCAGTACAGTGAGGGGAGCAATCCCTATGCTACAAGGAGTTATTGCAGATGCTGAAAAGGTCCCTTGTAGAGAAGAGGATTCGTCTTTAGGTTGTGGGATATGACAGCTGTGTTCAGATACTTGAAGAATAGTCATGTAGAACAGTATAGTTTCAAAACTTTTGAACTGTGACCCATGATAAGAAATGTATTTTATATTACCATCCAGCAAAAACAGTCACATGAACAAAAACTGAACAAAAAACGACAAGCTATTACCTGAATTTTGAAAACCACCAATGTGAAAGGCATGAGACTCATTCAGAGCTGATTCTATGAGTTAGAATTAGGATGAGTGGAATGAGAGAGAGAGAGAGAGAGAGAGAGAGAGAGAGAGAGAGAGAGAGAGAGAGAAGGAGAGAGAAGGAGAGAAGGAGAAAATGAAGATGATTCAGCTTTGACACAGGTAGGGACTTTATAGCAATTATAAGTATACAACAGTGAGCTGCCTCTGGAATTCTCAAACTGAATTCTGGGAACCCCAGCATTCTGTGAAAATTCAAGACAGTCTCGAATATAAAGAAAATGAGAAGGCAGGCCTCAGACTGGAAGTGAATATTTCCAAAACATATATATGATAAAGGGCTTGTATCCAGAATATGTTAAGAACTTTTACAACTCAATTATAAAATAACCCAATTGTTAAAAAAAAAAAATAGGCAGGAAATTTGAACAGACACTTCACCAAAGAAGGTAAGCAAATGGCAAATAAGCCCAAGAAAATACACAAATTAAAGTGACAAAGAGATACCATTAGACAACTACTAGAATGCCTAAAATTGATAAGACCAGACAGGTGTTGGTGAGGATGTGTAGCAATTGGAACAAACTACTGATACACAAAACAACCTCACAGGCACTGTGCTAAGTGAAATAAGAGAGACATAAAACAGTATATACCATATGATTGCATACATATGACATTCTAGAAAAGGTAACTATTGTGTCAAAAAGCAGAGCAGTGTTTGCCAGATGTCAGGGTTGGGAGGGTATTGACTGCAAAGAAACAGAAAATTTATTGGGGTGATGAATATATGTACATCTTAATTGTGGTAGTATTTAACACAATTGTGCACATTTGCCAAAATTTAGAATTGTACACATAGAAATGCTGAATTATATTGTATGTAAATTATCTCAATAAAGATAAATTTATCTTTAGTGAATACTTACAGAGTTTCTACAACAGGCATCTAGAGTCATGAGCTGTGACTTGTAGTCACAGACCCTGGTTAATTTTAGCCTCTACCCACAGACTTTCTTGGTCTACTCTGCAGAGAGAACATAACCTGATCAATATAATTAACAGGAATGTAAAATGATCCCTACAAATACTGTATTTTACTGTTTCAGGTTCTTAGAAGAACATGTAGTAGAGTTTTTCACGAAACAAATGGAACATATCACAGAACTTCGCTAAGATGGACAACCCTGCACAAAACAACCAACAGCCTGGCAGAAAACATTCCAGAAATGCTGAGAAAATACAGAAAGGTCTAGTGAATGTAATACTAGATGTCTTTGGGGGAATTTAAATTTTATACTTATATCTAAATGTATCCATTTATACTCCTAATTCTGTATTTTATATTTATCCCCATGTTTATTATTTCTAGGGCTCTTCATTCCTTTATGTAGATCCAGGTCTCCAACTGGTATCATTTATCTTCTGCCTGAAGGACTTCCTTTAAAGTTCCTTACAGTTCATGTTTGCTGGTGATTGATTCTTTCATCTTTAAAAATATATATTTAAGCCTTTTTGTTTTTCTTTTGTTTTGAATCCTGGGTACAGGATTCCAGGGTGACAGTTTTTTTCCTCCCCTTGAGAATAATGTTTCCAACAGTAGTCTGTTGTCATTCTGACATTTGTTCCTTTCCATGTTCCTTTTTCTCTATCTAATTTTAAGTTTTTTCTCTTTGTCACCTTTTAAAGGCAAATTTGATTCTTTTATGTGCTGTGATGTAGTTTTAATCATGTTTCATTGAGGTACATTGACTTTCTTGGATCTGTGAGACTACGCTTTTATCATATTTAGAAAATTTTCATTTTTTCTTGAAATAATTTTTCTATTTACTTTCTCCTCACATCTCTTTTTTGGAGAGTCCAGTTGCATGTATATTAGCGTCCTTGAAGTTGTCACATAGCTCACTGATACTCTGTATTTTTTAGTCTTTTTTCTCTCTCTGTTTTATTTTAGATAGTTTCTATTTCTTCAAGTTTACTAGTCTTTTCTCTGCAATATCTAGTCTACTATTAGTCTCAGTTAGTGTGTTTTTTAATCTCAGACATCTTAGTTTTCATCCATAGAAGTTTGATTTAGATCTTTTTGATACCTTCCATGTCTGTTTTTGTGGCAATGATATTGTACTTGTAATTCTCTCACCTGTATCATTTTTGAATTGGTTTTGATTGATTATATTCTCCTCATTATGAGTTGTTTCCTCTTCCTTTTTTCATGCCCATTAGTTTTTTTATTGGATGCCAGATATTTTGAATTTTACCTGTTGCGACTATATATTTTTGTAGTCCTGTCAATTCTTATACTTTCCTCTGAAATGTCCTTAAATTACTTGGAAACAGATGTCTTCAAGTCTAGCTTTCAAGCTTTGTTCTCTGGAAGCAGAGAAATGTTTAGTCTAGTGATAATTTTGCCCTGTTTTTGAGGCAAAACCCTTCCGCATATGTCACTTTAGGTTCCATGAATTATGAGGTGTTCCACTCTGACTATTGGGGGCAGGAACTATTCCTGGCCTGGTGTACGCTTCCTGTATTGTTCGCTCTAATTCTTCCAGTTGATTCTTTCCCCAGCCTTGGGTAGTTTTCTCACATCAGTACTCAGGACACTGCTCAAAGGAAACCCAGTGCACATCTCCAGAGTTCTCTGTCTTTGTGTAGCTCTCTCTTCTCTGGTTCTCTGCTCTGTAAAGTCCAGCCATCTGGTCTTTCCGTACTCCCAGATCCATTTACTCAACTCAGAACAACTACCAGGCTCCACCTGGGTTCCTCCTTCCTGAGCTGTGGCCTGGAAATCTCTCCAGTAAGCAGTATACTGGAGGCGATCTTATTGCAAACCTCATTTGTGTCCCATCTCCAGGGATCCTTGTCCTTTGTTACTTAATGTCCAGTGTCTTGAAAACAATTGTTTCATGCATTTTGTCCGTTGTTAACTTTTTTTTTTTTTTTCTGTTAGGAGGGCAAATTCTATTCCATTTTGGTTGGAAGCCAAAAATTAGTTATCCAGAGTGTTTATTTGAAGCCCCAATTTTTTTGGTGGTTCTCATAAAAGATTGATTGGATGTGTGCCATTCCACCAACAGAAGCCAAAGTGTTTGATCTCCTTTTTAGTCAAGAGGAAACCTTTCCTTCCTCCAGGGGAATGTCCCTCCTTTCACCTTTTTCTTTCTTTCTTTCTTTCTTTTTTTTTTATAACTCCCCTTTCTTTACTGCCTCCTCTGAAAACTTAGTTGTTCTACTGACTTAGACTTTCAGAAACAAAAGCCAGGAAGCCTTGCATCTCCTGCTTTCTGATTTGCCCTCTAGTTCCCTTAAAGGAAAAATACATGACTATCCACCTGCTTAAATGGGGAAAGGGAGAAAAGAAGAAAAGAATAAATATACTGTATATTGGTATCTCAAATGTTTTCTAACCAAACATATATACTGCTTTTATTTGTTTCATCCTCAGCCCAGGCAAATTAGACCGGATTGCTCCTTCCCCATTATTTCATTGATTTGTTTTTGAGTCTTTACATTGGGCCTTGCTCAGGAAGAGGAAAGGCAGCTTAGAGATTAAGAGTCTGTACTCATCAGACAAACTGTGTTCGAATCCCAGGTGTTCCACTTTAGGGCTGTGTGATTTAGATGAGTAACTTAATCTCTTAAAGCCTCAGTTACATCACTGATCAAGCTGATGGGTAATAGTACCTCCTAAGGGGCCCCTGTTGGCATTGAGCTTTCCTCTCTGAAAAGAGGTTTTTTTTGTTTTGTTTTGTTTTGTTTTTTTAACAATTTGGATACTAAGAAATAGACCTTAAAGACATTTTTCATGCAACCTCGCCCCCACCCTAACACACCCCTCCTTTCTTTCTTTCTCTTGGTTATGCTTTTTCTACATCCATACATGTTTTCCCTCTGAGGGTTAGGACTCTGATTTTAAGATAATTTGGCTCACTATCGTGGACACATTGCAGTTAGGATGGACCTCACCCCAGATTCGGTTTAGGTGTCTAAACTGATGATGCCACACACACATCAAGAGGATGTGAAAAGGTTTATTACTCACAAAATGAGGCTTTCTAGGGGCAGCAGGCAGTCTTCCTAATCTGGTCCAACCATGGCTTGAGAGAGCTTAGAAAGGACCCTGGCTTGGGGTTTATTGTGGTTAGGGGGTAAGGCTGTAGTAAGGGCAAGGGTTTGAACTTTTAACTGGTCCTAAAGGAAGGAGCAACCTGGCTTTCTCATGAGCTTACCCAGTCATGAGACAGAAAAGGACGAGAGAGGGGTGAGGCTTAAAAGCTGTCAGACTCCAAAAACTGGAGTCAGATTCTATTACACTCACAGGGTAGAGTTTATAATCAGCCTACTGTGCAAATAGATGCTGCCTACAGAGTCAGTAACATGGACATTCCCCCCACAGAAAACTGAACTTACCCTCGTCTTGCGTGGTGCCATGAAAAGCGAGAGAGTCCCACTCTGGGACTTCCCTGCCTCTTTGCATCTTTATTGTGCTTTGCTGATATGTGATTATGGGCAGGAGATGACTGAGAACTCTCACTGTGTCCCCAGCCTGGCTCTTCTTCCAGGTTGCTCCAGATGGTTTTGTGTCCCTTCCTGCTTGACAAAAATGAATTTCCTGTCAGATCCTTCCTCTTCCTTGGGACAATTCACTTCTGCCATGTGACCAAATTTCACTAGTTTAAGAGCTGGAGAGGGGAAAACCCAATAAATTACCAAGAGGGAAAGAAAGTAAAGCAGGAAATACTTTTTAAAAAATCCAGTTTCAGCTCTATCTCTTGTCAAAAGGCAAGTTTCTCTTCTATTTTAAAATAAAATGTTAATATACAACTCGCTGTTTCCTGCATTTGTTAATTCTTTGTTTTGTGCTAATTTTCATTTTATTTCTGTTGTTTAGGTTTTACTGCTGCATATCCAACACAATCCTCCATTCCTTTTAAATATCAGTCTTCAATAATTCCAGAATCAGAAAAAAAAGGATTTAATAGTCAAGCCAAACGATTTTATCATAAAAAGGTAATGACCTTGTTCTTAGAGATTCTTTACTTTTGGTCTGGATTTTAGCCTCCGGAGACTGACATGCCAGTCTCTGGCTAATAGTGCTTGTGTCCCTTTGACCAGTAGAGGGCAGTGTCATCTAAGGAGCCACAGCAATTGAAAAGGTTATATCCACAGGAAAGTATGTCCCGGTTTATGATGCTACGCGGAATCAAAAAAAAAAAAAAAAAAAATAAGAAAAAAAGTATTTAAAAAATTATTATAGAAATAAAACATTCAAAAATCCCAGGGGGTAATAGGTAAAAGGTAAAAAACTTTTCCTCCTCTTCCCCCAGCCTTATTCCTTATAACATGAAAAGAAATAAGACTTTCTTCAAATAACATAAGAAGAAAAATAGGAGTCTAATAAATGTAAAATTACCTTAAAAATAAACTTAAACCCCTCTCTTTTTAAGATTTCTTTTAACAATACGTTATTGCTGTTCTTGTATTTCCCCCATTCTCACTTTCTCCTGCAAATATCTGTGTCTTTTTTCCTCTCTGATCTGGAAAGTTCCACTTGGCTGCTGATCCCACCTGTCCTCACCTCACTTTTGGGATTTCAACTGTTAACAAATCTCAGGGATCTGACTTTCTCTTCTCTCACCAGCAGGGGGCCGAAACAACTCGCAAACGTTTTTAGAGTTTTCATTAAAATCTTCATTCCATTATTCATTTAACCAAGACCTTTAGAATAACATTCTTTTGGAGGAATCATCATCTCAGTTACCTTTTGCTACATTCTAAAAATGTTTTTCATCTTACCACCTTGCCAAGATGGTGGACTAGGTACTGCATGCAAGTGAGTCAGGAAGGAATTAGGGGGCCTTGGCAAGCCCCTTTGCGCCTCAGTCTGTTCTTTCTTTGTAAACAAGAATGCTCAACTAGAGAATAAAGAATATAGTATGTACACACACACACACACACACACACACACACACACACATTTTTTTAAATTACTTGTAGGTTTTCCCCAAAGATAATAAATAGATATTTGCTTAGGAGTTTTCTTTTTTCTCTCTCTAGTTTCTCTACGTTTTAACTGTTCATCTGTCTCTTTCTCTCTCTTTTTTTTTTTTGGTCTGGTTTCTCATTTGTCAATTTAATGATGATGTGTTGTCCATTTCTAGGATTTTGCAGTCCAGGCTCCAATAAAAATAATAGCAATCGCCATTTACTGATCCCTACTATGCATGAAAACATTTTTAGACCATATCTCTAATCCTCAGAGCAAGAGTTTGTTATCTTAATAGAAGAGGAAACCAGAGAGTTAGGGAAGTTAAATGATCCACCCAAGGTCACACAACACAGGGTTTGGCACATAAGAGGCCTTACATATTTGCTCAATCATTGTTGAGATAATTAGACCTCAAACCCGGGTCTAGTCACTCCAAAGCCTCATGCTCTTTCCACACACTGTACCCCACCTCCCTGGTGACCCACAAAGCCGCATGAAAGTCAGAGAATGTGTTTCTGAAAAGGACTTAGCTAAACAGACCAAGTTCAAGATGGGGGAGTGGGGGAAGATGTCAAGTAATGTGCGTAAGGCTCCATTCTACATGATCTAATTCTGAAGATGCAAATCCAGAAACAAAATGGCTGGCTTTTAAAGTTACGGTCTTAAACTGCTACTGCTTTTCAGAAAATTTTCTGCTAAAGGAACC
>CM053502.1:11389056-11524860 GCA_028627145.1 Eidolon dupreanum | reverse complement strand
GAATGGGGAGGCGGAGATCCAAACCCAAGTCTGTCCGAGTGCAAAGCCTATATTGCCACCAGTCATGATTGCCACTGGCAATGGATTGTCAGGCCCTCAGGAGCATTCTGGGTCTGAGTCATAGCACAGAACAGTCTGGAGTACCCAGAATGCCTAGCACGGAGGCACACAGGTGCTGGGTCTCTCTGAGATCCACAGGGCTGAGCTGACGGTGCTAAGCTGCTCCGGGCACATTCATGGAGTGGGGGGTAGGGGACCTCTCTCACCCTTTCTTGACAAGATCATAATGAGACACCGACCCAGCCCACCCAGCCGGCTGTCCCTGGGTGGGAAAGAAGACACCTCATGGTCTTCTTGATTGGGCTTGAGGGTGACCCAGACCAATTGGGTGACCTCATATAATAGTTGGCTCATTCCAGCTCTCATGTCCAGTCACATACTCATCAAACGATGCCAGTCACACACTCATCAAATTTCCGGGGATTCTTTGAAGGGGTGACCCAAGCCAGAACAAGGAGCAGCCAGCTTTTATTTATAAGGGGGAGGTGGTTGATCTACACCATAACCAGTTCTTCTAAGCCAGCTGGAGGAGAAGAAGAAGGAACGTTTTTTCTCTTTTTCCTATAGATACCTTTGTTCTAAATATAAGCATCCAAACCAGCTGTTCCTCCATCATAACATGTGAGCCTTAGGCAGATTTATGGCGGCTTTCAACAGGCCTCCCTGGCAGTGGGAGAGTCATTGCCTCAGGGTGACTCTGTGTGAGGGAGTCCCCTAATATCCCTTTCCTGAGGCTCTGCCGCTCCTCCGAGACCAAGCAGCCGGCTGCACTGCTGCAGGGATCACAATCATAATAACTACTTTTATTGAACACTTACTGTGTGCTGGCACATGTTAGGTGCCTTATATGCCTTCTCTCTCCATCCACTCCTTTATCAAGAGTGGGCGTTATTGCGCCTCGCTGCAGGTACAGAGAGGTCAGGGAACTTGTCTGAGGTCTCACAGCCAGTGAGTGGCATGACTAGAATTCAGACTCAGGTCTGTGTGACCCTAAAACTCAAAAATTCCCTTCTGCCATCATGCTTTTCCCAAATTGCTAGGCACCTGAGACTTGAGTTCTGGTTCAGGCATTCCCACTAACGTGCTCTGTGCTTTGGGTGACTTGCTTTCTCCAGCACCAACTTCTTTAGCAAAATAAGGAGTTGGATAAAACATCTCTACGTCCCCTCGAGCTCTCTGAGTGTAAGAACATCTCTGCTCGAGAAGGTGCTGGCTAAAGGGTGGCAGACGTCCAATGGCCAGGAATCCCAGTTTCCTCCTCTGCTCAGATGGGTTGGCTTCAAGGTGGCATGTCTCCTGTGGCTGTCTGGTGCAGAAACCTTAGAGGAAGCTTCAGGTACGAGGCAGAAGTAGGCAGCCCTTTTATTGCACGGCCAGGGAGTAGCGTGACTCCCATAAAAGTCCCAGCATTCCCTGGGCAACCCAGTGGACCTCTTTGAATCAAGGATGGAAGGTCCCAGCTGGAAAGGACCTTAGAGATCGTCATTTCCAACACCCCTCATTTTACGGATGGAGAGACTGAGGCCCAGAGTGAATTAGTGACAGAACTAGGGCTCAAGTACAGGTTCCATTTCTCTTTGATTTATTGTCTTAATATCAGACATGAAAGACCCCCTTTCCTGAAGGAGGGGGGGGGGGACAAAGACCTGAAAACAAATTACCCTGTAAGTGGTGAGTGTTATGTAGAAGTCCTTTAAATTCCAACCCTGTATTTTTCCGCTCCCACATCCTGTTTTGCCAGGAAGATGTTTGGTAGGATTCTGATATATCAACAATAGAATGTTGTAGAGATCTACTAGTGTTGGGACGGCAAATCCGTGGAACGTGTGATGCTCCCTTCCTTTCCTCGGCCATAGCAGACATCACAAGTGGATCACCCATGCTCCTCCAAAAGGGCTCATGAGAGGCCTCAGTTCTTGATACAAATCTCTAGCCAGGTACTAGCAGTCGAGCAGAGGTGGCAACGAGACAAACGCTGCCATTCCTGATTCGTTCAATCACAGTACAGCAATGACGTGTACCGAGCTCCCACTTGGTGCTGGGCTCTGTCGTGAGTACCGTGTTTTAGGTATGCATCATCTCATTTAATCCTGACAACAAGCCTACAAGGTAGGTACTATTATGATGTCCATTGTGCAGAAGAGGAAACTAAGACCCACGGCCCCCGCTCGCTAGCAGTGGAGCCAGAGAAGAAACAGGTGTCAGTGCCATGTCCAGTCCTCCTGCAGACGACTCGGGGCTGGGCCAGCCTCTGCTGAGGCTAGAAACTACCATTTCCCCAAGAGAGTGCCTTAGTGACATTCTCATGTTTTGT
Organism: Eidolon dupreanum; assembly: GCA_028627145.1. Classification (NCBI taxonomy): domain Eukaryota; kingdom Metazoa; phylum Chordata; class Mammalia; order Chiroptera; family Pteropodidae; genus Eidolon; species Eidolon dupreanum. Next base: position 11,522,486 of record CM053502.1, on the reverse strand, counting down.
CTTTCCTGAAGGAAAAATCCCATCCTGAACTTCTCCGCCAATCCCCTGCCTCTGCCCCCGAAGCCGTCTCTCCCAGGCCCTGGTCAGTACGAGATCGTGGACTACGCGGGGCCTCCCAAGCATTTCATCTCCAGTGCATCCTTCGTGTCCAACACCAGCCGCTGGACAATGGCACCGTCCCAGCCCGGCCTGCCCGGCCCAGGTCAGAGGATTCTAAAAACACCTGATTGTGAAAACCACATCTGGAATTGTCTGTCATTCCTGGGCCACCAAATGCCACTGATTTATAGGCTGTTTGCCAAACAGGTTACAGGGGTTAGAGTAGATTTAGAAGACTTTTTAGCTTTATGTTTTCAGAGTATAAAGTTTTTTGGGGTTTTGTTCGTTTGTTTGTTTTTTGAGGTGAAAGGGCTCTTAGAGATGATCCAGGCCCGGGGTTCGAACATCCAAGAGGCTTAGAGATGGGCTCCAAGAGGTCTGTGACCCCGACATGGTCTGCAGATTTACAGCATGCAGACATTATTTTTCTGGGGGAAGGGGCTTTTGTCAGGTTGTCGAAAAAGTGCATGTTCTTCAGAATGTTGAAATCACTGGGCTAGTCTGGCCGATCACTTCACAGATGGCGGACAGCCTGGAGAGGAAGCTGTCCGCAGATCCTCAGTGAGCAAGGAGCGGTGCAGGGCACCAGGCCAGCTCCCCTCTTGCCTGGTTTGTCTCTAAATAAACCAGGGACTAGTCACTGGAGCTGCTCTTTTAAGCCACATAGTTCCACTCCCTTTTCACAGATGAGCTTAAGCAGTGGTACCCTGTTACCTCTGGGATCTCCCTGAGAGCTACTAGCATGAGGGACTCACTCTGGTGGGTGGTCTTCATACCCCCAGACCTATTTATAGCTCTCTAGGGCCCCTTAGCTATTTACCACTCCATGACATTGTTCGGAGTTGGTGGCTCTGGGGACTGACAGGAGTGCTGGTGGGCAGCGGGCATGAGAGGAGGAAGGTGGAGCTGTAGTGGCTGCCAGGTCTGTTAAATTCAGTCTTTCGATGAGCATGGATGATGCTCACATTCTGCGGAGGCAAAGATGCCTCAGGCCTGGTGGTTTCCCCTAGAGGTGTCAGCACGGTAGGAGAGACACCTCCTCCTCCAAACACACAGGTGAGTAGAATGTAAGGTTGTCAGGACAGGGAGAAAGTCATTCTTACAGCTTCAGCCTTGGAAATGCAACCAAGCCAACGAGACTGCAGAGGTTTGATCTTAAGGTCATCTGGTCAGTCCCGGGAAGAGCTCAGTTTGGCTCAGTAAATAAATGTTCTAACGCCCCATATGAGTGGTGAGCTCTACTGGGTGGTCTCAGGAGGCCTGGGGACCAGTGGGGACCTTGTCTGACCTTGTTTGGCCCAGTCCTCTGGGATCTTTCTCTCAGTATCTTCTCCATTCTGTGCATGGTGCAAGGCACCTGATGCACAGGTTCAGGCCAGTTCCTGCTTCAGCGATCACCTACACCAAGGTGGGCTTCCCTGAGGGGCCTCCTGGGCGTAAGCACGTGCAAACACCTGCCTTCTCAGCTTCTAGTGGGTGCGGATCCATCTGGACTGCCATGTGCTCCCCTCAGCGCTTCCCAGGTAATCAGCAGAGGCCAAACATGGCCCCTCATTAACCAAGTCAATGTTAATATGAGTTTCCAGTCACCCCAGGTTGTGGTCCCCAAGCCCTGTGCGGTCCTGGCTGCTGGTTTCCTTGAGAACCTGCAGTGTCATGGTTTTTACTCTTCTGGAAATTTCGGAACTAAATCAAAACAAAACCCCACCAACCTGACACGTTGCTGCTGCTTTGATAGCATTGCTTTACTCCATAGTTTTTTTTTTTTTTCAAATTTCCATAGAAATGCTTTTGTAAATTTTCTTCTGTTAAAGAGATTAAAAAGAGTTAAAGAAGGCGGGAAGCTGGAGTCTGAGTGCTGCCTCGGCCAGTTAAGAGACGGATGACCTTGGGCCAGTCCCTTGCTCTCTCTGTCTCCCCGCATGTAAGACTCAGGGGCTGGGACAGGGATCCCACTGACCTCGCCAGCTATGACGTAGAATGAAAGGCATTGGAGCGACTGGCCTGTTCTCAAGATCTTAATGCTGCTGCTCTCTCTCCTCGCAGCCACGTACAAGCCGGAATTCCCCGGAAAGCAGTCCTTTCTCTACAACGAGGACAAGAAGTGGATCCCGGTGTTGTGACCTCACAGAGGTGTGGGGAGAGCCCTGGCCACCAGCTGCCCCACCCAGCTCCCCCAAGACGTTCATTCAGAGAACGCGTACTTTATGAGTGGCAGCTCTGCCACGCCGCTGGTCTGGCGTGACAGCTGGGCTGCTGCATTTGTCCTGGTCTTGAGCTGCCTCCTGGCGATCAGATCCCCACCCCCACTGACTTTAATGGTTTCCTGAACAGAGATGAGGAGAGGACAGAGCCTCCCTTAGTTCCTCCGCCATGCACCTGTCCAGGCTGGCTGACATCTCCCCTCGGACGCAAAGGGCTCCTGAAGTTTGGACTCCAAGAGCAGACAGCCGAGGGCAGATGCCCCGCCTGGAAGCCTGACGCCGAGCAAGGGCTCAGGGGCCCAGAGAGCACCTGCAGGGTGGACAGCACAACACGGGTGGCCCAGGCACCACCCATTCCTGGCCTGGGCTTCCAGGCTCCTCCTGGAGTTTCCAGAGAGCAGGAAGGCCCAGACATGCTGTGACAGACACACAAGGGGTTGCCTGGGCCGCTTGCCCCCAGCTAAGCCTTTGCATCTCACCTTCAGGAAGAGCATGGCAGCCAGTCCCCAGGGTCACTTGCACTCAACACCCACCTTCGGCAGAGGCTGACACATGCATTTATTGGCTCTGTATTCAACAGCAGATATGAGCAGGATCCTGCTGGAGCCAGAGCCCTGGAAACAGAGGTTCTGAGGTCACGGAAGCCACACGACACCCCTAGCCTACACGTTCTTACTTTCACCCCACCTTTCCCCTTCCCCGGTTGGTCCCCGTCTCCTCCCCGTCCTCCTGCTCAAGTTTAACACAATCTCTCATGGATATTTTCTGGCCTGCTGCATCGTTTCCCCTCAGCAAGAGGAAATGATTCCCAAAGAACCACGAGGACATAGAAGTAGCCACACATCGTGTCCTTCCCCCAAATATTAATGATGTCTTTCACTTTTGTAAGTAGAACTCTCCCGTCCCCTCTCCCCTCTGCTCCCTGCATCCACGAGGCCTCTTACTTCCCCTCTGCTCTCTCCTTTGACTTTTCTCTGGGAATGTCACATCCTGGGCCTTCACGTCAGAACTGGCCACTGATCGGCTCTCCGTTTAGGGAGGGGTGGGTGAGGCAGGGGAGGCAGAAGGACTGAATGACATGTCCAATTAAACTGAATTCTTGCTTCTCACAAAAGCTGACCTCTTTGTGACCCTCGGATTCCCGCAAATGCGCCATTGCTTTGGGATGGATGGCAGGCGGCTGGAGCACTGTGGGAAGAGCAGTGGAGGTCTGGATCCAAAGGCAGGATGCCTTGTGCTTCGTCCTCTCGGGTCCTTATATTCTCCTTGAAGTGAAGAGTTGGATTAGAACCTGAGGACTCAAGGTCAAGCACTTCCAGGGGCTGGCAATGCCCAGAGCAAAACGGGCAAGGAGGGGTGGGGACTCCGGGAGCTGAGGCTGCTGCTCAACTGAAGGAGCATCCAACAGGGCTCCTGCTAGTAGTTGCCAGATGGGCAGATTTCCCAACAGAATCTGGGAAATCTTTAAAATGTGTAATCCCTTGATGTTTACAACCATATTTCAACTTAATTTTTTTTTTTGGTTTGGGCTAAAGGACACTCTTCTGCAGGCCATCAGTCGTCCACTTGGGTGCTGTACATTCTGGAAGACTCTTTCAAAGCTGACACTTGGAGCTGTATCTTTCTTTGACCCCTGGGTCATTTGTAACTAACACCTTTAAAGCCCCAGACTCTTGACAATGGGGCCAGAACCCAAGGCTCTGGTTTTTAGGTCCCTCTGGTTCTGGAGGACCTTAGCAGGCCGCTGGGCTGGAAGTGGCTGGCCCTGAGAACATTGCGGGCAGCAGCTGGGGGTAATGCACAAAACAGGCCTCCTGAGCAGCTGGGTGGAGCACTGGCAGGTGAAGACTGTCTCTCCAGAAGGAGCCCCCTCCAGGCGGAGTCCGGAAAGAGGGAAGTCTGGGGAGAGAACAGCAAGGCTGCTCTTGGCCATTCAGCATCCATGTTTTACAGAAGAGGTGACTGGAGCTGAGGCCCTGAGCTCAGAGTGTCTTGATTGTATCCGGCCTCTCTTAGGATGTGACAGGCTGCTCCCAGCTCCGTCCAGCCCAGTGCTTCTCAAGCCCCAGTTGTACTGGACATTTCACCTTGGGATCTGTTACAGGCCCAGGCCCCGACCCTCAGAGTTCTGATTTGTGTAGGGTCTGGGCTTGAGTATCTTCAGTCAAGTTCTCAATGTGATGATAATGTGTCTAGTTAGGGTTAAGATACACCGATAACCAAATAAAGTGTTTTCCAAATGTTAATGTACATGCGAATCACTTGGAGAGCTTGTTAAAAGGCAGATTCTTGTAGGTCTGGGATGGTGCCTGAGAGTCTGCATTTCTTTTTCTTTCTTTTTAGTTGAGATATAATTGAAACAGAACATTGAATTACTTTCAGGTATAAGCATTTCTCAAATGCTCCCAGGTGGTGCCATGCTGCTGGTCTACGAACCTCACTCAGAGTAGCAACGGTCTAAAAAATATACTTCATTGTATGACTATTTATCTGGCCTTCCGTTTGTTGCCCTCCCTCTCTCCCTTCCTCCCTCCTTCCCTCCCTTCTTTCACTGGCTCACCAGCACATTGGATTTAAAATGAGGGGCATGGTCTACCTGGGTCATTTGTAACTAACACCTTTAAAGCCCCAGGGTTGATTGGTGGGTCTCAAAGGCCACCGTGATGTGGGTGAGGCAACAGCAGGCAACCCTCGAGCATCTTTCCAGACTTCAATCATAGCACTTCTGCTTCTTCTTTTTTTTTTTTTTCCATTAGCAGATTAGGCTTTCTTATAAACTTTAGTCTGAACAAAACTTAAAAAAACAGTAAGTTTGAGAATCATGGACGTCTCTACGTTTCTCACAACCCTGGCAGTCAGAGTCTACGCTCTGAATTCCCAAGGTCCTGCCTGGAGTCCGGCCCGGGACTAGGGTCGGGCAAGTGAGGTGCTGGCCTCAAGCAGGAAAATTAAGAGAAGACAAAGAACTCAGTCATCGAAGTAAATCAGAGTTCAATGCAGTTTTTAAAAATAAAATAGCAGAGAGTATGGGGGAGAGGGAGGGAGGGAGGGAGAGAAGAAGGAAGGCGTGATTTGTTCTCTAGAGGGGAAAAGGCCTTGATTTGTAGCGTTTGTCAGTTCCTGTGGTGTAAATACTCCCACCAACATGTCGCTGACCACTGAATCAAGAAGAGTTGGGCACAGTTGCTCCGGTGAGCCAGTTGGAGCAGGCTCCAGGGAAAAAGACTTAGCCAAGAACATGGGGGCAGAGTGAGCACGAGAATCAGGTCACATGGGCACTGCCCACTGGCCCCAGCTATGACATCCTCAGCAAGGTCATCCTGGACCCTTCTCAGGACTTCTTCATGTCCAGTTAGTGATCCTAAGGTCATAAGATTCCGCCTGTGGGACTGTGCAGGACAGAGATCTGGGAATTGGGATTCTGCTGCCCTCCAAGTGGGCACCTCTGCTTCACCAGTGCCCAGCACTTACCATCATCCTTCAAGTCCAGGGCAAACCACTCACAGGGGAGAGAAGAAGAGGGGCCTTGTTTACTGCCATCCTCTCTTCCTGGAAGACTTTCATAAAAGGAACAAGTGTGGCATTTTGAAGTAATACATAGAATTTTATTACTAAATACTATATGAGTATACAAAATGCATAACTGAACAGCTAAAAAAATAGTCCAAGAAATGTGAAATACACATTTTTTGAAATGATAAAAATGTATTCATGAAAAATATAAAATGTTGCATATATATACAATATCTATTTATATATATATATAACGTAAGTGAAAATTGTAAATAAGAAATGTGTACAATAGTGAGCAAGCATGGCAGTTGTTTATACAGCATCCACTTTGTTCTGGTCCATCAGCTCCATTATTTACATCTGGTCTGGAGGAAGTCTGTGTAAGGAGAGAGTGTGTCCACCACAGTGTCTTTCAAAAGTCATTTGCACTGAAAATCAGAGGTGTTCAAGTTAACTGACAAAAATGCGAGCAATCCTTGGCCTGAAGTCAATGGAATACCGAGGGATGGGACCTGGACAGTGGTCAAGTCAGCTTTGGGAGAGCAGCAGGTCCACCTCCACCATCTCGACAGGCAGGCTGCAGCTCGACCGCAGGAAAGGGTGTTTTGAAGGGGACACAGTCTGTTAAGTGCGTTAACCAAGATGACACTGTCCCTGGCTGGGCAGGCACCGGCAGGAGTTCAGAGAGTAGATTCAAGCATGAAGTGGGGGTTCAGATCAGGACACCTCCCAGGTCCCTTCTTGGCCCTGACGTCTGTGGGTTTGTGACTCGAGGGCCTCCTCCCTCAAGAAAGGCATTCAAGTAATAGCACTGAGGCACGAAAAGAGGTTGTGTGTGGCTTGGGGCCACTTTGCAGCTGGCTCCTTGCCTGCAGCTTCCCCCGAGGGGTTCTTACAGCTCCTTCAGGATGATCTGAATCTTGCCGTCGAGCTCCCCCATGTCCAGCAGGAAGGCGACATGATTGCTGTAATGCTGAATGATGTTGTTGTCCATGTTGACCAAGATTCTAGAAGGGAAGAGGAGATGTGACTGAACTGTGCGAGGCCCCTTGGTTCCAGGGCCTCTGAGTGGCAAGGATGATATTAACGGCTATTACCTATCGGGTACATTCCAGGTATCTCATGGACTTTCTCTCTGACCCTCATAATAACCCGCAAAGTGGATGTTCACTGTCTCGCTAATAGGGAAGGACGCGATGCCCAAAGTGGCCGAGACACAACTTGAGCCTAGGCCTGCCAGGTACCATGCTCACCTACCGTGCTAGGTCACCTCTCCTAGCATACGTGACTGTGGACACTTTTGAGCAACTATCATGTAAATTTGGGGAAGAGGCAGTGTTCCTTAGTCAGCAGGCCAGACTGAGGACTCGGACATGGTGTGTGAGTTCAAGTGCAGGAGGTGTGGTGGGTGGACCGGTGTGGTTTGGGTTCAATGGGAGACTACGATGTGTCACTCAGGTGTGCCTGGCTGAGCCAGAGGTAGGTGGCACACAAGCCCACTCGAAGTTCCATCCCCATGAAGCTGAAATCTCAGGGTTGGTACAATAGACTTGAGGAGCATGGCCCTCTTTCTCCCCATACTCTTTAGGCAAGGACCTGGACCAACCTGAGGAAGATGAAGCCTCCATGACTACCTGCAAGCCCTCTGCAGTGGGGTCAAGGACAGAGTGCATGCCAAAGGGCACCTCCCTAGGAGCTGCTTCCCTGATAAAAACCCATGAAGATGTGACTCAACCTGATCCTATCAGTTGTCCCATTGTCATGGGGTTGAGAATTTTCATCCATCCATTCATCCATCCACCCCACCAGCATTTGCTGAGACCTTTCCACACACAGGGCCTTGCTCCAAACAAAAGCAAGGGCCACACAAAGATTCTACATCCTGTCCTCCAGGAGTGTCCAATCTAGCAGAGTCCGGGAGAACAAATCGTTATAACCCCATTACTCTAGTTCATAGATGGGGAAGCTGGGTCTCAAAGAAGTAAAGTCATTTGCATAGGGTCACACAGGTAATAGATGGCCAAGCTGGGATTTGAATCCAAACTTTTGTCTTCCTACTATGTCATTTTTTTTAGAAGGAAAAAAACCCTATAAATACACATTAGGAAATGGCATGTATATGAAAGGCAAAATTCAGGGCTGAGGGAGAGTTCGGATGAGGGCCAGATTACTTTAAATGGGACAGGAAGGAGTGTGTAGAGGGGGTGAGACTCTTAGACCATGGTTCCTGGCAAGTAGCCATCTGCTTTGCTTGTCTTGCTCCCCCGCCCCAATCCCTATGCTGGGAAGGGCAATGGAGACAGTGGTGAGCCAAAGCCTACTGCCTACGTTCAGTTGTCTCTGCAGCAGCACCAGGCAGCTGCTGCTTCCTGGGAGGTGGTCTGGGCTTCGGTTCTGAGGCCTGGGTGCTGCTGACTGCCAGAATTTAATTACAGGTTCCCGCTTCCTTGGGCCCTGTTTGCAGTTGCTTCATTTCACAGAGGGATCTTTGTTTGGGGGCTACAGGAGACCAGGGCTGGGGCAGAGAGGGGTGGGCGCTTTGTAAACGGCAGGGTTTTGTTTGTTTCTTCCCATGGTAGGGTGAGTCTAGGTGCCGGGCGCTGCGTAAGTGCCTACGTGCACAAACTTGAAGACTGCCTCCCTTTCATTCCCAGGCAGGGCCTCCCAGTGGGCCCAGGTGCCTGCCTGTGCACAAGGGATCCCAGAGAGGCCCACGGACCCCTTCCCTTCAGAGGTCAGTGACAACTGGGCCCTAAGGCAGGGGCTTGTCAGGAGCCCCTGTCCCAGAATGTGGGCCTCTTGTCACTTGCCAGCTTCTAGCTGTCTTCTGTCCTGGTTCGCATGAAACCCCTGGCCAGCTGCCAGCAAAAACAATGTATTTGTTAATCTTTCAAGCATTCAGTGGTGCTTATAAGGCTGATTTTATCTACCTTTGTCCAGAGGACTTTCGGGAGGGTTTTATGAAAATAAACTAGGCCACTGCTTAGATTTCTCGTTCCTCTGAAGGAGGTGGCCAATGAGCCTGGCCTCTCCCAAGAGGTTTTTTTGGGGGACTCTTCTCATTTAGGCCTCTCAGACCATCTTAGGCCTGAGGTTTCCAGGTTGGGGGTGTGTATGGGGTGTGGGGTGCCTCTGAGTGACACCCTGGGCTATAGGGCTGGCCTGGCTACAGCCTTTATTTGCACATTGCTTAGTGATTAGAGGCACAAGCAGGAGGCAAGATAAAATAATGGGCGTGTGCACAGGCTTTAGACAGGCCAGGATTCTTTCTGCCAGTCACTAACTCTGTGACCCTGGGACTACTCAGAACCTCAGTTTCCTCCTCCGTAAAAATAGAGGTAATCATTCCAAACGCAAAGGGTCAATGAGACGATGCCTGGGAGCTAGCTAGTCCAGCTAATTTGTTAGCCCAGCTAACAAATGGAAGTTATTATAATTATGGTTTAAATGGCTGGTTTGGCTTAAAAGAAAGACTTGCAAACTCAGCTAGCACGCATTACCCCCCAACACCCCAAATCGCATACAAGGGCATTTCCGAGCCCCTCAGCCCAGCCTGTGGTGGGATGTGTAAGGGAGACAGGCTGCAGGTGGGGCTGCAGCCAGGGGCCATGGGCACTGGCACCAGAGGGGAAGTGGGGCCGGGCTTGTCCGGGCAAAGCAGAGCCTGCCCTCTGCTGTGAGCTGGATTCCGCTCCAGAGAATGTGTGAGCCCCAGTTTGAAACCGAAACTTGGAAGGGAAAAACACACACAAAAAGCCTAGACACTCATACAACCAAAACCAAAAGGATCTTTTCCCAGGGGCTGCAGGGAGCACACCTTCCCCCCACCCCGCCCTTCTATGGGAGGTGGGGTGGGAACCTGAGGAGGGAGGGAGGGAGAGAGGGAAGGAGGAGGGAGGGGAGGCTGAGCCTGTGAGGGAGGAGGCCGCCCTGGGCCTGACTGCATGGAGCCTCAGTCTGAGTCCAAAACCTGCTCACTTTGCAAAGTTTTCTAAAAAGGAAAAACCACAGACAGTAGCCAGGGGCAATGCCTGGGCAGCTTCCGGGGCGGCCAGCCCGCGTAGCTGGAGTTAGACTGTCCAGGGAAGAAAGACTGGGTGAGGGCTGTGGGCCGGGGGGCTATGGGCAGGGGGGCTGCAGGCAGGGCGGCTGGCTGTATTTCCCTGAGTCCTGGTCCTGAGTCGTCCCGGCAGCGGATGGCTGCGGCAATTCCTCACTGCCTGGGGCCCCACACTAGGCTGGCGAAGCGACCCACTTAGTAAGGGCTGCAGAGGCCCAGTTCACTGGCTCCGACCAGGAGACCAAAGGAGGGCAGTCACCGTGTGGCCTTCCACCTCCTCCATGCCAAGGGATTCCCTGGCAGATAGCAAAGGGTGCTGCAGTCCTCAGTACAAATCTCCAGGAGCCCATGGCAGGTGGCAGGCACTGCCCGACCCTCAACCCTCAACCCTCGGAAGGTGAAGCTTTGCTCCTCGCCCTGCCTCATACAGGCCTGAAGGTGGAGGAGGCCTGTGGAGCAATCACAGCTCCCCTTTCCAGGGGCATGGCCGACCACTCCTTTGGGGGCCTCCCGACTCAGCGGACCCTTCTGCCTCTGAGCCTTTACTCCACCACTCCTGCCCCTGAACACTGCATACTGCTTCTGAGCCTCGGCTTCCCTATCTGTGACGTGTAGGTAATGGAATCTACCTCATGGGTGGCTGCGAGGGTTAAGTGAGAAATGCTTAGTGTAGTCCCTGACACATAGTAGGTGGTCGCGTGAATGGTAGTCACTGTCATCATCATTATAATCGAATGACTCGGTTATCCAGTGGACCAGGGACTTGCAGCTGGGTCTTCTGACACGTGGCCCTGCTCATCTCCCTCTCTCCCACTCCTTTCCTTCCCAGTAATGGTCTGGACTGTGCCAGTGGCTTTGGCCTGACTAGGGGGCTCTCCACCCCACTCCACGCCCCTTACCCTCTCCACGAAGCCAAAGCACAAACACCGCTCAGCGCTGAGCAGCAGGCCTCTGCCGGTCAGAGAAGACCCGCTGGGAGCTCCTTGAGCCATTGTTTTAGAGGGAAAAGGGCAGAGGGGGGAATGGGGCGACAGCTGTTCTGGGCACTTACCCCCGCTTGCACTTCTTGTAGACTTTGTAAATGTTCTCTTCAGGAAACCCGTACTTCTCAGAGATCTGGAAGAGAATGGTAGAGCGTCCACTGTCTGCTGCCCAAGCCGGGTTTGTAGCCCCATTTCATACTATGCGTTTTAATTTCCTGACTATAAAAATAGTATATATCCATATTGTGGAAAGTTACAGAGAAGAAAATGACAACCATTCATATCCTGTTTCCCAGGGATAAACAACATTAACATCTGGGTATATATATTCTTTCCCATCATTTGATAGATATATAGATATTTTTATATTCCACATAATTTTACTTACCAGCGTATATTATAAGCCTTCCTACACCACATCAAACTCTTGACAAATGTCATGTTTAGTGGCTGTAAAATATCCCAAAGGGCATCGCCAGTTCAAGCCTCCATCCCTGCCTCTTGTCAGACATTTGGGTTGTTCCGGTGCTGAGCACTCCCTCTCACCAGCTGGCTGACTGTGTGCAAACCACCCGTGGAGGCGGTAACAGCACCTAGCTCAGAGAGTTACTGGAACAGTTAAATGAACCGCTCCACATAAAACACTTAGGACTGGTATGTACTAAATAAATGGTCAAAACTCAATAAATGGCCAATGCTATTATTTTAGAAGCAGAGCAAATAGGGACGCTATTGCCCTGTTGTGAGTGGGGTGGTAACCTAAACATAGCCCCCTTCTAGCAGGAATTATTAACCTCCTTTGATGGGTGTGGGGGCTGGTCTTGAAGAACATAAGGCACATGCCCAAAGCCTAGCCTAGAACTCAGGTTTCCTGCCCCCATTATATCTCAGAATGCTGGAGTCTATTCTCCAGATGAAACTGCAGCTCAGAGGCCTGTGAGCCGCCTGTCTGCACTCACACACCCAGAATCTGCCATTTCTCCCCAGAACTCCTAAAGTTTCCTTTGGGGCAGACAGAACTGGTCTGGTCATAGCTCCACCACCAGTGGCTGCAGAACTCTGAACAAGTCGCCTTACTTAGCTGCACCTCAGTCTCTTTGTTTTGCAAAATGGGCAAAATAATGGGATGGACACACAGGTGGTTCTGCACGGGAATTGAGACGATTATGTAAAGGGCCCAGCCCAGCGCCTGTCCCCTGGTGAGAGCTCAGCCACATTTTGTGGTTTCATGTATCATCAACTACCTTGAAGCAGCAGGAGACCTTAGGTCAAGGGCTTCAGGTTGCGGTTGTCCTCCCTGGGCCTTTTAGGGCAAAGATCAAGTTCAGCTCCTCCGTTATTCTCTGCTTTGACAGAGATTCCCCCAGGCAAGAAAATGTCTTAGATTATTTATCTTAATGGTGATGTGACTGGAAGCTACAAGGAAGATCTCGAGTCAATCTAAGGGAGACCTTAGGCACTTTCTAACCATAAGTTGTGCGATGACAGCTGCCTGGTTAAGTAAGGAGCTCTCCATCCCTGGAAGTATACAAATCAAGGGTGGGCACCCACTGGGAAGAGAGCTCAAGCACCAGATGGGGAGCTGACCCTTGAAGCTACTGTTCAACTCAAGATTTCGAGGCTATATTCAAATGACATTAATGTCCTTTTGTGAACTCAACTTCCTGGGGCTGGTGCCAAGCAGGGTTGATGGTACGTAGAGAACAGGAGAGCACAGCAGAGTGGTTAAGAGCTTGGGCTGGAATCCCAGCTGTCACTCTTGGTAACCTTGGCAAGTAACCTTAGTAACCTTAGTTAACTGACCTCAGGGAGGCTGTTTCCTCATGGGAAATGAGATAAATAATAGTACCCGCTTTTCAGGGTTGTTAAGAGACTATGGTGAACAGGCAAATGCAGCATGCCTGACAAAATGCCTGGCACGTGGTGGGACTTCCAAAGGTAGACGATGTTGTGATTTGATTCATTTGTTCCTTCCCCAGACCAAGGTCTTGGAACCACCTGGACTTCTGAGTGGTTCGGACTTCAAGCGCAGCTGGCCCTGGGGGACTGCACTTGCGCAGTTTTCTGCTCAGCCACAGAGCTGCTTGGATTTTGTGTGGGGCCATTTCACACATTCACACACTCTCTGGTGGTTTGGGGGTTTGGGGGAGGTCTTCTTGTCAGAACATCACCTTCAGCCTCTCCTGGCCAGCACCTTCCTCCCTTCCCCCCAGCCAACTCTAAGCTATAAGAATGAGGGCCCCTGGGGAAAAAAAAATAAAAGAGTATCTCTGGGGCCTGGCCTTTTTGGGTTTCATTCTCATTAAAACAGAAACAGGTTTGCAAAGCCAACAAAACGCTCTGGCCCGTCAGACAGCAGCCATCAGATTAAGGAGGATTTATGGTCTGTGCAACTCCCAGGGTGGAGCCGGGGTTCTGGCCAGGAGATAACATCACAGAGGCACACCCCCACCAGCCAGCCTGGCAGGCCCCCCACGTGAGTTCCAGTATATTCCTTCCCAGAGCCTTCCTATGGGAAATCAGAACTGATAAGGTAAGGAGTGAACAACGGTGTGCACAGGAGCACGAGCCGGGGAGCCAGCCGGGGCAAGGCGGGGTGCGCAGGGCCTCTTACCGCGTTCCTTAGCCCCTGCAGGTCCGGGGTCTTCAACATGAGGGCGTCAAACACCTCCTCGGTCTCCCTCCGCACGTACAGCAGAACTGAGAAGCAAAGGGGTGGCTTTTAGCGAGCCCGGGGATACCTCAGGAGGTGGGGGGGGGGGTCGTAAAAAATACTATTTTTAACATAAGATTGATTTTCTGCAAAAAGGGCACATTGTGGCCAAGGATCTGTACCCAGCCGGAAAACACTCCGCGGCTCTGCGGATCCCACGCGCTTGCTCAGACTGCGCTGATCTTGGCGGTGTGAATCCAAGCTCTCCCACCTGCCGGCTACGTGACCTTGACCTTGTTTTAACATCACTGAGCCTCATTTTACCCAAATGGAAAATGGCGGTGGCCCCAGCCCTTACTTCGCAGAGTTGCCGTGGGACTTAAGGACCAGACAATTAGAAACACCATGTGGGATGCAAGGCTTAATTCCAGGTTGCTGAAAGCTTCGGATCTTAGCTGCTGGGTGGGGTCTTCCTGATGGTCAACTACATCCCCCAAAAGTTTGGGCATGTTCTTCTCCCCAAAGAAGTCAGATTTAGAGTGTCCAAGCCAGAAAGCCAACTATGGAAACTCCACACTGCTCCTACCCCCATTAGAGGCAGTGGGGGGTCGGGGGAGGACTTGCCCAACATAAGCAGACTATTGCCTCAGCCAGCTGCCCCAGGACACCCAAGTCCAACAAAGTCAAGGGAGGCAGAAACCCTCCGGCTCCATGACTCTCCAAGTACCCTGGGTGCCCTCTTTACCCCAATCCCACCCTTAAGTCTTGGCACAGCACCAGCTCTGATGCCTAAAGCAGCCCCTCACACCCTTTCCGCTGTGCTGGGGGCGATCCTGGCTGCCTGGGCCAGGACCGGTGTTTGAGGCGTTGGGGAAGGCCTAATGGGGAGCTGAGGGTGAGGGTGAGCTCAGACAACAAGCAGGGGACAGTGAGGCAGTGAGGCTACCTCTCTGCAGATCATCTTCCTTGGCCTGTTTGGAGGGCAGAGGCTCGAACTCCTCAGCAAAGGGCAAGCAGGTGCGCTTCAGAGGCAGCCTGTGGGGACAGCAGAGAGGGGCTTGTCAGGAGCCCAGAGGAATCCCAGAGTCCTCCAGGGGCCCCAGGGGTGAAGAAGACCCCATGAAAAAAGGCACAAAGCACTGGGAAAGCAGTTAGAATAGCATGTTCTGGCATTGGACTGCCTAGGTTCACATCTCAGCCCCGCCACTCACTAGCTAGGTGATTTGGGATGAGTCTCTTAGCATCTCAGGGTCTATAAAATGGGGTGGCAATAAAGTAATAATAACGATACTTCATAATGTCATGAGGCTGAAGGAGGTAACACATACTGCTTTTAGAGCAGTGCATGGCACACAGTAGGGCCTCAATAAATGTGGTCTACTGTTTTATCATCAACATCATTCTTTGAAAGAATCAGGTTGGATGTGAGTTAGTGGCTAGGAAGGACAGTTGGGGGATTTGGAGTAAGCTTCCAGCCCACCTCTGTTACTTAGCAGCTGTGTGACCTTGGGCAAGTCACTTCACTTCTCTGAGCCTCAATTACCTCAGCCATAAGTAGAGCGATAACCCAATTGCCTAACTGGTTGTGAGGAGATAAATGACATAATTTGTTGTGAAAAGTACCTCTTGTTTATAGGGCAGAAACTGAGATCAACCAACACATCACCTTCATAAAGTACTTTCCCATTTACAAAGATTTCATTTACACTCCGCCCTCTCCTAGTTGTCTCATCCCTACAAGGCCATTTTCCTCATTTTATGGATTTCTAGGCTGATGCTGAGGGAGGTAAAGAGACTGTGGCTGATAAGTGGAGGAACATGTGGGTCCTTCCTAGACTGAAGGGCCAAGGGGAGCTGGTTCCTCCCTTGCCTCTTGGCATCTGGTGGGTGTGTGTTGAGGGGAGGGGCGGGGGAGCTCTGATCTCCCTAAGTCCTCCAGCACAGCTTCCCCTCTTCCTTCTCCAAATCTGCACCACCATCTCCAAGGCTGCTTCTTTCCCTTTTAACAAGCAGGTGTCTCGCCAGAGATTCGCCAACTTTTCACATAAAACAAACCCATAAAAACCCAGGCAGTTTCAATGAGAAAGGAGCATGAATCCAGCTTGGGGGTTGGGGACAGAGGCCCTTGGCTGCTTCCTCTGGGCCCAGCCCTCAGCTTGGGGGGCAGCAGAGGAAAAGGCAGGTAGTGAATGGGGACAGGTAGGGAGGTGAGGCTGTGGGCTGCTTCTCTCTGTACCTGTTGGAGCTGCCGTGTCCTGCCGAGGGCACTGCCTGTAATAAAGAGAAAAGACATTTTCCGTCACATTCAGGAAGATGAGAGGAGTGGTCAGCTGCAAGAGGCTTTCTGGGAGGGACGACCTTTGGTGGGAGGGGTGGATGTAGTTTTAATGCCTTTTAGACTGCTCTGCTCAGATGTGAATCCTTAACGGGAGCTGAGGTCTTGAGTTGAAAGGAAGCATCCCACCCAAGCCAGATGAGCCAGGGATTCAATGATACACATTGGGTGCTAGGGACATGCTGGCAGGATTGGCGAGTCCCTGAGCACCAGCATGCCCAGCAGGGCTAACACAACCCACTAGGTGTCAGAGCTGAGGGGAAGAGGCACTGTTTTTGACCCGCCTGTGTGCCTGGCCCTGTGCTGTCTGGTCCAGTCATCACCAGTCCCATGAGGCAAGACAGTGAGGTCCAGAGAGGGCAGAGAGTCCCTGGGGTAACACACCCAGCAGGAGGCAGTCAGGATTCAAACTCCAGACTCAGGTTCTCTGCTCTTTCTACTTCCTGGGGTGTCCCCCCCGCTCAGGCTTACATGTGCAAAGACTGGTCCCTCCCTCTTCCCCACACTGATTAGCTGTCAACCTGGCCACAAGGGCCTTAATCCTAAGTGGTCATCTCCCAATTTGTGTCCTCTGGTTGGGGAAAAAGAGTGGGTTAATGCAACTGCCTGTGCTATAGAGGCCACAGCACTGCTTCTGGGGTAGTGAAAGGAAGATGGCTGACATAGAAAGGGCTTTAAATGTGTGCCAAGGGTGACATCAGTATTGGCTGCTTTTTAAGCTCCATAATCTATCTTGTACACCAACGACTGTTTCTGCTGACAGTCCCACCAAACAGAGCTGTGCTGTGACCTCAATGGAAGGAAATCGTCAAATTGTTTAATATGGAAGCAAACTAGTAGACAGGCTCTGGGATCTTGATTCTGCCACTGACTTGTTGTGTGACCTTGTCTGGCAAATGTGGATAACAAGTGTCTGCCTCAACGGATGGCTGTGGAGGGAAATGAGACAGTGTGGCAAAGTGCTCGGCCAATGCTCCTGGCACATCCAAGGTGCTCAGTAAATGGCTCTGGGCTCGAGAGGGTGTGCAGCTCATGGCAAAGGGCACTGTCACTGAAGACAGGTTGCCTGGGTCTGGCTCTGCCACTTCCTGTGTAGTTCTGGAAGGTCTCTGTGCCTCAATCTCCACCCCACAAATCCAGGGAGAATAAGATGATCAAGTTCATGTGGTAAGGGTCAGAGGAGACGATGAGTGGAAAGCGCTGAGACCAGAGCCTGGTGCACAGTGAGTGCTCGGTGTCTCTTGACAATTGTCATCCGCATAGCTTTGAGGAGGCCACAATCGAACCTGAGGCTCAGATACTAGAAACCTCCTCTGTGTATGCACCAAGCATTTCAAGGGCTATAAAGTCTATTTCCTCATTAATGTTCTTGAGTAGAAAAGGTCACCGAAGTTATATGACTACATATATATGACTACATAGTCTGGAGTTTGAATCCTGACTGCCTTCTTTTTTTTTTCTTTTCCTAAATTCCCTTAAATTCAATAAAGGTATTTTCATTTTGATGTAAAAAAATTTAGGACCTATAAACATGAAATGGGACTAGATTGGCCAAGTGGCGAGTTGTTCCCGGCTGGTCTGTGTTAAGGCGGTCCCTGCTTGGTCCAAGGCCCTCACCCCTCCAGGACGCTGCAGGCCAGAGAAGTGCACGTTGGGAATGAACAGTACTGGCGGGGTCTCCAGGTCAGCCTCAGGCCTCAAGTAGGTGGTCTCATTGCCCCTGAAGCCGGACAGCAGGCAGCCCTTGATGCCTGATGGGAAAAGGGAGTCACGGTGACCTGAGGCCCCTCCATTCATGCCCCCAACCGGGTGTTCTTTCCCCCTTCACCCCAACCCAGCCTGGTCTAGTCCCTGACCCATGCCCACTGACCATTGTTGCTGGAGTCGGGGCACTTGACCTTCCTCCGGAACTGCTTCCGCTCATCATCTCGCATCTTCCTCTCGGCTCCCTGTGAGGGGGAAAGGGAGGGGGTCACCGGGGTCTTGGGAGGGGCTGGATGCTTTGCCTCTTAAACGTGGGCCAGGCTTCTTGTGCTGCTTTCTTCCCAGAGTGAGACCAGGAAAATGGCAAGGTACCAGCCAGCCCAGCCCAGCCCAGCCCATCCCAGCCTGAGGTCACTAAAGACAGACAGATGGACAGACAGACAGACAGACAGAAGAAATGCAGTCAGAGGGAGATGAGGAGAAGAAAGAGAAATGTGAAAAAGAGAGATGAAGAGGTATTTATAGAGATCTAGAAAGCCATATTCAGGATAAAGATGAGACAGGGATGCAGAGAAACAGAAAGATATACATAGAGAGACCGAGATAGACAGATGATGACAAGCACAAAGAGACAGAGAGAAGCTTCCAGAGACCAGAGAGCAAGTACAGAGAGAGACAGACACTCCCAGAGTGGCTGGTCAGGATGTGGGGGAGCGGAGGGGGCGGACCATCTCAGTCCCCAGGCCCAGCAGAGGGTCTGACTGCCCTAGTCACCTTATCACAGAATATCTTGATCTGGCAGACGGCGCGGTGCACCAGGCGCTCAGTGCCTGAGCCACAGTCATAGGTGTCAATTTGCAGGTTCAGGGGGACACCCTTCACCCCCTTCTGTGAGGAGAAGTCTGTGCTGAGGCAGTTGACACCGATGAACACCTGGGGACAGATGGGGGAGCTGATTAAACAGCCTGCCGGGGTCTCCAGCCCTGCTGTCCCATGACGACCCTGTCCGTGGAGCCTACTGTGTTCCTGGTGAGCACCCCTTAACCCTCACACTACCCTAGAAAGCAAGCATCACCTCTCTTTTACAGAAAGGGAAACCAATGCTCAAAGAGGTGGCGTAACTGTCCCAAGGAGACACAGGGAATGGGTGGGGGAGCCAGGCTTTGTGCCCAGGTCTCCACCAGTGGACGATGCAGCTCCCGCTAGGTTGCCAAAGGCGGCCCGAAGAGTCAAGGCCCTGGGAGGGAGAGTAAAGGTCCCTTAAGGGGCTTAAAATCCAGAGCCTCATCTTTCTGCAACTCAGCACGAGAAGGTGGAGAAAGGCAACCCCTTTCCCCCAGCAGCTTCAGAAGCTCATTTTCTTGTGGGGCTTGGGCCACAGACAGTGAGACATTGTCCTTTGCACCCCAATCACCAGCCCCAGCCATCGCTGGACCTGTCATCCCCATTTTACAGCCGAGGAAATGAAGGCTCTGAGTGGGGACGTGGCTTGGTGGCGTTTCCACGGGGAGTCAGGCAGGGCATCTGACTTTGGACAAGAGCTTTAACCTCACAGAGGCCTCAGTTTCCTTATCTGTAAAATGGGGACAGCTAAACCTATCTCGTGTGGCTGTGAAAGCACATGGACCCCTAGTGGGCTTGGCATGTAGTGACTACTGGAAACGTTATAACTATTCTAAGTAGAACAGCTGGAATCTCCACCCAAAGCCTGTGCCTGACTGAGGGCGGCCTGGGGCCCGTCCCAGCTGGGTATTCCCTGGCAAGCCCACCTGGTGAGTGTCTACTTGCTAACTCCTCCATGGAGTGCCAGGGCCAGTCCCCACTCTAGGCTGGCCCCTGTTCTTTGGGACATTTCTCTTGGAAATGACCCTGACCTGAACAGTGGGGGTGGGGTATAGTGCCTGAGCAGACCCCTTTCCTCC
The DNA here is from genome assembly GCA_028627145.1 of Eidolon dupreanum. Lineage (NCBI taxonomy): Eukaryota > Metazoa > Chordata > Mammalia > Chiroptera > Pteropodidae > Eidolon > Eidolon dupreanum. The sequence goes on along the minus strand of CM053502.1, from coordinate 11,503,013 downwards.
CCTTCCCATGCCAGACATACCTCCCCGACGGCCAGCTCGTCCCTAATGCAACCCCCACCCACCTCATACCCGAGAAAGACCCAAGCCTGGGGGCTTAAGAGGCTGTGAGAAAATCCCAACCGAAACCCACCTCTCCCTTCCCACGAAACTCTTTCCCCACCTTCCTGAACTGGAGGCCCCAGCTCCTCCTCTAGCCCCTGGCATCTGTTTGAATAATAATAATCCCTCCCTTTGTGTTTTCAGAGCCCCTCACCTCCATTTTCTCTAGCCCCGCTGGACGGGCCCCATGAGACAGGCCCCGAGACAGGGATTAGCTCCCCAGCCTGTCCCGCCAGACTTGAGTGGGACCCAACACTGTCTGACAGGGTGAGCCTGGCCCAGGGAGAGGAAGAGACAGGCCTAAGGTGACCTAGCCCCCAGCTCTCAGACTAGTGCCCTTTTCACGATGCCAGCTCTCCAAGCAGCAAACCAAGCCACGGAGAGACACAGGAGCACACGGCAAGTTCGAAGTTGGTCTTGAACATTAAGCGGCTTAATTGCCGGTGTGAAAAAAATTAGAGGCTCCATTTATCAGGCCTCCCGGATGGGTCTGGCACTGTGCCAGTCTCAGGTGTGCATGATCTCGTGGGATCTTCACCACAACCCTCAGGAACAGATTACTGTTCCCTTCCTAAGAGCTCCGGAAGCCAAGGTAACTGGGATTTCAGCTCTCGTCTACCAGATTCCAAAGCATTTCTCCTGCAGCACTCTGCTCTGGCCTGCACGTCAGGAAACCCGGCGCCTTCAGCGGTTTGCTGTGTGACCTTGCACAAGGCTCGGTTTTTCTATCTGGTAAGGGGGTGGACTGGATTAATAACAACAGCCACCACTTATGTGCCAGGCTGTGTGCTACCTTTTCACGTATCTCACCTGATCTTCACTTTGTCCTAATAGTTGGTGCTATGATTACACCCCAACTGTACAGCCAAGGCACTGGTCCAAAGTCACAGAGCTGGGATGTGGGCCCAGCCTTTCCGGCTCCAGAGCCTGTGCTGCCCCCACACTCTCTATTCTGCCTCCTCCACTGGTGCCTTCATCGGAGTAGCCGACACAATCCTAGGTGCAAGCCAGCCATTGCCCCAGGATGGCCATGGCCCCAGCACTGACCTTGGCCTCCTCGTTGACATTCCACATGAAGGACAGTGCATTATAGGCCACCTCCTCAATGTGTTGCACAGTGTTGAAGTTCTCTTTGCAGTCAGCTGAAACCACAGGAGATTGGAAGAGTCAGGAGGGAAGGGATCTGGGGACAGTGCTGGGAGGAGGCATATAGGAGCTGGGCCCCATTCTTGGCAGGGATTTGCATACTCTTCCCAAGGACTACGCTTTAATCCAGAGAGGAAACTGGTTATTGTGCCTGGGTTATAGGTGGGGAAACTGAGGCCCAGCCTAGCAAGCAGATTTGCCCAAACCCCAGGTAGACTCTCTAACTTTGCCACCAAGGCCGGGGCCTTCCTCGTTTTGGGGTGGAGATTATACTTTTCATTGGGATTGTGGCTTAGGAGATCTCCCAGATAAAGCAGTAGTAGTAGTGGTAGTAATAGCAGTAATAGTAATAATCATAGCAGTAGTAAAAATAGTGGTACCAGTACTACTAATACTGAACTATTGAACTAACATTGAACTACTAATATTGAGCAAATGGTAGTACTATCACCATTAGGAACAGTACAATACGGCAAATCTCTAGTTAATCCTCACAAAAACGGTGCTATGAATATTCAGCTTACACACACAGAAAATAAAGCTCAGAGAAGTTTGGTCACTTACGCAGGGTAATAAGAGGCAGAGTAAGGAGTGGGGCTTAGTTTTGTCCGACTCCTGAACCCAGGCTTCTAAACACTGCTCTCTGGCCTCTCAGATAATTCACTGAATCGTCCCTATTTGTATCATGCTCTCCAGTACACATTGCTCCAAGGCAGAAACAGCACCGTAGGCAGACAGGGCAGTTGGCCTCGTTTCATTTGACAGTTGGAGAAACTGAGGCTCAGGAAGGGTAGGTGACATAGGCTCACAGACCAGAAAGCAAGTGAAGGAGCCAGAAACTGGAGACCAGAGTATGATCTGTGCCTCCTTCCCATCTTAGGGCCTGGGACAGGATCAAAGTGGCATATACAGAGGGCCTTCCCCCTGACCCCTAGCTAACAGATCCCATGGGTGCCAGCTCCCAAAGCAGAACTGGCCATTGCTATGCCTCAAGCCTTCCAAATCGCCACCAGCCATCACTGTTATCTGATGCATCTGTGTCTCAGTCTGCTAAGCCCCCTGATAGGGACAAGCGGGGCAGTATCCCAGGGGCCTATTTATCACACAGCTGGGATCCCCAAAGCCTGTTTACCCCAAAGCAACACAGAAAAGGGGCCACTGCTTCCAGACAACAGATGCAAATCCCTGCAAACCCCACATTGTTTGATCTGGAGACAGTGGCTAGGCAGGCAGCAGGGGTCAGAACTAAGTCCTGCGGAGGTCAGAGCGGGGCTGGGGAAAAGGGGCACAGCAAGAAAGGCCTGACTGGTGTGTGGGGGGGGGCGGGGAGGCGCAGAGAGAGAGGGTGGGCAGGGGAGGGAGAGGGAGAGGCTGGGATGGGGGGCCTGGGCGGGCCCTCACCCACGTCGATGACCCGCTGCTTGGCGGTGGGTTGCCGGGAGTGCCAGTGCTTCCAGAACCGCAGCTGCTCTGCCGGGACCTTCTCGTTGTCGAAGACGACCATCACCACGCTCTGCAAGCACAGAGGCTGCTGTATCCCCAGCCTTGGGAAAGGCCCCCCGCTATCTGGGTCCAGTGGACCCTACCTTTTTGGCCTCCGTTTCCCCTACTCCATGGTTATGGGCAGTTATCCATCAGAAGCCTCTCCCAGGGTCCCTGGCAGATGGGGCCAGCCCAACCATCCTACCCCTCTTCCCAAGCCACTCCAGGGCCCCCACGCACCTTGACTTTGTTGGAGGACAAGGCAAGGTCTTTGCCGCCTGCTGGGGTCCGCAGGGTGACGGGGTAGAACTGGCCCTTGTTGAGGTAGGCCATGGGCGACTCGCCCGACTTGATGTGAATCGCTTTGGGGGAGCCCAGGGTGTACTCAAAGTCGCTGTGGGGAGGAGGGAGAAAACAGTGAGGCTGGACACCCAGGCAAAAGTATCCCAGAAGGCAGTGGGACAGGAGGCCTGAGGCTGTGCTGTGGACGCGTGGTGTGACCTCGGAAAGCCACTCTATCTCTCCGGCCCTCAGTTTCCACACTCTTGGAGTTCTATTTAATGGCTTTGTTGAGCTACAATCCTGCTGTATAATAAATAATGGAAATCAGAGAGATCTCTGAGGAATGACAATGCCACAGGGGGAGACTAGGGGCAACAAGACCTTGGATTTCAAACAGGGAGCTGAGATCTGAGCTCCTCCAAACAGACCAAAAAAGGGCTCTGAAAATCATTCTCTTTATGTCTTTCCTTTTATATATCTTCATTTTCCTCTTTTCATTGGTCATGCCTGCTCTGGGGGCAGTGTGAGGCTCTGTCTGTAGCCCCCTGCCCACTGCCCAGGTAGCTAAGGGTTCACAGGGGCTGACTTACCTCTTGGGGCTGGGATAGTCCTCTGGACATGGAGGTTCCGGGGATGTTTTCAGGATATCTGGGAAGAGCAGTGACTGCAGAGAAACACAATCCAGAGAGAATAAATGACCATGCTTAGGCTGCTGGGGCCTCAGCCTAGGGTTGCTGCATGCAACTGTGCAGGTTGTACAGTGCACAGCATCCCTGCCTCAGTTCTAGGATTCTCCTCTATGGACCTCAAAGCTCTGACCAGCTCTGACCCCCGCACTGTCTTTTCTCCTTCTGAACATACATGCGCATATCCGGGGATGCTGTGAGGGGTGTGGGATGGGCCCTCACCTCCTGTGGGTCATCTTTGAAGGTGCTGTCTGGCTGCCAACGCTGTGTAGGTGGCACCCCATGAATGCTCTCAAACAAGGAGTTGAGGGAGCCGTTATCATACACGTCGCTGGTGGGCAGCAGGTAGCTGTCCACGGAACCAGCTTCCAGCTTGCTGGGGCCTGCGGGGAGGGGCGCTGTCTTGCCCGGGGAGGGCACGGTCCCCTCCAGGCTCATCAGGTTATTCTTCTTGAGCACATCTGGGTACTCTGGGGTTCCAGACACGTTCTCTGTCAGGAATTTCATGAGGTGCGTGGGACTTTCAAGGGGGGTGAGGTCCATCTCATATTCCATGCCATGGTAGTACCTGGGGAGAGAGAGAAGAGGGCTAAGTGAGTGCTCCTCTTCTCCCCGAGGGGAAGGGGCCTCAGCTGGATTGGAGGGTGATCCTCACACTGGCATACTAACCTTTAATCCAATGTCATGTTTAGGCCCTCACATGAGGCAAGATACTAGAGCAGGCCGATTTGTCACAGGGATGAGCAGGGAAGAGGGTGTCAAAAATGAAACCAAGCGCAGGCTCAGGGTTGCTTTATCCATTACAGTACTTGGTCATTTTAAAAACTGAAAGTTCATTCATCTCTCAGCTGGCGTCAAATGTCCCCACTTTAAAACAACTGCATTGCGTCATCCCTTGGGTGTGTGTGCACGAGTGTGTATCTGTGAGTACAGTTAATGTATGTTGAGAAAAAGGCCTGGAAGGGTCTACCCCAAACTCTAAGGCAGGCAGAGGAATGAAATTACAGGACTTTTTACATTTCTATAGAGTTTGAATATTTTGCAAAGAGCAGGGATTACTTTTATAATCAGAAAAGCTAACTGTATTTTTAAAAGTCCATTTGGAGAGCAGTCCCCGTGCACCACACCCATTGGTCCTAGCAGCAGATGGTCCCTGAGCCAGGCACAAGGGCCGGAAAGCCTGCCTTAGCCGTCTGGATTTTTAGGAAAGCAGAGAGGAGCCCAGGTGTCCCAGCAGAAGCCCTACGTGGTGGCAGAGATGGGAAAGGAGAACATGGAGGATGAGGGCAGGGTCCTTCCTGTGGCCAATTAACCATGAGCATCGCCTGGGCTGCTTTCTACAAGGAAAGGAACATCAGTGCCCAGAGGCAGCACTGGCAGGCAGAGGCCCAGAGAGCCCAGGGAAAGAAGTATGGGAGCCCAGGTCTCCTGACCCAGGAGGCTGCAGGGAGGGGAGTTTTGGGAAAAGCTGCCTTCGGGGCTTCTCAATTACTATGGCTTTAAAGTTTTGTGGGCCCCTAAAAATACTGTGGGCCATAGGCACTGTGCCTTCTGTGCCCAGTGGCTAAGAAACTGGAGCTGGAGGTGGAGGTGGGGAAGGGCAGAGAGGCAGAGATGGTGGCGTGGGCAAGTCTCACCTCTTTCCTTGGTCATTCCGGCCCCCAGTGGTGGAGGACAGTATCCGCTTCTCCTTGGGACCCTGAGAGGAGAGGAAAAACGGGTTTACGTATGGCTCTTTGGTAAGATCTGGCTGTTAGGAACTTCGACCCCCTCCTGCAGACTTGGCCAGGCAGGGGAGCAAGCTTGGACACTGGGAGAAAATTGCCAGTACTTCGAGTTGGCAGGCGCTCTAGTGATCATTTAGTCTGAGCCCCAGGTTAGAGAGTGGGAGAAGTATCCCAAGATTAACAGTTAGGAATTACGGAATGCAGAGTCAGGCAGGTTCGGTTTAAGTCCTAGCTTTACCACTTAAAAGTGCTTTGTGACTTTGGATAAATGACTGCACCGTTCTGAGACTCAGTTACTTTGTATTTCAAATGGGGGAATACAACAGCTACATGAACGCTGAATCCGGATGTTTTGGATTTGATTCCTAGATTTGCCACATACTGGCTGTGTGACCTTGGGCAAGTCCCTTAACCTCTTTATAACTCATTGTCCTCATCTGTAAAACAGGGATAATAATGGTAACACCAACCTCAGGGACTGATGATGATGAGCGCTTAGACTACCATCTAGCGTGGGGGAGTACTACATAAATGTTACCTTTTGTGATTAGAATTATAATATTGTTGCATCTTGGAGCATGCAGGTCATTTCTCTACAAGGCTAATGAGGCCAGAATCTGATCTCCAGCCCAGTCTAGTGACTCCAGCACCCAATGGGAGAGTATGAAGTTAGGCATCTGGCACAGTAGGAAACAGTAAGTGGTCACCTTCAGAACTACATTGCCTCAAGCCACATTGCCAGCTTGCCACAGTTTTAGGTCTCAAGCTCCACCCCTGATGCCCTTTCCACACCATTAGGCCGTGTCCTTGCCATCCATAGGGTGCTCTGAATCCAGAGTGTGCTGGGGTGGGAAGGGTCTATATCTCATCGAGACACTGTATTTTACTGCAGGTGTCACCTTCAGGGCCTAGCCCCATCATTCTGGCCCTAGGAATGGCTTCTTACCCAGGAAAGATGGTGCTGGATTTTTTTTTAATGGTCCAACCTTAAACTGTAAATCCCAGGCTGGTATTTAAACCCAGACCTAGAATTCTGGCTCCCATCATGTCCCCAAGCTGAGGCAGCCAATTCAAATTTCTTTTGCATCAGCCTGAGCCAAATGCTATCAGGATGCTATTAGTCTGCTGGAGAGGAGGTTAGGTAGGGTAACCAACTGCTCTACTCCAGGATGAGAACTGAAGCAACTGAAAGGATCTAAAGGACAGAGGCAGGAAGCAGATGACAGCTTGTGGGTGTTGCTGAGATGGAGTGAGTGTAGCCAAGACATTGATCCATTCAATCAACATGTTATAAGCACTGTGTGGCAGGCAGCATGGGTGCTGGGAATTCAGTAATGATCGTGACATGGTTTCTGCCCTCCAGGAGCTCAGTCTCATGGGGGAGATGAAGAAATAAATGCACAAGTAGCAAGTTTCTAAAGACAGAGTTGACGATGATGATGGCAGGTACTGAGGGTACCCCGAGGAGCCACAGAATGGGAGACCCAAAAAAGCCTACCCCCATCTCAGCGAATGAATGAGGGTGACATTGAAGCTGAAGCCCAAAGCCGAGAGTAGGGTTTAGCCAGAGGAAAGGAGAGAGTGCCAGGCAGGGGGAACAGCATGTGCGAAGGCCCAGCGATGAGAATGAACGTGGTGGGCTGGGAGTGGTTATGATGGGCTACTGAGCCATGAGACTTGAAAGCAAAGACACACATTCAGTCAGAGTGGGGCCTACCCGGAGGTGGCAGACGTACCATGTAGTAATCATAGAGGAAGCTCAGGGCTGCGACGCTGTCATCGTCCCCATTGACTCTCATCATGGCCTTCGTGGCAGCCGTCAAAGGGTTTTCCAGGTAGGTCTTCCAGGCCTCGTCCTCACTAGTGTAGGGGAACTTCTGGAAGTTGACTGAATCATTCTTGAGTAGCCTCACAGACCTGAAACTGGAAGGCAAGCGAGGAGGGTCAATGTTAGGCTGTCCCAGGGAAAGGTCCATGAATGGCCAGCCCCAGGCCAATGCTCAGGAATTCAGGGAGTAACCAGCCTTGAAAACTTGAAACTGCTTCTTCTACCACCTTGAGCAGCAGCTTGGGAGCAGCAGAATGCACCCAAGCTCTGGAGCCGGATGCTTTGGGTCAATACCGAAAGTGGCCACGGAGAAGCTGTAGAACTGGGGCCTCAGTTCCCTCATGCACAGCATGAGAACCGCAGTCTCAGCTTGGCAAGGCTTCAGAGAGGGTTCGATAAAATCCTTCCACAGTAGAGACATATTTAAGGGGAATTAGTGGAACAAGGATGGGAAATAACAATGACAAATACAAAGAATGAAATCTCCAGACAACTCGGCAGGAGTTCTTCTGAAGTTCTCTTCAAGATGGTGAAAGATGCAGAAAGCTGGAGATCATTCTGAGCCAGGGGAAGAGGGATAGAGTCTGCCAAGGGGGAAGGCAGGGTGAGGAAACCCCTAGGTGGAACCTGGTCCTGGGAAACAGCATTTTAGACCCACATGTATCGCGAGTGCCCCAGCAGCTGCTCAGACGCCAGGAACTGGAGTGGAATGCTACAAAGGCAAGCAGGAACTGGGCACTGTGCTGAGAACTTGGACAAATGCAAGGCAAGTGGCCCAAGTCAAGCCACATGGGCTCAAAGGAAAGAGACCAGGAAAGGCTTTTTGGAGGAGGCAACCATTTTAGTTGGGGACACTCAGCACTGAGGATTATATCACTCAGAAATGTTTGGGGGGTGGTGGACAGGGATAAGGGCATAATACAGTATAATAACGATGGAGATAAAAATAATACCTAATCTTTTTGAGCACTAACCATGTTTTAGACACTGAGCTAAGCACTTTTCATGGATTGTCTCATTTAATCCTCATAACAACCTTATAAGGCAGATACTACAATTATTCCTATTTCACAGGTGAGGAAACTGAAGCTCAGAGAAGTTAAGGCAGTAGCCCAAGCTCCTGGCAGAGGGGATTCAAGCTCCAGCAGGATGACGCTGCAATACAGAATAGTGTTCTCAAGCTTTAAGCTGCAGCAGAATGATCTGGAAGGCTTGTTAAAACACAGATCTCTGGGTGCCACACTTAGAGTTTCTGATTCACTAGGTTTGGGGTAGCTGAGAATTGACATTTCTAACAAGCTCCCTGGTGATGCTAATGCTGGTAGTCTGGGACCACACTTTGAGAACCACTTGTCTAAAACATACTCTTATTTGTGAGCACAGGCACAGAGGTGGGAAAGTTCTGGTTGTGTTCATTTTAGAGCAAGGAGTATATGAAGGATGGTGGTAAGTGAGAAGATGGGGATGGCCAAGCTGAGAAAAGAGCCCTAGAGATGAAGTGGGCACTTGGTACCCAGATGCCCTCTTTTCTAGGTGAACCTGACCAACTCCCTCAGGTTAGGAACATGAGAATAACACCGGCTGCCATTTACTGAATATGTATGAACGCTCTCCATTCATTACCTCTGCTCCTTACGAGAACACTACGAGGTAAGGATATTTGCTTCCTTTTATAGATGAAGAAACCTGAGACTCGGAGAGGATAAGAAAATGCTCAAGATGACCCAGCCAGTCCATGACACAACCCGGATTTAATCCCAGGCTTATCTAGTAGCAAAGCTGCATACTTCCCGCAAGGCCACACCGCTTTTCTGTGATGCAGGAGGGCAATCCTCACCACAGCAGGAAAACGCGTTAGTGGTAGAACCTCGGGCGCTGTGGCAGACTGGGCAGTGGGCAAATCATGGCACAGGAAGTGCCTTCCTGCTGCCCGCAGCTCAGGCCTACCTTCTCAGACACAGGTGGGATCAGCAGCCAGGACGTACCCAGGCAGCCATGGGCAGCAGCTCTCCCAGGGGCTTCATCCAGGGCATAGTGTCTCCCATCCCACAGGGCCCCAGAGTTCGGGGCACTGGGCTCTGAGAGGCAGGGAGGGAGAGGGAGCTGTCACATAGAAAAGAGAAATGACAGAAACCTTCCTGCTCCAGGGGCACGGAGGGGGAGGGAGGCACACCCCGAGTTTCTGCTGCAATAAATCAAGGGACTCAAGATGGAGAGATGAGAAGAGGCCCCTCCTAGGTGCCTCCTGGGCCTGGGGTTAGAGGAACTGACAGAGCAAACCCAGGGTGCCTGTCCCCACCCCTCCCAGCTCCAGGCAAAAGGGCACTCCCAAACTAAGGGGGCATGAGAGAAACTGGGAAAAGCCTGGTAGACCCCACCCGCTCGGTCACCTGGGACTCCCAGTGCTTAGCAGTGCTCCTCGTTGGCAAAACGAGTTAATAAAAGCACCCACCATGTAGGATTATAAGGACTGACGGCATCGCTACATGAAAAATATTTAGAATTGTCCCTGGCACGTGACAAGTGCTTAATACGTGTGAGCCATCCTTATGCTCCAGGCCTGGCTTGGAGCTAGACATCGAGGGGTTACAAAGTGGTACAAGACATGGTCACCTTGCAAGTCAGTGGCAGGCCTGTGCCTAGAGCCCCATTTTGCTGACTCTGGTGGAATGACCATTATCAGCTTTGATGAGCTATCAGTTATCTTACTCTATTTAAAAATTAAATTTTAGGAGATATTGAAAAAGTCACATCAAAAACCAAAGAACAGACAGTTTGCTGTTCACTTGGAACACTTTTCTGAGCTTTAAGGGTCCCCAATTCACTCTGTTGGGATCCCAAAGTCTGATTTCTTGCTACACAGCAGCTGCCATGTCTTAAGCATTTACCGTGAGCAGCCAGCATGCCAACTGTTTTTCTGTGTCATCTCGTCTACTCTGCACAATAGCCCTGAAATATTAGTATTAGGAAAACAGAGACCCGAACAGGTAATATTACCAAACAGGTAATAGGCCATTCAGCTGGTAAGTGGTGGAGGCTAACTTGAACTTGGCCCTGCTGGACTTCAAGATGCAGCCCTTAACCCCACACTAGTCTCCTCTCTAGATGTCTTTCCAAATCTGGAAATTCCCATCCTCTGGAATACATTGAACCAACCCTCTGCTGCAAGACAAAAGGGGGTTTCCCACCCACACAAGGCAAGAGGGACTGAATGAGAAGCCAAGATGACTGGAAGAGTTTCTGGATGGGAATCAGGAGCTGTAGTATCCCAGTCCCAATGCCTACTCACACTGCCAATCAACTTTATGTTCCAAGACTAAGCATTGGCTTTTAGAAAATCTCGACTATGGATAAAGTTACCATTGACTTAGATACCAAATCCTGAAATCCAAGAACTTTTGGCTTCCTGTTCTCTTAAAGATTGGAGTTGAGGGTGGAGAGCCCAGTGGGTAAGAGATGTGAAAAGGGTTCCAAGAAGGAATGAGCCCTACTCATGAGTGACACAGCCAGAACAAAGAGGGGAAACCAGGTGACTCCCATCCTATGTGGGCATCTTTGCCGGGGCCTCCACAAACTCTCTGTTGGTGTCCCTGTCCAAGGCGGACATGCTCAGCCATCAGAAGGTAAAGGGCTAAGGAGTGGAGGAGAAGGGAGAACACTTGGCCCTGGGTGACCTTCTTGACATCAGCTCTCCACCAGGGCACAGCACAGAAGAACCTATAGCACCATGACAGGAAGTAGCACCAGAGCCATAGCCTGACAGACATGAGTAACTGTGTGCCCTTGCATAAGGCACTTAGCTCCTCTGAGCCTATTTTTTTTCATCTGTTAAATGAGTTAAATGAGTCTCTTCTGTGTGCCGGTCAGGCGCTGGGGAATCAGCCAAGAACAAGACAGATAAAGCTCTGCTCCCACAGAACTTACAGTCTAATTGGGGAAGACAGACCATAACAAGTAGGTAAATAAGTTAATTTTAGTCAGTGATAAGTGCTGTGAAGAAAATTAGAACACAGTCATGTGATGGAGTCACCGGGACCGGCTACTTTGGAGCGGGGCTTAATTTCATGGGTTGTTAGGGGAATTATGTGCATTAATGTAGGAAATGTGCTTAGCCTAGAGCCTGCCAGAGAATAATTGCTCAGTAAATAATAGCCATCATCATCACCATCATCATCATCATGACCATCATCATCTCAGAACCCCCAAATGAGAGTAAAGGGGAGACTCTGCCTGAGGTTCTTAAATTAACATCTTCCCCAAGTCTCCTGTCTGTGACCAGGTTCTGTGTGAAAAACAAAAGAGACATGTAATAACCCCTTGCCTTGACTTTCACATTCATTATCTCGTGGAGCCTCCCAACATACATGATGTGTTATTATCTCTACTTTACAGACCAGGAAATAAACAACAGAGACGTTAGGTGACTTGTTCCAGGAGACTGAGCAATGAGTTACCAAGCCAGGCCTCCTGGGATCTGGCCTGGTAACTAACTCTGTGACTAGTCACTTTCCCACAAAATCACAAGTTTCCAAGAAGGGATGCAGAAGAGAGGAAAAACATCAATAAATCTGGGTAGCATCCATCCCTCATTTTAACGAATATTTATCAAGCTACTATACGTGCCAGGCCTCGTCCTAAGTGAACAAGACAATAAAGTCACTTCTGCTGTCAAAGACGTGGTATTTTAGCAGCGGCATGACAGACGTGACCATGAAAACAAACCAACAGCTAATATCTGATAGGAAAACAAAACTGTGAAGGAAAAGAAGCAGGAAGACTTCTGACATTCTGAACTCTGAGGAGTGACTAGACGTTGGTTGAGAAATAGGCGAGAGTGGAAGAGGGAACATAAAGGTGGATGGCGGGGACCTCAGAGGGAAGGCAAGATCAAAGGCATAATAAGCCTGGGACAGCTCTTAGAACTTGTCCGCCTACTGTGTGCCAGATGTGAGCCAGGTACTTTACATATTTTGTCTTGTTTCAAGGAAGTCCAGCCCACTGAGGAGGAAATCGAATCCAAGATTTGATAATCCCTCACATTTGCATAGCGTGTTTTATTTTTCAACATGCTTCTCATATATTCGTCATCACCTCTGATCCTGCAACACCCCTGTAAGTTAGGGAGGGAAGGTATGACTATCCCCATTTGATTGCAGGGAAAAACTGAGCCGCAGAGAGGGCCACTGCCTTGCTTAAGGCCACCCAGCTGGTATCTCACAGCATCAAGCCTAGAACAGAGGTCTCCAGCTTCCAGCATCAAGAACCTTCACAAGGTTGCTTCCTCAGAGCCTCCCTAGTCTGGCTTCTTCTCTGGGAGAGAGTTGGGTACAAGATCAAAGAGACAGGAACTTGGGCATCTACATGATAGGTCTCACTTCCTGAGGCCTCCTGTCCCTACTCTGTGATCGAGGTGTGCAAACTGCCCAGGCAGGGACTCTAATGTGGGTAGGGCCTTTCCCCAGCAGTTCATTCTGGGCTCACAGCACAGGAGGGTGTGGTACTAGTTGCTCCATGCCCAGTCGGACTCTTAGCCTCCTGACTCCAACACGCATCATTCTAGGCATCGGGATGGGAAGAAGCCTAGAACGATAAAGTGGAGTTTCATCCCAGCAGGTCCCTTTGGACTCTAAATGCCCACTGCCTTCTGGCTGAGACACTTAAAACTCTTAATGCAACTAAGTAAATGTGTCTCAGCCCTTAGTTGAAGGCTTTTAGTTTCTTTCCTTTTGTCAGAATCCTAGCTATTTAGGGGCAAAGAGACCTTAGAAATCTCCTCTCAGAGAGATGTGACTTGCCTAAGGACAGGCAGCATATAACAGGATTGGGACTCACTGTCTCTTAGCTTCCTATCTAGTATTTAGTTCAATCACAGCCCTATCTCAAAGGCATCTCAATGATTCAGAGACAGAAAAATAAGGACTCTTAATTTTGCATACGGGGGAAGAGAACTCACCATCAAGGGGGCGGCCTCAAGCCCCAGCAAAGGAGGTGCCTGTCACAGGGCGGATCCAGCAAGCTGGGTCCCACTGTTCTCCAGCCTGAGGAGGTTAGAGTTCCAGGGGCCGCCTCAGCTGGGTGTCAACACCCAGATACACCCAATGACTTGCCAAACCCTGTCGTGAGCCACCCAGCCTCATTAGTAGTGATCAATCACGCTCACCAGTTCCCCAGAGGGAGGCCCTGCCACAATGCTCGCGGAGGATTCATTTTTCAGTCAGCCCCATGCAGGGTGTTCCCTGGGTACGACAGGAGTGCTCAAGGGTTCTCGTGCTTACCAGTGGCCTATCTGGTTTCTGGATGCACAGGTTGTGAAATGTGCCTTGTCACATGCTGGGGGCTCATTTTGGGGGCTTCAGTGGGGAAACACAGGAGCAGAGGGAATGGCTATGCAGTGACTCCAGTTTGAATGAGGTGGCATGAACTCACGGGTAGGGGGGTGGGCCCAAGAGCTACGCAGCTCTGCTTCTTTAGCTGTGTGACTTTGTGCAGCTTGCCCTCTTTTTGCCTCAGTTTTTTTTTTCCTACCTATAAAATGGGGGAAGTTGGGAGTACTAACCTCACAGAATTATTACGACAACTACTGTTCGTTGAGGGCTTACAAGTGCCAGGTGCTGGCTCAACGATTTCTAGTCATTGTTTTATTTAATCTTCACAACAACTCTATGAGGTGTTACTGTTGGAAAATGCAATGAGATAATGCAGTAAGGTAATCAGCATAGTGCCAGCACATAATAACGTGAACTATGATTATTATTATTATTATTACTAATACTCATTTTGTGGGGTTAGCCCCCAGGAAATTACATGGCAACTCACAGCCTCACTTTCTCCCATCTGTAAATGGGACGTCTCCTCCTAGGCAGGAGACCCGATGCACGGAGATTCCCAGATAAGAGGGGCAAGCACTGCCAGCTTCGTCATCTTTGGGATCCAGGTGGGCAAGTTGAGGGTAGCCAGGCTCCAGCCGACACTTTTAGTTGCACGTAAATTAATTATGTGCCATTTTCTAATTATACCAGAAACTCGCTTTCCTTTGAAAATCATTTTTTCTAGGGAAATTTTTCTTTCATACTCTACTCTCCTCTTGGTTTCCTGTCAAATTATTTTTTTCTCTATTGTTCGAAAGAAGCTGAAACCCACCTCTAAACACAGCATGCCATGTCCATATCCTTTCATTCATTCACTCACTGATTCACCCACAAACATTCACTGAGGGTTACTCTATAACAGGTGCTGTGCTGGGTACTAGGACACAAAGGTAAATACCGCAGTTCCTGCCCTCAAAAGTTCTCAATTCCTGCTGACCTCCTAGGAAGGCCCAGTGAAATCACGACAAAGATTGGTGAGAAAACTTCCCTTCAGAAACTTCACTAGACCAGTTGCTCTGACCTTTTTAGGAAGCTAAAGGAATAGAGAGAGGGAGTCATCCAGTCAAGATGATTTGCTTCATTTTACAAATGAGAAAGCTGAATCCCAGAGAGGGGCGGGAAGAGAAGGAAGAGAAAGGAACGAGTTTTTAACAGTCAGGCCCTGTGCCTTTTCATCCTCATACAAGCCCATGGGAGGTGGGAGTTATTATCACTATTTTACACATGCAGAAACTAACATTTTGAGAGGTTCAGGAGCTCATCCAAAAGTCGCCCAGTCTGTAAGTGGCAGAGCTAGGCTCAAACACAGTAGCAAAGCTCTCAGCCCGCTGACTTGGCAGCTACACGGCAGGTCAGAGGGAGATCTGGGAACCTCTTGCCTTCTGATCCTCTCTGCTGGAACTTCTAGGCCAATGGTTCTTAAACTTGAACATGCATCAGAATCATCTGGAGGGCCTGTTAAAACACATATTGCTGAGCCCTATCCCCAGAGTTTCTGATTCAGTTGGTCTAGGGTGGGGCCAGGAATTTGCATTTCTAATAAGTTCCCAAGTGATGATGATGATGATGCTGGTCCAGGAACTACACTTTGAAAATTGTTTTTAGGTGAACCGATAATTCTCTTTATAAAATTACTCCATCTCCTCCCTCTCCTCGTTTAAAAAGTAACATAAGTTTGTAAAACACAATGTATAAAATGTGGAACATACAGAAAAATTGGGAGTAGAGACTAGAATTCACCTGCATTCCTCCACTCAGAGATAACCACTCTTAGCAGTCTGGCATAAGTCCTCTTTTTGCAATTCCTGTGCAGATAGAGAGCAGGGTGACATATTGGAGTGGAGCATCCTTTCGGCCCCTCAGTGAAGATCTCATTAAGATCTCAGCTCTTCTGTGAGAGCCTGGGCAAGCCTGAGGCATGCCTAGGTTCACTTCTCTGCACAATTGCATTTACACTCCTCATCCCTCATTGGATTATTGGGAGGATTAAGGGAGATTGTGTGTTTATCAAACACTGGACAACTGTTGTCTGCTCTGGAGTCAGCGCTCAGTAAATGCTTGACTGTTATTTTTAACCGAGGGAGAGCTTCAAGTACGCGAATTGTGCTTCAGCCCTGCACCCCTTCCTACCTCTTTTCTCTGTCTGGATCCTGAAGACCCTCTTGGCCCTCACCGCGGGAGGGCAGCCAGTGGAGTGGCAGAAGCTTAAGAGTGTCCTGCGCCCCGCGGGTCGCCACCGCCGTTAGGGTTGTCTCTGCCCAGTCCGCCTGTTTTACAGCAGGGCTTAATGAGGGCTTTTAACTTTTCATTCACCACCAGCTAACTCTGACTTTTAATAACACACCTTGTGCACGACAAAAATTTGCTCCTGGCAATCATGGTTTCGACCACAAAACCACAGCGGGGAGGCGTTCCTGGTTAACTCTTTCAGCGCTCCAGGCAGTCTGGAGCCGGGCACTCCTGGAAATCAGATGGAGTCGTGGCCGCAGGCCCGCAGTCGCTTGACTGGGATGGTTCTTGTCCCTCTCCCACCCTCAGTCACGTCTCTCCAAGACTGTGGAGAAGATTCCAGACAACGGGTGGGGGCCCAGACTGAGAACCAAGTGAGGCTGTAGAGGGGAATCCTGGTGGGCCTCACTCCCTTCCCTCTCTCTCCCCTCCATTCGATAGACCTACTATGTGCTGATCACTTAATCTCAGTAACCCGCCTTTCCTTGAGCGGCGGGATGAGATGGCGCAGGTGCACTCCGCAGAACTCTGAAAGGACTGGGAGGGCCCTAAGGCAGCCTGACTGAGACCCCGGCTGAGGCTACAGGCCTGTCGCCCTTCCAGGAGCCCCGACAGGCAGGGTATTCCTGCCAGAGGAAGGTGCCGCCGCCGCCCTAGAGTCCCTTGCTACCTGCTCTATCCCTCAGGCTGCTGAAGGCCACCGGCTGCCAGCCGAGGTTTGTGGAGGCCTGGAGGCTGGTGGACGCTTCCCAGCAGTCTCAGCCCAACCACATGAAAGGCCCCTGTCTCCACCAGCCAGCTGCCTGGAGCTGGGTTCTAACAACGCTGCCTTGGCCTCCACGCTCCTCAGAACCCAGCCTTCAGAGTATGCCTTCCAAACAGAGGCCTAGTCACCAGGATCACATTTACGGAGCTCCTTCTGTGGATCGAGTGGTCCACGTACGGGCACTCACTGTTTCCCTACCAGGTAGGTGTTTATAGTCCCTATTGAACAGGGGAAGAAGCTGAGGGTCAGGGAGGAGAAATAAATGCACCAGGATCCTGCAGTTGGTAAACGGCAGAATATATAGTCATATGCAAGTCCTGATTTCTATGGGGGCTCAGAATGGACCCTAGCATGTGGCCGCAGTAGAAGTAGTAGCAGCAGCCGCAGCAGCAGCTCAAAATTTGCAAGCCAAGCACTTGATGCCCTGACCCCTCCTCCCCGCCCCCCCATCAGTAAGAGCAGCTGAGCCCCCAGGCGCTAAGGCTCTGTCATTGTAATCTCAATGATGGCTTCAGAGTTGGCCTGCAATTACTCGGCAGGCACCGGTCCCCTCACCCCACCCCAAATGGAGAAGCCTCAACTGTCAGCCGATCTGACTTCAAACCCAAATCTTTAAGGAGAAAAGCAGGAAACTTTTCTGATCCAGTTACCCAGCTTTAGGACATTTACTCCCTAAGGGGCACCAATGACCAGATTCTGTCTGCAGCCTCTGCAGTTTTAAGCAGCAGATCTAAGTGGGATGGACTCACAAGTTTTGGGGTTTTTTTCAAAGTGTGGAAAAATAGAAAGCAAGAGGTTCAAAATGCTCATTGACTGGTTATTTGTATATGAAGTACCATGAGTATTATTAGCTTGTTCCTTAAACCAATTGCTTTTCTAAAGTTGTTGGAGTCCCCCACCAACTCCATGAGGTGAGTACCACTATGGCCACAGTTTTCAGGAGAGAAAGCAGACTCAGGTAAAGTGACTTGCACAAGGTCACACAGCTAAGCAGTGGCAGAGCTGGGATTCGAACCCAGGTATTGGTTCCAGTGCCCGTGATCTTATTCCCGTTGTCAACACATTGCCAACCCTGGGGAATTCATTCAAGAGAAACCTGATGCCTAGTAATTGTACGATGTACATAGTTAGCTAACCCAGGAGAACCGAAGAACTAGCCGGTAACACGGAACCCTGACTGCGGGCAGGACCCAGCAACTACTCTGCTCTCAGGTCTGAAGGTTTTTAAAACAACCTCTTGAGGAGTCCCTAGAAAAAAAGATTGGTCAGAACTTGTCTCTGCCCACTCAACTCTGAGGGTGGCAAAAAGGGAAGAGTCTGTTTTAGAAGCCTGGCTTCTGCCAGCTCCCCGAAGCCAGGCTAAAGCAGCCCGAATCTCAGCCTCATGTCACCTTCTCTGAGGTCCAGACCCCAAGTGGGTGGTGATGATGAAAGTTGGCATCAGCTAGTGGGGATTCTGAACTCCAGATATGGGCAAGAAGGCACCTGAATCCTGCTAGGCAATACAGATGACCTCACTGAAAACCACCTCTCAGCCTCCTCAGCCTTAGAACTACCTCCGAATAAAATCAGCCACATTTCACTGACTGCATCTTCAGACCTCGGCTCTGTGCTAAGCATTTTACAGCCTTTATCACACTTAACTCTCTCAAGAATCCTACGAAGCATTCTTGTACCCATTTTCCAGATGAGCAAAATGAAGCCCAGATAAGTTGAATGACTTGTCCAAGATCACACAGCCAATGAGGAACGAGTCTGGATTGGGACCTAGGTCAAGCAGACTACAGAGGGACATACGCTTAGCCACCACACCGTACCTTCCCATTTGGGACTGTTCCAACCCAACAAGTCCCTTTAGAGAAATCCAACTCTCTGCCTAAGACAGCTCTTAGAACCACCCGGGAGAAGTTCCTTTTGGCAAGAAGGTAGAAAGCCTGGATGGGATTGGGGCTGTCTCTGATTTCCAAGGCTCCTTCAGAGTATCGGAAAGTTTTGCCGAAAGCCTTCATGGTTTCAGCCCTGTGTTTCCCTATCTGGCTCGAAACTGCTCAGCGGAGAGAGAAAGAAAAAAAACAAAAAAAAAACAAAAAAACCTATTTTCCCAGGGAAATACTCAGCTCTCGCTGGAGACGGTGCTTGCCTCTACACGCCAAAGTGAGATTGTCAGCCCATTCATTTACCCTTACAAATTGCTCCGTGAATCCCGGCGCCGGCCTCCCTGCTCTTCCCCCTTCAGGAAACCCCATCCAGCCTCCACGCTCAGAGAGCACCAGGCATCCACCGATGTTTACTCACTCAAGTTCATTCGACATCTTCCTGCTCCCAGGCTCCCAGGCTCCAACGACAGGCACGGGCACTGAGGCTCTGCTGACGGCTCTTGTCTCTAATTCTTGCCTGACACAGACATTCCCTGCCCAGGGAAGTGTTTGATTTATGTTGAGGTTTGAGTGTCGGGATTTTGCTGACAGGTAGGTTCCCGGCAGCACTGGTGCTGATTGGCTACAGGTACAGGTGCCGGCGACAGCAGGTATACCTCAACAGGTGCAGCTGTTAACTCTTGGCCTGCCGCGTTGGGGGCGGAGCTAGGGGGCCGGCTGGGTGGGACTGGCCAATTCCTTCCTTGGTGAGGGGGTGGGGGGTGGAGATGAGGGAGGAGAAAGGGAGAAAAAAAATGTTGGAAAGAAGATAGAGGAAAAGTACAGGGACAGATACTTGGCTAAAGAAAATCTAGGTTCCTGTTTCTAGCTAGTATTCTGGATACCCAGGACCTCCCTACCCCCACCCCACCACCCCACCCTGCCCCTGCCCCCTGTTCTTTTGCCCTTTCCTCTACCCAGCATCATACTTCATAGCCACTGGGGAGATAGGATACTTTCTCCCCGTGGGTCTCTAAGTTCCCTTTCTTTTTTTCAGATTATTATCACCTTTATTGGTGAGGAAATGGAGGCTAGAGAGGTAAAGTGACTTGCCCAAGGGCACTGGCTAGTGTCAGAACCCAGATCTGAATCTTTAGTCACCGCACTCCAAGTCTGGCTGTCCCTTTGAGTGGAAGTCAATGGTCTCAACTCAACAGATATTCGTTGAGCAAGAGACATGCCCTACTCTGGGTTCTGGGGAGACAGAGGCCAAAAAGACAGGATCACTGCTCTGGAGGAGTTTACAGTCTGGGGTGTGTGTGTGTGTGTTGGTGGCAGTGTGTGTGGGGGGGGTGGAGTGGGGTGGGAGGCAGCCTTTTATTTGGTGTGATACAGATCTGAATGAGATGTAAGCAAACTACATACCTCTGGCCAGCACAGAAGGATGGAAAAGTTGAAGTTAGCCATCTCCAAAGCCTTAGCTAACTGGTCATTTCACAGACCCTGATGAGTGTTCCGATTTACATTGGAAACAGGAGAAATGAGATGCCTGTTAGACTAAGTAATTGTGGAATAATTGCTATGAGCTGCCTTCTGTAAAGAATAAGGTTGGTAAACCCAGAAGATCCACAAACACAAACAGGAGAAAGCTAGAGCTTTTTAGAGAGCTTCCACCAGGATTAATTTGAAATTAAATCTAAGCCAGAGATTTTTGGCATCTTTCCCCCCCTTTTCTTTCTGTTCTTCTCCCCTTACCCCTGCACCCCTTTCCTTTTGACAAATTATCTCTTTGCTCTGTCTTCCTGAGAGCCTCACCTTGGCCCACTCCTTTCTCTCTCAGGGAAAGGCGGAGTTTCCGCTACTCCTGCCAACTTGATGGAGGTGTTCAGGGTAAAGGCAGAATCCAAAGGAGCCCTCTTAGGGTGGGGTCCAGGCTATGGAGACAGAGTATTGGGTTTGAGAGCTGTCTGAGGTTGGTTCCTCACTGGAGGCTGTGTTAGGGGCAGCAGAGAGGGCTCTGACAAATAATAGTAAACAGTAATGGTAATTGCTAACAAAGCCACCTCCTCAGAACAAGCCTCTCCACCATGCTTATTAAAGTAGACGTCCCGTCACTGTACCACACTGCTTTGTTCTGATTCTCTGCAAAGTCCTTAGGACTTTCTGATATTTTTCTAATTGTTTATTGTCTCTCTTGTCTTCTATCGCTTATATCCTCTCCATAAAAACAAAGATCTTGTCTGTCTTGTTCACTGTTGAACCTTCAATGCCTACTACACTGTCCGGCACACAGTAGGTGCTCTGTATACCACATGTGTCAGGCATGTGCTAAGACTTTCCGTGCATTGCCTCATTTAATCCTCACAACAACTCTTTGAGATAAGCACTTTTATTATCCTTGTTTTAGAGATGAGGAAACTGAAGTACGAAGTGCTCAGATGCAGAGCCTGGAGATGGTAAAGCTAGAGCTGAAGTGTGATCCGAGAGCAGAGCCTGGGTGCCCAAGCACTTCATAGAGGTTAAGGGTGGCAGGAGGGCCATTTGGTGCCAACTGTAACTACAAAGCTTACTGCAGCCCAAAGGATGGCATGCTTGTCTGTGTACTTGTCTGCCCACCTCCTGGAAGGCTGCGAAGTTTCTGTCAGCCGTGTTGCAACTCACAGGTAAAGGGCTGTGGGGGTGACTCATGTTTGCTGGGCTCAGGTGGAGGCCGGGATTCAGGTGGCGTGTCTGTGCTCGCTGGGCTTTTAAAAATGGGTCCTCTCCCTCTGCCTCTGGATCTGGCCTCTTTAATCACCCGCACCCATCAGCAGAGATCAGCAGAGGCTCAGATCATGGGGCAGAGGGTTTCTATGTCCGCACACGCAGGTAGGCTCCAGAAGGAGGGACTAGTGTTCTAGGATAGGACAAGGCCGGGTTGCCATTTCTTCCCTTTCTCGGATCAGCCCAGTTCTTAGTTTCTTGGCCGAGGAGATTAAAAACAGAGACCAGCCAGTCATGTGTGACATAATAATTATATTCACAATAATAATATTAAATAATGGTGACTGCTATTTATTTTGCGTTTGTATGTTGCAAGCACTGTACTAAGAGCTGCCTCTGGTATCTGATAGTATTGCTCTGAAACCGACAAACCTGGATTCAAATCCCAGCTCAACCACTTACTAGCTATGTGATGCTGGGCAGATGACTTAAATCTTTTCAAGGCTCAGTTTCCTCACCTGTAAAAGTAGATATAAAAATAGTATCCCCCGCATGGAGTTCCTGTGAGGATTAAATGAGATAATATACGTGAATTGCATTGCGCAGTGCCTGACACATAGAACTGAATAATTTTTAGGGAAGTTTTTTTTCCTCATTTACTTCTCATTTTAGCCTAATGAGGAGCTGATGTCTCATTTCACAGATGAAGAAACGAAGACTCAGAGGGGTTAAATGATTTGTTAAAAGTCAAAAGCTAATAAGTGAAAGAGTTGAGATTTGAACCCACATCTTTCTGCCTCCATTCCTGTAGAACTAGATAAGTTAGGCATTGTCTTGACCGCTGTCCACTTACTAGCTGTGTGACTGGGTAAGTCTTTTCTCTCAGCACCTCAGTTTCCCTCTCTACAAGACCAGATTAGGGTGACATGTATATTAAATCACCTAGGTTTTCTTACCTAGATTATTTCTGGAAAAGGAATGTTCCTCCTCCAGACCTTTTGATCTGCTCCCCAGAGGGATGGCACCGTCCTTTATCCCTGCCTCTCCTTTCAAGAATTATGACTGCCCATGAGCCACTGTCCCACTCTTGGTTTGTTGGGGAGGAGTAAAGGTTAGGACCATTTTGCTAAGCGGTAAGAGCCAGGGCTGCTCTATATGTCTGTGAAGACTGTGCACTACATGATCACGGTGCCATCCACAGCACAGGTCTTCTGCCTTCAGACATGATGGCCCTGCCAACAGCGCTTCCTTTTCTAACTCTTTAAAATTTCATGGTTATCCAAAATGTAATGAAAGGATAGATTCCTAAATGTCAACAGTGCTTCTCTGTGGGTGCTGAAATGGCAGGATTTAAATTTTTTCCTCTATCCTCCACCCCATCCCACCAAGTTTTCTGCATTAATCTTGCATTGCTTTTGTAATTAGAAACTCTATACAAAACCCCAATTTAAATGTCCATCGACTAAATGGTCCTCGTGTCCTTATTTTTCCTGGAACAAAGGTACAGATAAAGGCAGTAAAGATTCAGAGCCTTGGTTCAGAGCTTCCCTGTGAAGTACATGAATGAAGAGTGGGAATGGCCCAACTTGGAGGCCCTAAGCAGTGCATTTAGGAGTCAGATCTGATCTTGACTTAATTAAATTATTTATTGAGCACTTACTCTATGATACTTTCTTTAGATGCTTGATCTCATTCCTCCCTGTAAAATAGAGTCATGTAATCCACCCAGACGGACTTGTCTCCTGGAGTATTGGCCAAGTTACTAGAGGATCTAAGCTCTGGAATTAACTGCCTAAGACCTTGGACAGGCAACTTCGCTTCCTTGTTACCAAGTTTCCTCCTTAGTGAAATGATTATTATGAGGGTTAAAGAGATAATGTAGTGTCCTCAAGTCAGGCACAAGTCTAGGGGCTTTATATACATATAGTGGCATTCTCTTGAGTCTTATGAAGTAGCTGTGATAATTATCTCCATTTTGCAGAAGAGGAACAGGCTCAGAGGTGAGGTAACTCAGCTAAGGTCACCTGGCTATTTACTTAGTGACAGAGATGGAATCAAACCAAGGTCTGCCTTATCCCAAAGCCATGAGAAAAGCCCTTTAGGTCTCCCGAATTCCTTTTTGGAACAAAGCCTAGGATGGATCGGTGGGTGGAAGGAAAGAGGGAAAGAGGAAAGGAAAGAAGAAAAGTGGCTAGGATTTGTAAGCTTCTGGACTGTAGAAACTGTACAAGGAAAAGTAAATCTCACTTGGCACCCATCCCAGGTCTCAACCTAATAAGTGTTCAATAAATGTATGTTGAATAAATGAAAAATGGATGAATGCATATAATTTACACCAGATAATTGACATTCTAGGCAGATTAGTTATTGCCTTCCACCCCCAACCCCCAGGGAAAACCTCCAAAGTTTGATGGTGTTTCCCCATCATTCCTCAGCGAGTTGACCTGCAGATTAAATAAGATCTCAATGGAAAGCCCATGGCAGGTAGTAGGAACCCAGTAAAAGCTGGCATTATAGGTAAGCACGTGGCTTGGGGTTCCTCAGCCAGCCATCGCCTATTTCTAGCCTCGATACACAGACAGCTTGGTTCACAGCAATCAGCACTCATTCTCCCTTAAAAACAGCCTCTTCTGTGTATAAAGCTCTTTTCAGTTTACAAAGTATTTTCCCATGCTTTATCTCTTCCGACAAAGCCATGGAGATGGGGCGGGGGAGGGGAAAATGGATTAAAATGTATTATTGGCCTCATTTAATAGATCAACTGAGGTTCAGAGAAAGCACCCCTACTTAAGCAAAGGAATCTGAATGGGAACCTCAGATTTTGGATAAAGCATTACCCTAGATACCACTATGGATCCTAATGGGTCCCAGAAGACCATCCTGGATGTGCGCCGAAAGCTCTAAATATGTCATCAGAATAATCTCTACCCTGTCACTGGATGTGAGTGGAGGGAGGGGCCACACATCCTGCAGAGAGAGTATGGCCCTAACTTGAAGGCATGGAAGGGGCCGGAGGTTGCGGTCCCGAAGAGTCAGGACAAGGAGTGGGCAGTGTCCAGGCCCTTTTATGTTCTGAACTTTAGATTTTTATCATAGTTCTGTCAATAAAACCACCCACCTTCCTTCCAGAGGTTTTTGGACATGAAGAATCATTAAGGGGTCTAAAGGCGTCCTGGCAGCTCTCTTTAAAAAAACCAAGGGAAAGTCTCTGAATACCCTGGAAACAAGCAATTGTTGTATTGTTGTTGTTTTTCCATTTATCAATTTGATAAAGATGAAAGAAAATGTTAAATCCCAGTGCTGGCAAGGGTGAGGGGAAACCTCCCTCCTTGCTGGAGGGAATGTGAATCAGTCCCAATTTTGGCTTCAGATTTTAGTTCATCCTTTGATCTAGGCAAATAATCCCTGTGTGCACAGGGTTATCTGCAAGGATATACATAAGAGCACTCCTTATAATCTTGAAAAATTAGCATTAATATGAATACTATTCAGCAGAGGCTCAGTGAGATAAATTAAGATCCCTGGCCGTAATCGCATACCGAGCCACGGTTGAAGAGGATACTGCAGAAGGCCCCTTAGTGCCATGGAAGCCATTTCCTGAGCTGACAGCACAATTGGTAGCATTTATGAGTCCATACTATTTGCAAGGTGCTGGGCTCAGTGTTTAATCTCATTTAATCCTCTCCACAACCCTGTAAGGGAAATACTGTTACTTTATCATGTGCATGAGAAAAGTGAGCCCTGGAAGTGAAACAACTTACCCAAGGCAATTTCCGAGGATTCCCTCAGCTGGTCTTGAACCTGGTTTCGATTCCCTACTTTTAAGTATTTCATTAACTTAAATAATTGATCCTTTCCTATTTTTAAAACCCTTTGTGTGAATAGGGAAAGAACAGGAAAATTACACACCAGAGTATCATGGATAATGGGATAAGAGGTGATTTATATTTTACTCTTTTTGCTTTATCTGTCACAATTATTTCTTCTGTTAATGGGGGGAAAAAAGAAGCTACTTACAGTTATTAAGAAGTAACAAATGAGAGAAGGCTTCTCCCTGAGCTGAGAAGAGAGAAGCAGCCAGAGTTCTGTCGAGATTATTTCTCTGTTGCCAGGAGCCAGAACAGGAGGCATCCAGAGAAAGGATCTCCAGGAAGAATGCACCCTGGAAAAAGAGGGCCCGCTGGAGACGGAACCCAGCTGGCTCCGCCCTGGAGGCACACTCTTTCCAGGGAGCTGGCCTGGTACCCAAGCCACTGTTGCGGGCTGTCGCCAGCCTGCATCTTAAAGGGGCCATTGAATAAGATACTGCCTACTTCCTATTACAAGAGAACAATCTATTAATCTCTACCACCACCATGGCAAACAACACTAAAAAGGTACTTCCCTCCCTTTCATCTATCTGTAGGGGTCAAGCTGGGGGCTTGGAGGGTTCCGATGAGGGCTTCGAGGGTTCCGATGAGGGCTTCCTTGAGGAACTACAGAGGAAAAATGTCCAAGGCCTGGCTCGGACAGAGAGGGTCCTGGCGCTCCGGTGCTGAACAGAAGGAGTGAGTGAGTGTCTGGGGCCAGCGCTGTGTTCTAGGCTGAAGTGAGGTACGGCAGAGTGGGGTAGGACCTTCTACTCTACGCTCAGAGAGGTTTCAGAAGGCACAGTTAACCCACAAGGTCCTTTCCTATTTCTTAAGGATTTTCCTTCAAACGTTGCTCCTGTTGTTTAAATTTGTTCTCACTGGAGGGAGGGGGATTAGAGCAGGGGGTAGGGTAGAAATTGCTAGGGCCTTCTGGGCCCCACAACTTCTCAGGAAGGCAGAGGCCATGTGGTTGGACTTTGAATATTCAGGCGAAGGTTTTTCTGAATCCACAGCTGGCCAGCCCAGAAGATTTGCAAGACCTTCAGTTTGGGGGCAGGTGATTAAGCAATGGGGAGTGAGAAGGGGAAGGACTTAAGAACTGGTCTGGAAGAACCCTGTCTTACAACACCAAAATTAGGCCTCTTTAGCTCTTCCCTCAGGATGGCAGCCACCGAAAAGTCACCATCTGTTCACTACCCTCTTCTTGCTCCTGCTCACCCTTCCCGCCTGTGCCTGGGACAGGCTGCCCCCACTACTGGGGCACACACCATACTGTGGACTGGGTTCATCTACTTGGTTCATTTATTTGGTCATTCCCACCTTTCATTCTCCCAATTGCTCTGGGATCTCCTCTTCCACTTCAAGACCCAGCTATCCATATCCATGCATTATCCATTTATTCATTCCATGAATATAGAGATTTATTTAATCATTAAACATTATAATGGTAGCTCTTACTTTTTTGAGCATTTAATAGTGTACTAGACTCTGTGCTAAGCACTTTACCTGCCCTATTTCGCTCAATTCTACAATGGCCCAAGGATTTAGGTACAATAACCACCTCTATTTTACAGATGTGGAAATCGAGACTTAGAGAGGCTAGAGGGCTTAATTAGGTCAAGCTGGGATTTGAACCCAGGCTGTTTGGCTCAAAAGCTCAAGCCCTGGACCACCTCTTTACATCCCTTCAACAGGCAGCCATCTAGTAAGCCTACGACCTGCTCTGGCCAAGCATTTGTAGCACACAGTCTAGGGAGAGAAATGAAGATGGTGAATTTCTGCCTACAAGGAAGCCTGATGGGGGCTTTAACACCTCTACTCTGGAAAAATCTTTCCTCCTTGATCTACAACTGGATTTCTGCAAAATTGGTTTCATTGTCGAATGTCACAGATTCTCGTGTTGGAGGACTCCATGAGAGTTCTCCAAGCTCGTCCTCCAGGTGACACAGGAATCTGTACTGAGGAGCACCTGCCCCAGCACACACGCAGATGCACATGGACATGCACACACACACACACGCACACACAGACACGGACACAGACACAGTAGTGCACATCTAGTTTAGAGCTTGGATTCTGGACCAAAACTTGAGTTCACATTTCGGCTCTACCATTTTTACTACTCATGTGACCTTGGGCAAGTCCTTTGATCTCTCTGAACCTCAGTTTATTCGTCTTTAATGTAGGCATAACTCCTATGTCATAGGATTTTTTGCCAAGATTAAACAAGGCAACACATGTAAAGTTACTATTGTGCACTAAGTCCTGATAATGTCAGCTATTGTTATTATCCTCAGGGATGGGCATCTCTTGCCCTCCCAGTGAAACAGCAAATTCCTTGTCTCTTTCTTTGCTCCAGCAACCCAAGGCACTTGGCCCAGGGCAGATGTGCCCAGTGACGGAGGTTAGTCACCAGGTTCCTCGGCCTCAGAGAGGAGGTGAGCATGAGTGTTCCTCTCTGCCCAGGCTCCTTGGAAATCTGAGTCACGCCTCTGCAACTCTCCCTAAAGAGATGCTTCCTTGAGCCTCAGCACCCCTTTCACAATAAGCTCAGTCATTCACACCCTCCTAGGTCATATGTAGATACCCTCGGTATTACCCATGGATGGGCCCTGGAGAAACCACCAACAAGATAAGAGTCTTGACAGGCAGATGACGGTGACTTGATTCTCTAGCAGGTGTCTTTGGTTGTTTGGCCATATTTCAAAACTTCCAGTGACTTCTGAATTGACTGATGACCCAATATTGGGTCACAGTATTTCACTTGGCTGCCCTTAGACTAAGTGACAACTCAGACACAGCCCCATCTGGACAGGACAGGTTTAGGAGCCATTTGCTTCTCTTCCACTGTCCAGTCACTGGGGGCTCCCTGAAGCCTATGCGGTGATTGAAAGTTGAGGCCCTCAACTTAAAAGATTTAATGTACCTTAGATAATTTAGTGTTAACAATTACAAGTTCCAAGTTTCTAGAGAGACCTAGGTTCAAAACCTGCTTCAGCTTTTTGTTAGTGGTGACCCTGAGCTTTATCATTTGTTTCTCAGAGTCTGTTTTCTCATCTGTAAAATGAGGATAATAGTATTTCCTTCATAGGTTCTGAGGATTAAATGCACGTGAAGCATTTACTTTGATGCCTGGCACACAGCTGTTACTGGTACTACTGTTACACAGTGGGAGAGAGCACTGGACCAAGAGTCAAAAGAGGTCAGAGTTAGCTCCAGCTGCTCGTTGGCTGTGTTTATCTTAGACAAGCTCACCCCCCTTCTCTGTTGGAGCTAGTGGTTTTCCAACTGTGAAATGAAAGGTTTGGGTTTGAAGATCACTCAGGTTCTTTCCAGCTATCTAAGATCTACAACTTCGAAGGTGCCAAAAAAAAGAAAAGAAAAAACAAAACAGAAGGAAAAAAGAATTAATACCAAGATGCCTTTATCTGCCAGGATCACATTTCAAAAACCCCAGGGCCTTGACGCCAGCTTTGAAAGCCTCCCCCACCCCCACATCCAGCAACCTCTAGGCAGAATCTTCTCAACCCCAGAACTGTTTGCAAGACCCCAAGATGCTTTCTGGAGCCACAGTGAGGCCTCGGGGAAGGTGTGAGGCTAGAAAGCAAACCTGCATCACAATGAACTGGCCAGTCTCAAACATCACAGGCAGGGATTTCACCCTTCGTTGCCTTGGGCAAGAGTCACCCTTCACTTCACCAGAATGGATTAGTTTATGGCAGGGAGGGATGTTTTCCCTGATGCTTGAGGATGTTCTGATCTGTTGTAAAATAGAACAGTTTTCTCCTTTTTTGGTCTAGCGACCTCTGACACCACCCCCTCCTGTGTGGCCTACCCAGCAGTCTGCAGCATCACCCCCAACAGGAGACAGATGCTGGGAATGGAGGAGGCATCTAACATCCCTAAGAATGAGAATCCTTCCCCACAAGTCTCCAGTTTAGCCCAGAGTCCCACTGAGTTGTTCTTACCCCCGTTTGAACCTAGAGGGGGATAATATGGGTGAGATTTACAGAAAATAAAGAAGTCGGTTTCAACTAGTTCTACCAGTTTCTACCCCCTACAGTAAAACATCACTTAACCACTGTAGTGTAGCCCCTTTCCCTTTATGAGGACAGCGGGCTTTAGAGGAATTTATTGGTAGTAATGAACCAACAAAGGTACCTGCTATAAAGCCCAACACTGTGCCAAATATTTTATACCCATTATCTGATTTTTTAAAAAAATTATTGGCTTCACCATGGGGAGAAATAGGATGAATTTTCATTTTTCAGGTGGGAAAACAGAGGCACAGAGAAGTAAAGTGATCTGCTCAAGGAAGATGTGGCTGCTATGTATGACTCCAGCTGCAGCCAGGACATCGTGGACAAAATTGACCAAAGCTTCGTGGGTGAAGCTCTGCCCAGACCGTGCAGAGACACAAATCTGCCCACTGTGTTTTCTGAATGACCCACCTGATCATCTTTTGACAGCTGGGGGAACTGAAGCATAATGTGGGGATGTAACTTGTCTGAGCCATGCAGGAAGGGGGCAGAGACATATTATGCTGCCTGCTGTGGGATGTATGTACGTATGTGTATATGTATGTATGTGTGTGTGTGTATGTGTGTGTGTATGTATATGTGTGTATGCATATGCGTATGCATATACATATGTATATGTATATGTATATGTACACATATTTTCTCAAAACCCGGACCTTCTCAGTGCCACTCTTCAGGAATCCTAGGTGGCTCCCCATTGCCTTCAGGATGACATTCACATGCCTTGACCTGGCATTTAAAACCCTGCAAAACAAAACTACACCCTACTTTTCCATGCTTCTTTCCCACTATTCCTTGTTGGGCATCCCTTATTCTAATCACACACACCATTGCTCCCTTTCTGCCTTTTCTCAAGCTATTTTCTTCGCCTCAGATTCCTCTCCTGCTCCAACTGTTACTTAGCTCAGAACCTAACCACCCATGTTAAAAGAGAGAAGCCAGATACAGGAAGCAGACATTATGAATGATTCCATTTACATGAAGGTCGAGAATAGACAAAGTTAATCTATTGTAGAAAAAACAATAAGAGCCTTGGTTGCCTTTGGGGAGTCAGGATTGATTGCAAGGGACCCAAAGGGACTTATTAGGGAATGGAAAACTTTTATATCTTGATTCTGATGGCAGTTACATGAGTATGCATTTATCAGAATTTATTGAATTGTATATTTAAGATCTGTGCATTTCTCTTTATTGTAAATTGAAAAATAAAAATCTTACCACTTAGATCTCCCTGGCAAGAATTCATTCCTTTGTCCATTATTCTCTCAAAGCACCTCATACTGGCGGCATGTCACTTAACACAAACTGCCTTCCATGAGGATTACTCATGTCTATGTCCGTTTTCTTCCCCTACTGCACATAAGCTGCCCCCTCTGGCCCTCACAGAGCAAGCATTCAACAAACATTGATGAGATTGAGTGAGGCCAGAGTCATAAAAATAAAGAACAACAACAGCTCTTGTGTAGTAAGTATCTACTATGTGGCAGACTATATGCTAAGTTCCCTATACACATATTTAATTATATATAGGTGTGCATGGGTGTATACATACACATATATGTGTACACACACACACACACACACACACACACACACACATACACACCCCATGAGATAAATACAAAGTAGCCATTGAATTTGAAATGAGGCAAAATAATAGTGTCTATGTCTCCAAACTCTATGGTCACTGAGTGATTGTGTATGCGCGTGTATGTGTATATTATTATCGTTCTCCATTTCACACTGAGATTACTGAGGCCCAAGGTCACAGAAACATGTAGTGCTGGAAAGAGGATGCAAACCCAAGACCACTGATCTCAGAATCATTAAGCTGGACTGCCTCCAAAGTGGCATCTCATAAATGTAGAAGAAACATGAGACCTGTGTGGCCAAGAGACTCAAAAACAGCTGTTTTCTTGAAAATGGAAATCTTATGTGAAGTGTCTGTGTGTGTGTGCATGTGTGTTTTCTATTTGGGGCTTCCACAGCTCCAGGAAGGGGATGCTTAGCAAGAGGAGGACATGGGTTTACGATCTTAAGTGTACCACTTATCAGGGGCATGATATGACCTTGGGTGAGTTATTTCACATCACCCAGCCTGGGTTATCCCACCTTCGAGATTGCCTACCTCCTGGCATTCAAAGGGAGGATTTGGTGACACAATGCATGTAAATGAAAAAAAAATTTTAAAGAGAGTATCTATGTTATAGGGTTGAAGTAATACCTAAAAGACTCAACAAATGTTAGCTCTTATTATAACAAATATATATTCTTACCCCCTAAAATGCCATCATACCATAGATATTGTTTGTAACCTGCCTTTTTTCCCCACACTAGGCGACAATGTGAATATCTTTCCAGCACTGAATCTTCTATCATGACCTTTGCATAGAAGATCTGGCCTCTTTTACTAGTCCCCCATTGATGGACACTTAGGTTATATCCAGTATTTCATTATTATAAACAATGCTGCATGAACATAGCTATAGCTAAATCTTTGCACCCAGCCATAATTACTTCTTCAGAGCCAATTTTAAGAGGTAGAATTGCAGGGTTTTAAGAGGGAGGGAGGGTACGACTTTACGACTTTTGATACCTGTTACCAAACTGCCCTCCAGAAAGGTTTTACTAAGTTCCTTTCCCACCAGCAAGGGGTGAGAATGACTGTTCCCTGCACGTCACCAACACTGGCTCTTATCATTTTTGTCCATCTTTAAACAATGATTCTTGAGCAAGGGAATTTTGTCTATCTGTCTGATTCAACTGAGAACTACTGGAGGGCAGGGCGGGGAGGTAGTTCCTTCATCTCTGTGCAGCTCCCGGGCCTCGTGCATGCTCTGCCCACAGCACACACAAGAAACACCCGACCTGAGTCACAGAAGCCCAGAGTGGCTGTTTCAGTGCCCTGGACAACCATTTCTTATAAGATGCAAAACCTAACAACTAAGAATCGTACCTGGATGAAATTCAGAGGCCACGCACAGAGAGGAAGGCAAAGGCATCTCCAGAGGCACTGCCCTGATGATATTCAGATATTAATCAGCCAAGTGATAAGTTCTGAGATCAGCCCGGGTTGGGGCCACTTATCTGCCAGCAGATTTGCATGCGTGACTTGAGATTCACTCCAGTTTCAAATGCTTAGGGAAGCTCTGAACCAGGATGCTCGGGTTTCGCGCTGTCACCATTTTGGCAGTGGCTCAGGACACGTCACTTCACTTCGTCCTTGTGGGGAGCTTAATAGTGTTTGTCCCAGAGATATTTTAATGATCAAGGGATCCTGCCTCCCTTCTAACATTTATTGAGGGTTTATTACACCCTCCACCTGGTGCCCACAGGTAAGGAAGCCTCTCACGTCGCTGCCCTTGCTTCCAGGCCAGGAGAGGAGCCCAGGAGTGTGGGGGACTTGAGCAACTCTGTGGCCTGGCACAGGCCAGGTGCTGGGAGAGGCCATTTTTGTCATTGGCCGCTCTAATTACTCCTTTTGTCTCATAATTCCAGTCCCAGTCCCCTCCCAGGGGGATGTCATCTACTAGCTCCTGCCTGGGCTTGTCCCCTACAGCTCCCCTCAGTGCCAAGGCAGGATGACTCCAGAGTGGCTAGTCCTGCTGCCAGGCCTGACCCAGCTCCTCATTTTGGATGCACCGCTGGGCAGGGTGAGCTGAAGGATGAGATCCTGGGAGGAGGGGTCCCCGGCCGTCTCCACCCCCAGCTCACACCTCCCCTGCCTTGTTTCAAGCTAACCATTTTTTAAAAAATATCTTTTATTTAACCCAATATATAAAAACTATTATTTCAACATGTAATCAATATAAAGTATTAATAAGGTATTTCTTTTCTTTCTTTTTTTTTAGTACTTCTTTTTTTTTTTAGTACAGTCTTTGTGATCTGTTATGTATTTATACTTGCAACACTTCTCAATTTGGAAGGTACATTTTCAGGGGCTAGTAGCCAAAAACTGGAAACAACCCAAATGTCTATCAACTAATGAATAGTTAAACCAAAGGTGGTGTATTCATACAACAGAATATTATTCAGCCATAAAAAAATAAAGCACAGCATGAAGGAAACCTTGAGAACATGCTAAGTGAAAGAAGCCAGACACAAAAGACCATACATGGAATGACTTCATTTATATGACAATGTCCAGAATAGGCAAATCCACAGAGATAAGAAGTAGATCATGGTTGCCAGGGATCCAGGGAAGGGGGAATGTGGAGTGACTGCTAATAGGTACAGGGCTTCTTCTGGGAGTGATAAGGTAGTCTGGGATTAGTGGTGATGGTTGCATAACCTTGTGGCTATACTAACAGCCCCTGAGATGTATACTTTAAAATGATGAATGTAATGGTATAAGAATTAGATCTCAATAAAATATTGATGATAAAATACATTAAAAATAAAATGTAGTCCTCTCAAAACAATAAAATTGTCTTTAAAAGGAAAATAATTTTAGTGATTCCGTTTCCAAATTTATCTGTAAAATAATTAAATAAAGTTTAAAATTCAGTTCCTCAGTTGTACCAGTCACATTTCAAGTCCCAGTAGCCACACATGACCAGTGGCTGCTGTGTGGGACAATGCAACTCTGAAATATCACTGCTCCAGGTGACCAAAAGAGGGTGTGACTGGCCACCCTCAACCACCCTTTGGGTAAATTCTGAAGTACTGGAGGCAGATTGGTACTAGGACACTGGGGTGAATGACTGAAGCTATAAAAGTATACAGGCCCCTTTATTCCCCACCTTGATGCAAAATCATATCAATTTTATCATCCCTTTCGAACAACAACTCTATCCCGTAAGTGAGGAAATCCATAGAATGTCAAAACCAGAAGGAATCTTCGAGAAAACCAATTTTAAAAACTTACGTAAAGTCCAGTCATTCTTTGTGTGCAGTTCTGAGGGTTTTGACAAGCGCATAGTGTGGTGTGTCTTCCACTGCAATTATGACACAGAAAAGTTCTGTCACTCCCCAGGCCCCCCGCTGCTGCCCAGAGATGGTTTTACACCTTTATTTCCCCACTGCCCGTCATTTACCCGGCCCCTGCTCCGCACTGCACACGAGCTGGTTACTTAAGTGATGTTGGCTGAAGACTCAACAACTCTATGTAGTGGGCCATCCGTTCTCTTTGCTCAAGGCCATACAGCTCTCAGTGACAGCACTGGGAAGTGAACTCACATCCAAAGTCCACATTCTTAACTACCACTTTCTAAGACTCATTCGGCACTGGGCCACTCAGAAGTCCCTCCTCGCAGGCCATGTAGGGCGAAAAGGAGGCACAGCAAAACATCTGAGGAGCAATGACAAGCAGTCAGCTGACTCCTGCCTGTGGGGGCTGGCGTATTTCTCTCCATCCCATAGAAAACTACCATCTAGGGTTTCGAAATCAATTTTCAGGCTTCATCAGCCAAAAATGTTATTTTACTTTCCAACGACCTGTTTGTCATCTTCCTGATCTTCTAGTTCTTTTTTAAAAAGCCCTCTCCTTCCTCAAAGTGGGACCATACCAAGATTTTCCAGTTTAAACTTCAGGTGAGGAAGGAGTCAGGCCATTTTTGAAGAAGCGGAAGAGATTTAGTAACAGAAGCCTTGCTTGTCCCCGGGTCCTGCTGAGAGCTCAGCCCCAGAAAGGAGAAAGAGAGGGAGGGCTGGTTCCACACTAGAGGTTCTGGCTGCCTCGACCCAAGTCTAACCAGCAAATTTTTATAAACAACCCCCCTCTGAGAACTGTACAGTAACTCTAACCTCCAGCCTCTCAGGATAAAGTGGGAGCAAGGAGGAAGCTAAACGTTTTAGGGCTGTGGGAAGGCAGCCACTCCAGCTCCTGTGTACTCATGTGACAGCTCTCGTTAAGGGAAAAAGCCAGGTCTGAAAAAAAAAAGATGCTACAGAGTCAAACACAAAGGATGACCAAGGATTTCTCTTTAGCGTCAACTCTCTGGGCGTGGGGGGAGGTGGGCCTGAGTTGAGGGAGGTGGTATAAATCACCAAAAATAAATAAATCGATTTTTTTTTGGCCTGAATCTAAGAGATAGTTTAAGCTAAGCTTGAGTTTAATTTACCAGGGATATCCCAAAGTTTATAGGTTGACTTTGGGGGGTAAGGGAAAGCTCAAATGTAATGTATGTTTGTTGGAGAAAAATTTCAAAATTTCCAAAGGCAAGTAAATAACCAAAAATTTAAAAACCTACATTATTTCACCATTCAATGCTAACACTTTTTTCTTTTTTAAAAGTATAGTTGACATACACTATATTAGTTTCAGGTGTACAGCATAGTGATTAGACATTTATATTCCTTATAATGTGATCGCCATGTCTTCAATGCTAATATTTTAAATCTTCCAAACTATTTTTTTCTGTTCCGAAGTGGATTTTTCCTCCACAAAAATGGAATTGCCCATGATATACTGTGTTTTATAAACTTACTTGTTTCCAAAAAAAAAGTATCCCTGTTTTCTCTTTGTCGTTGTTTTTTTAATGGCCATAGCAATAGTTCTTAGGCGCAGCAGGTAAATTATTAATATAACCGGAAATGATCCCCCAGCCTCCTGGGAGATGAACACGATTAAGCACAACGACTTCAGGGTGGCTTATTAAGGAGATAAACTCCTCCATCTCTCTTTGTGAAGCCTGTTAAATAGTCAAGGCCCAAGATGAAAGGGAGGTGGCGAGGCTGAATCAGCATTTTACATTAACTGTGCCTGCCACCTGTTTTATTAAGCGTGCTGGTGTGTCCAACGCCACAGAATGAAAAGAAAGGCGTTTTTGTGGACTAGGACTATTTTCCCGCACCTCCGGCCTCTCCCCCGCCCACCTAAGCCTGACAGAGTTGGAGGCTGAGGGGAAAAAGTGCCTTTGGTGACAGCACAGACCCACCTCAGAAACTAAGATGCCCAGAAAAGCTGTAAAGAGGATGTGACTCTGCTCTCTGTGGAGACCAATTCAGAGACCAATGTTAAGGCATCTGAACTTAAAAAGGAATGTATATACAAAACCTCCTCAGTTCCATGCTAGTTGTGTGTGTTGTGTTTGCCTCTGGGGCCAGGAAATGGGGGACCTATAGCCTTTGGTGAGTAAGAACCCTCCTTGACCTGAGCTGAAAAAGGGCCGTTCTGTTCACAGGAATGAGCTGGGCATTTCTGTTCCTGGTACAATGTCAAACTTTGCAAGGCTGTAAATAACTATAAAAATACTAAGACAGAAGGCTCAGGAAGGAGGAAACACTAATTAAGGAAATCCTGAATGTTCTAAGCTGGCTTACTAATAAGAGGGACATAATAACAAGCAAAGTGGAGAAGCTCATAAATTACGGACAAAGACCAAGGGTAGTTGGGGGTGGGGCCAGGCAAATGGAGCCCAGGTTCATTTCTGGGGTTAATGGAACCCGCCTGGTCCCTGGGATTGCTCAATGCCAGGCCGGTGCTTCCTTCCTGCCTCCCTGGCAGAGGTGAGTAAGTTTGAGGGAAGTGATCATAGCACAGTCACTGCAAACCAGAGTGATACTTGCTCTGGGCCATGGAGGTAAGTGGGTCACCTGAGACGATTAGGACTAGTGCTTAGTCTTGGAGAGGTGCTCCCAGATCAGTAATTAACACTCCCCTCCCTTTCCCTCTCTATCGTGCATCTTTCCCTCCCTGTCATTTATCACAGGAAATAAGGAACAAATCAGAGACAAGGGCAGGACCACTTAGGGCTTCTAAAACCCCTTTCCCTCCAAGAGCTCTAGACTCTACACTGTGGTCACACCAAGCCTCCTGGCAAAAGGTCAACGCATTCAGCTAGAGAGAAATTCAGGAACAGAGAGAGAGGTTTATTGATTGGATTCCACTCACACAGCAAATCAGGGGATCAGTTTTATCTGGTTTCCATTAAAGATCCTGTTGCTTAGTACGTGCCTTACGATTTGATGGCTTAATGTAAACAAAATGGAAACACCATGACTCAGTCCCCATTTTCATGACTCAGGGTCTGAATGAAATTAGAAATGTCACATGTGGCACGTCCAATGCCAAGAGGTTTCCTAGTGCCCTGATGGCCATTCTTTGTGGAAGATGATTCCAGGACTCTTCATCAATAAAGACTACCGATAACAACAGTGAATGAATGGCACCTGACTCTTATTAAATCCTCATCTATCCCAGGCACATGTTGACACATACAGTTTCTCGTCTACTTCACAAACCTGGGAGGAAATCCAGGCTCAGAGAGCTGATGTGATTGCCCATGATCACACAGCACCAGAGTCAAGGATCAAATCCAGGGCATTTGGGTTCCCGAGCCCAGTTTCTTCACTGTGTGATTACAACCACATTTTGGTACTGTTTGGGATGCAAACTGGGTTGGAGGTTAAGATCCAGGGCTATGAAGCCAGAAGGACCTTGGATCCAGTCTTGGCCACTTGCTCTAGGCTGAGTGGCTTTGTCTCCCTGAGCCTCAGTTTCCTCATTTGTAAAATGGGGGAAAACGTCCTTCGTGAGGTTTTTTTTAAAAAAAGCACAAAGTGCTTAGCGCACAGGTAAGTCGTCAGTCACTGGGCTGGGAGTGCTGGCTTCGGGGGGCCCCCAGGCAGGAGGGGTTGGGGAGGGCTCTTGCAAAGCCCATAGAGGAGCTGCAGAAAGTAGCGCTGCTCACATCCATAATTTCATCGAAACCGTAATTATAACCCCTCCTGCCACCGCTGGCCCTGGGGCGGTGATAGGATTTTTACAGTTCTCCAGGGTCAGGTCTGATCATCGCATGGATGAGCAGACACAGGGTGCCGCGGGAGACGGGTGGGGAACAGGCGGGTCGGGCACCTTTCTCTGAGTCAGGCAAAAGGACACACCCAGAACCGCACCGTGGGGGCACCCACCCCAACGGAGAAGCTGCCGCTGCCCCTTTCACAGGAGACTGCGGAGTGAGATCGAAAGCCCTGGAGTTTCTGCCCAGGTTCTATTTTTTTTTTTTCTTTTCTTCCCCAAGAGCTCATATGTTATATGCTGAATCTGTGCTAAATTCACATCAAATAACAGCTCCTGTCAATTGAACTCTTACCATATAGCAGGCTCTGGGCTGAGCACATCTTAATAATGATCTAATTTAATCCTCCTGTTAGGGTGGTATCCATTGCTCATGTATATGTAACAGTTACTATGTGCCAGGCACCGTTCTAAGCACTTCATGTGTATTAATTTATCCAGTTCTATGAGGCAAGGACTATTATTATCCCCTTTTAACAGATGGGGAACCTGAGGCTCAAAGAAGTTAAGTAACCTAACCTGTTCAAGGTGACAGGGCTAGAAAATGAGGGAGCCAGTCCTCAAAGCAGGGCAGTCTGGACCTGGCCACATACGTACTCTGATCCCATGAGCTACTGTTCATAACCCTGTTTGGCAAATGCGCAGTCCACAGCCAGTCAGCGTCAGAGCCAGGACCTGGCACTGGGGCCCATGCTCGAATCTCTATACCAGACTAGCTGCCATCCTGACTGCAGATGGTCTTCTTCCAGGTACATACAAATGACGTGGCTAGTGAAAAAGGGAGGGGCAGACAGCCTGGCCCCTAAGAATAATTACAACTCACAGCTTCGGTGAGGTGCTGTTTATTCTCCTCATTTTATAAATGAAAAAAAAAAAAAAAAGATGAGGTTCAGAGAGGTGAAGTCTTTGCCCAGCCAGAGAAAAATGAATGGGGCAGAGACTTGAACCCTTGAAACCCTGATTACTGACCTGAAGTTCTAGTGCAGCCCTCCTTCCCATCCAGGTGTGAGAAATTTCACTCTGAGGAATTCATTCTTTTGAGTCGTGAAGGTGTTTGATCTTCAAATCATTTTAAAAGGTATTTGTTGAGCAGCAACCTTGTTCCGGGCATTGTGCTGAATCAGGGGCTTTTAAACTTTTGTAGAGCGCCACGCTTTTCACATTTTTGTGCTTTTTCTCCATGATTTCGCTGTTTAAAACGGCTCCCAAGCATAGTGCTGAAGTGATGTCATGTGTTCCGAAGCACGAGAAAGCTGGGATGTGCCTCCCAGAGAAAACCCGTGAGTCAGCTAAGCCTCATTCAGGCATGGATCCCAGTGCTGCCGGATGCGAGGCCAAAGCTAACGAATTCATATTAAATAAGAGGCAGTTAACAGAAACACATAAAAGAGGTTATGTGTTGATCAGTTTAGAAAAATGTTGTGATCAGAGAGAGTCTCACGGGAACTTAACCCTGTATTAGGAGCAGCCGGTCAGTATTTGCTATTTCAGCATTTGTGGCTACTTCCTAGAACATAATAACTACTGCAAATAATGAAAGTTTGCTGTATATAACAAAACAAGGATTCTTCATCAAAAGTACTTTTCTCTCTCACACAAAGACAGGACATACTTAAATACACACACACACACACACACACACACACACACACACATATATATGTATGTATACACACACACACACACACATACATATATTCCCATTTAAAAAAAATTTCTAAAATAATTCAAAAGAAAATACATAACATTGGAGGTCCGCCTTCATTTCCCCATCTTCACCCCTCGCCAATCACTCTCTCCCCATTAACAGTTGAATGGTTTCTTTTCAGACTCATTTTAAAAAACATAAGGTATATTTATTATTTTTCCGACCAAGTGCAATGACTTCTTAATCTTTTTAATCAGACCCATATATGTTTGCCATATTATCAAGGGACACATACATCTACTTAGGGTTGTTTTTTAAGTAACCTCAAGGGGATCCGAGGTTGCTTAAAAATTACATATATATATGTAATTTTGCCATTTGCTTTTTTCATGTAACAGTGGGTTATGCAGCATTTTCTGTGTTTGGTACCGAAAGATCTGCCACACTCTTTTAATTTATTTTTAAATTATATGCATGGTATGACTGTTCTCTCACTTATTTAACCATTTCCCCTTTGGATGGACATTTAGGTTGCTTCCAGTTTTCATTATCACAAACGTGTTTCTGGTAATGATGATGGGGGCTCATAACTGAATCCAGGTCCCTTCCTTCCTAGAGGGCTGTCACTGGGGAGAGACGGAGCGAAGACTCATTCAGATGTGGGGCAGAGCTGGAGCCAGGGGACCCGAATTTCTGTGGAGCTTTGGTTACGTGTGACAGAAACAGGTGCCTGGGAGGGCAGGGCAGGTGGCGGGCACGGAACCTCACCCCCTGGCAGTGCGTGTGGTCCCATTCCTCAGGCCCTTGTGCAAACACCCGGCTTTGTCACTGGCTGAATGGGAAAGTCAGCCCCAAATTAGCGCTAATGTGAGGGCGCTTAACCCTCTCAGTGAGGCCCTTTGAGAAAGCACAAAAGAGCTTTTTCAGGGGCTGGGCTGTCCAGCCCAAACAGGTCTGACTTGGAACCACATGCCCGGCAGGAATGCCAGGCCGTAGGGAGCTGCCCTCTTCGGGCAAGCCAGCAGAGGGAATTTTGAACACAGCCCCGGGTCCTGCAGGCCTGCACCCCCAGGACCATGGCAGGCCGGGGCCAAGGTGCCAGGAGGTAAGATCTCATGGCTGGTTAGCACTTCGAGATCAAGGAGGCCTGGATTCAAATCCCGCATGTGCCCTCACAGGCTGGGAGTCCTTGAGCAAGTTCATTCTCTCTGTGAGTCTCAGTTCCTTTCTTTGTAATAGTAGTAACTTCAAGATCTTATTAAGAAGCTGCATCATGAGATGATGCAGGGACCCCCTCAGGAAGGCCTTTCCTGACCACGCTGTTAAGAATCTCAGCATTCCCCTGCCCAGCTCCACATTTCTTTCCCACTTTATTTTCCTCCATGTCACCTTCTAACTCGCTATATAAGTTACTTATTTCATTTATCGTATGTCTTTCCCAACCATAAGCTACACAAGAGCAGAGCCTCTTACCTCTTGTTTATCACTGTATCCCAGGAGCCTCACACAGTGCCTGGCACATAGTAGGTCTGATAAAAGGCATATTTGTCAGCAGCTGCTGCTATTGGCACGATTGTTATTTTCAGTGTAACTCCCCAGACACACGGACATCTGGGTCCCTGTGGCCCTTGGCTGTGCTTATCAGGATTCCCACCCTCCTCAGCTCATAACTCCTCCCCATCCCCCACAAAAAGGAAATATTTGGACCCATGAAAAACCACAGCAGAGGGCTGGCTGGGCCTTGCCTCAAAATTTTCTCTGAGAGGAGTGTGTGTGGGTCTATGTGTGTTTATCAACACACAGTTTATCTGTGTATTTTCTCTTCAGCACAGGAGCCTAAACAGGCCACACTCTCTGTCAGGGGCTTCCCTTTCTCTCAAAATGGAGATGGGGTGTGACTACAGGGGTGAAGCCGCCTGCCATATTTCACTGGGCATGTGACACCTGCGTGTGTACTGGGTACCAGGCAGTGTGGGTGTGGCCCAGGGTTTGGTGCCCCGGCGCCCGTGCTTCGGAACAAGCCTGTCCAGGCCTGCCCGCTCTTAATCTGACCACAAAATCAGAGAACCTACTGAACCCCAAGTTCTAGGGGAGCTCAGCCTGGGGCCCAGAACCATGAAGCACCCCAGCCTGAACTCCAAGGCTTCTGCCACAGTCTCCTTGGCTTTGGCCCAAACTTTATCCCACAAGATACCAAGTCTAAGGGCTTTGTGTGGGTGTCAGAGGTTTCGGAGCCATGGGCCATGGTTCTGAGCAGGACACTGATGTTTCCCTGGGGCCACTAAGGGTCAGACCTGTGTGAGGAGCTGGGGACGGAGGGCCAAGCCACGCAGACCTGCCCCTCCTCTGTGGAGCCCAGTTGGGCTGAGGAGGCGGGTGTTAAACAACAAAGAGTTACTTAAATCACTGCTGTGATGAGGCTGAGGAAGAAAAGTATGAGGAACTGTGGGTGCTTCTTCTTGGGCACCGGAACTAGGCTGAGGGTATTCTCTGAATAAATAATATTTAAGCCACAGATGGAAGGATTGTTGGTGTCAATCAAACTCAGGGCCTGGGGCAGTGGTGGGTAGAGGAGAACTGTGTCTCAGGGAGAGGAAACAGCATGTGCTTGCCTGGAAGCAAGCCCGATACACAATGTCATTCCCCTGAAACCCTGCAACGCCCCAAGAAGAAACTTCTTATTTCGCAGATGAGGAAAGCAAGGCTTGAAGAGGTTATGTAATCTGCCTAGGGTTCCCCAGTTACATCCTGAGCGTGTGAGGTTTTCCTGGGGACTCAACCTGAGTCACCCATTCCTCCAAAGACCAGTCTCATTTACCTTTGGAAAATGTTCAAAAAGTCTCAGAGTTCATGAGGTGTCTGGGGAGGACACTCATCATGAAGGAGAGAGAGTGAATGTGAAACAAGAGAATCCTGCTTCCCAGGTTACCAGGAAGGTGATTCCAGGATTCAAACATCCTTCTCCAGCCTGGTTCCTCCTTGGACACTGTCCCATCTGATCCACCTCTCATGAAATGAATCATAATGCAAAGTAAGCCAGATGTGTGTAGGTTAGTAAATAAACTGAACATGTGGCCCAGTCCCCTCCTCTGGGAGGAAGCAGCTCTGTGAAGTCTCCCAACAAAACAGTGTGTCTTGCCCTTTTAGTTTAATTAATCACAGTTGATTTTCCCAGTGCTGTTGAATAAGGTCCGCTCGAAGAGGTCGTGAAAACACCAATGTGATTGGGTTTCTGGGGAGTAAGCAGAAGGCAGCTCAGGTAGTTTCTGATGAAAGCTTAAGCAAGGTGAGAGGCACTCATGTGACTTGCTCCACATTTATA
Source organism: Eidolon dupreanum (assembly GCA_028627145.1). Taxonomy (NCBI): domain Eukaryota; kingdom Metazoa; phylum Chordata; class Mammalia; order Chiroptera; family Pteropodidae; genus Eidolon; species Eidolon dupreanum. Next base: position 11,460,240 of record CM053502.1, on the reverse strand, counting down.
TAAAAGTCCGGGGAACTGGCCATCTGTCCCACTGTGAACGATCACAGCTTGACTGCTTGGGCTGAAGAAGGTGGTGTTGTTTGAGGAAGCTCTAAATGGCATTCTTCCTGCTCCCCAACAGGGCAAAATGACTAAGATTGGGGCCTCCGAATGGTAGTGAGGCCCAGGCACGCATCTGTCTTTACAACCACCTGAGTGAGCATTGGGTAACTAGGCAGGAGCCACCAATCTGCAGAGGCAGTCCGTGCAATTCCTTATTTGCCCCAGTGAATCCATGTCTACCTCGGGGGCCCCAACCTTGCCCGTGGCACAGGAACCTCTGGGAAGAGGAGAGGGGTGAAGCTCAGCAGGGATGTCTGGTCCAAAGGACTTAGGTGACTTCCCAGCTTCAGGAATGGGCTCTCATCCCCTCTCCTTTATCTACTCAGGTTTGAGAAAGTGGAGGGCTTTGGAGACATTTGTATATACTGTATGATTTGATTCGTACAAACTTCTAGAATAGACAAATTATAGAAAAATATCAGAACAAGGGCTGCCTCGGGGTGTGGGGTAAGAAAGTGGGAAATGGTGAACGTGAGTATTGGCTTGGAAGGGGCACAAGGGGACTTTCTGGGGTAGTGAGAATATTCTATATCTTCATAGGGTTTGGGGTTACACATGTATGCACCCATCAAAACTTAATAACTGTGTACTTAAGATTTTTGCATTTCATCGTATATAAATTTTACACCAAGAGGGAAAAACTGTGAATAAACATTAAATTCTTTAATGACAAGTATGCTAAAATACTTAGGGGAAGTAGACTGATGTCTGCAATTTACTTTAAAATGCATGATAAAATAGACATAGTAATGAATGGACAGAGGGATGGCTTTATAGGAAAGATAAGCACTTGCAGAAAATTAATTTAAATTCAATTTACTTTAACTGAATAAATTAAAGCAATTAAACTTAAACAACTTTAATGAAGTAAATAAAAACTTAAATTAAATGTATAATTTAATACAATGGGTTTTAAAAAGCCTTGCAATGTTACCAACCTGCTTCAATTAACATACGGCAATAATTCGCCATTTACCCTGCTTCCTCTGGCCTTAATTCTTCCCCTCTTCCCCAGGACCCCTCTGTCCCCGTCCTCAACCAGGACAGCCACCACCTATGGTGCCTGTGCCCACAGACTAGCACAGTAGACCAGCTGGCTCAGTCCAGCAATTCTCCAGTTATTAAGGTGATGGCTGCCCTTTGGTGAGCAACTCGCCACCCAGGAGCAGTTATCTGCTGCCGTCGCCACATAAAGAGAGCTCTGTTTGGGCTAAAAACTGGCATGTGCCCAGGGCACCGGCAAGACCAAGGGCTTCCTCTTGGCCTCCCACCAGGACCCAGCCCTGAAGGTGGGCTTCCGCTTTCCAAAGGTGTCTGCCAAGCACAGGATCATTAGAGTGTGCTCATTCTTGAGCGTCGAGCCAGATTCTCTTCCACCCGCCCACTCAGCCAGGGCTCAAGCTGGCTTTTCTGGGGACAGTTGGTGAAGTGTATGGCAGCCAAGGACCAATGGCGGTCTACAGGCCAAGGACCCTCAGAAGAAGAGAATCAGCCCAACTCCTCCCTCAGAGGGACAAGTGCTTAGGACTGAGTGGGCACTCAGTAAATACATATTAGAGGGTAGAGCAGCTGAAGGCTTAATTGCAAGGTAGTGTGTTAAAGCATTAACCACATTGTCACATTTGGTACTGTTATTATCTCATTTCTCAGATGAAGAAACCAAGGCTAGAGAGATGAAGTAACACACCCCAGAATTCAGGTGGGGTGACTTTGGAAAGCCCCTACTGTTGCCTGCCTTGTTAGCACCACAATGATGACAGTGATAACACCTAACATTTATTAAGTACTGAGGGTGGACCAGGTACCACACTAGGTGCTGTGCATACACACATTATTGTATTAAATCACCTGAACTACTCTATGAAGTAGGTATTATGATTATTCCTCATTTGATAGAAGAAGAAGCTGAATAAATGAATGACTGCTGGACTTAACCCCCAAAGAAGAATTAACCCTTATTAAGTGTCTTCTCAATAGAGCTAGGTATTGGGACAGGCACATTCACATTGATGATCTCATTTAATCTCTACAACCCCAATAAAAGGTAGCTATGAGTCCTCCCATTTTCTAAATGGGGAAACTGAGGCTCAGAGCACTTAAGTCTCCAGTTACAAAGCTAAAAGTGCTGTAGCTGGAGTTCAAGCCCTTGGCAGTCTGTCCCCCAAACCCACATGCTTACCATCCCACCCTACTGTACAGTTGTCTCCAGCCATGCTTAAATAAAGAGTAGTACCATATGGATTACAGCTGGCTGGACTGATTAAAGCAGTTGAACATTAAAGTATCTGGGTGGACAGGAAGAGAAGAAATCAGGTGAGTCAAAAGGGATATGTAATTGCCCCAGAGGCCTCTAATTTGGGGGGTTCAAATCCTAGCTTTACCATTTACTTGCCATGTGACCTTAAGCATGTTGCTGAACTTTTCAATAAAATGAGGATAATGATAGCAGAATAACAGTATCTACCTCCCAGGGTTACCATGAGGATCGCAGCAGCTAATGTATGTGAAGGGCTTAAAACGCAACCTGCCACGCCGTAAGCCTTGTCTGAGTGCCTAAGGGTGCCGTAAGTTAGGCAATGCGTCCAAGTTACTTTAGTTTCTACTACATGCAAAAATATCTTTGCTGAGTTGTCATTTGATGTTATATCTCGGCTTTTATAGAGGGTGGATGTGATAGCCATTGAAGAATGTGTCAGTGTCATTGGCAAAGACGAGGATGTTATTCACCAAGTTGCACAATGCCCCTTATCTCAAAATTCCTAGGTCCCATCCCTCCTAGAGCAGAACACCAGGAGAGACTGTGTCTCTCTGGACCAGCACACATGCTCAACATCCCACCAGCTGTCATAAATTCGGAAATGAAATGAAATGTGACGGTCATCACCCTAAGCCCAAGTTCTAGGTACAACAAGCCTTCTCTTTTTCCTGTTGGTTGCTTCCTTTATTTAAAAAAAAAAAAAAAAAAGAGTTTTTAACAGTGTATTTTTCAAAATATAAATTGTTTTATAGATTATTTCTGATTTTAAAATAAGTGCATCTTGACTATAAATAAAAATTCAACTTTTTGATGTATCCTCTTCTAGACATTGATATATACATTTGGGTATGTATGGTGTGTGTGTGTGTGTGTGTGTGTGTGTGTGTGTGTGTGTGTAAACAAAATTCTAGAAAAGGGAGAATCATGACATACTGTTTTGAAACCCACCTTTTTTTCTTAGCCTGCTGTAGACATTTTAATACGTCAACAATAACAACAGTTGTATTGTTATTGTTGACAATAGTAACTTTGTTCGTTCAGCTAAATATTTATAATATCTGTAAATATTTTCTAGACACTTTCTCTAGGCACTGAGCATATAAAAATGAAAAAAAAAATAGACACGGTCTCCCCTTCATTGGAGTTATCAGGCTATAAACCACTAAAAGAAAAACAAATAAAAATACTCATTTCAGATAATGTTGTGAAGAAAACAATGCACTGTGTTGAGGGCAACACTTCAAAGGGGTGGACTTCTTTGAGGAGGTGACATTTGAACTGAGGCCTGAGTGATTAGAAAGGGCCAGGCTTGGACTTGACCCAGGCAGAGAAAATAGCACATGCAAAGGTCCTGAGGTGAAAACGAGTTTGGTCTGTTTTAGGAACAGCAAGAAGGCTAATGCAGCTGGAGCTGAGTGACAGATCAAGATATAGCTGGAGAGACAGGCAGGAGCCAGATCTTGCAAATCATGAGGAGGGGTTAGATTTTGTTTTAAGTGTGGTGATCTGATTTAGCCATTTGACAAATAAGATTACTATGGCCACTTGGTGGGGCCTAGACTAAGGGGAGACCAAGTGTAAAAGCAAGGACACGAATTGCAGGAATCCAGGTGGTGTGCACAAGAGTTGTAGCAGTAGACGTGGCAGACATTGGACAGACTTAGACTTAATTTTGAAGTAAGTCAACAGATGGAAGAGGTAAGGAATTGGGAGCTCAAAGACAACTCAGAGGCTATTGGGAACAGCAATAGTTTTCCTTGACTAAGCACTCACTAATGCCGAAAACAGAGCTAAGCTTATTTACACACTTTATCTCCTCAGCCCCCCGAAGCACGTCTATGGTCCACTGCATTAGACCTGCCTGATGGCCTTGCTGGAAATACAGAAATTTGTATTTACATCCTTATTCCTGGGATTCCCATTCGATGCCAAGACTAGGGACACTAAAACTCATTCAACCATTCATCAAGTCCACAGGCAGAACCCTTTACATTTGCTTTACAAAGTGAGAAACTGAGGCTCTCAAGTGTAAGTGACTCACATAAGCTCACGTGTTCCCCTGACTTCACACCTGGACGCTTAAATGCTGCAGTCAAAATACTCGCAATAAATACAACACCAGACATGGTTTTAACAGCTGCCTGGAACTCTTCTTTATGGATTGCCTGGCACCAAACGTGATCTTTACTTTTCATCTTTGTTTTCATCATTACCGGGGTGTGACACGGACTTGGGTTCGAAACCACAGGCTTCAAATCTTTTCCAGATGCAACTGGAATGAAGTGCCACCTCAGTAGCAGTTAATTATCTTTAGTGATAATTGATAACACTAGTAATTGCAGCTCCCATTTATTGAGCGCTTACTATGGGCCAGGCCCTGTGCTAAGCACTTCGAATGCATCATGTCCTTTATCCTCCCAATTGAGTGTGGGCTGGAGATATTCACATCACCCTCGTCCCCCTCCCTTCCTCTTAGGATCTCTATCATGGAGAGGCAGAGATGCTATCAGCTCAGCGTGGTGATTAAGCATCTCAGTCCTTTGCTACTATTTCAAAAAGGAGGCAGTGGCTTTTGACCCAGTTCCTGGGCCAAAGCCAGCCTCAGGACCTCGCCCTCTTTAGGGGTTTGGTGGCTCTGATGGCAAAATCTAACCTATGGCCTCTCTCTTTATGGTCAAGAATTAAGGAGGGGCAGCGTGTGCTGGTGGAGGGAAAGGGGGTGGAAAGAGCTGAAGCGTGAATCAGGCTCTGTCCCCATGCTTACTGGGTATCTGGGAATCCTGCCTCACTGTGGTGGCATCCAAGAGGCTGGCATGACTGTCGTGACTGGAATCTGACCGCTGTTGAATCCACCATAATGACATTTTGAGAGAGGCTTGGTGGTCACGTGAGGTGTGTTTTCTTCCCTCATTTCTCTCCCACAGTCTGTTTCACTCTGAGCCTGGGCCAAACACCGTCCCTGGGGATGGGGGCAGAGCGCTATTAAAGAGAAATGCTTGACATGTAGGCCCTTCAGCTGGGGACTCCTCTGTTTGTCCACTCATTGGTTTATCTGCCTGTCCATCGGTCCACCCGTTTGCCCACCCTTCCATCCACGCATCCAGCCAGCAGATGGCCATGTCCAAGGCACATCTATGAGATACTTGGGAGCATCAGAGACACAAAGAGGAGTAAGATACAGACCCTGTTCTCAAGGAGCTTACAGTCTAGTAAAGGAAACAGAAGTAAACTAACAACCACCATACACTTTGAGAGCAGTTTCTAGGGCACCTACTAAGCTGTGCTGAACAACTCTGGTTGAATTACTCAGAGCCAGTTTGGCCTCTAAAGGCACACAGTGTGGGCTCAGATCCCAGCTCTGCCAATTATTATCTGCATGACCTTGGGTAAGTCACTTCACTTCTCTGAACCTCAATTCCCTCATCTGTAAGATAGAAGTAATTATAATACCTACTTTATCCAGTTACTGTACAGATTAAAGAGAATGTGTGTATACAGTACAATGCTGGTGTAGAGTAAATGTATGATCATTGGTTATTCCATTTCCTTTTTCTTCTCTGAGTTCTCTGAGAGGTACAGGGATGGAGAAGATCTAGTTCCTATCCTGAAGGAATTTGGAATGTAGGTGGGGAAAATGAACATATGTTTAGCCTTTACTGTTTGCCAGACACTGTGAAATGCTTTCTGTTTATTTTTACATTTAGTTTGTACAACATTATGAGAGAGGGTTTATGATCCCCATTTCTCAGATGAGAAAACTGAGGCTTGAAGAATTAAGTGACTTGCCATCGTTTTACAGCAAAGCTGGTTTGTATTAGTCCAGAGCCCACACACCCGAACACTAGGCTATAATGTCTATATACATTTATGTCTGGAAAAAGGTAATAAGCATCCTTATAAAGAAAGTTTCAAGCATATTATACTGGAAACATAGAGAATTAATTTCTTTGGATTATTTGGACAGAGTGGTATTTGAGCTCCACCTTGAAGGAAGCCAATCTAGATAGCATACCATCACCTAGAAATTGAAGGTGGTAATTGGGGACACTCCCAACAGAGAGCACAGCTTGGGCAAAAGCATGAAGTAGGAAAGACAACAGTATATTTGGAGGGGAATCTCAGAATCATACCATTTATAAAACTTGAAGATTATTTAATTCCAAACCCATCATTTCACATATAAAAAAAAAAAAAAAAAAAACCAGGACCATGAAAAGAGCAGCATCTAGCCCAGGACACAGAGTGGAGAGTACAGCACTGGGATTAGCCTGTCACTGTTAGGACAAAGTGTAAGACAGATAATGCTGGCCAGAGGGATCAGACCATGGAAGACCTTCTAACTTAAGGAGTCTGGGTACCGTCCTGTAAGAAGTGGTGACTGTTGAAAGCGTTTAAACAGGGACAAGTCTTGGCCTATTGATGGTGGAGCTGGAAGGGCCAATACTGCAAGGGGAAGGAATTCTGGGTGGGGTCCAGGAGACCATTGACCTCCCAGGATCTGAGCTACTTCAACTAGTCTAGAGCTCTTGACCATGGGGACCTCTATTGGTCTGACCATCAAACAAATAGGTATATTTGGAGATTGGCAGTTCTGACAAGGTAGTTGGATTTTTAAAATTTAGAGGGCTCGCTAAATAAATGCCCTCACAGAACTCTGCAGATTTTTTTTTTTGAGCATTTACCACAACTTTGCCTTTAAAATTATTGTGTAAAATTAGTGAATGTTTGACTTTGTGGTTAGATGTAAGTTCCAGAAAGGCACAGACTGTCATCTGTTTTTTTCAATACCATGTACCTGGCATCTAGCAGGGGAATGGCATAGACAGACTTACTCAATATTTTATTTGTATGAATGAGTGACTCAATCAGTCACTGAATTCAACCCCATTATTTTCCAGATAAGAAAACCAAACCCAAAGTGAATCAGTTCATTCATTCAATCTGACAAATATTTCTTGACCACCTACAAGGTACCTGACAATAATTGAATATGGTAAACAAGACAGCTGAGGTCCTTGTCCTCACAGAGACTGTAAGTGAATAAATGAATGAACAGATAATAAAGAAAACAGTTCTGCTGTTAGATACAGAGTCCTTGTCTTCAGAATGAGATTTCCCTTGGAAAGAGGTGGGATTGGCCAGAGACAACTTTACTTCCTTACCAACACTTCATCCCTCTATCCCCTCCATGCATGCTGAAGGTATTGATTTAAGTGAATATGCAATATCAACTCTCAGTCATTTTCTGAGATCACCTGGGGCTGAAGAATTTGAAGCTGCCTACAGAGTTTGTAGAACACACACCTGGTTCCATCAAGAGACAAAAGCCCGGAGCCTCTGCCATCTCAAAAGTAGAACTCTGCTTGGCAAAGAGAACTTCAGAGGTTCTCACTGTTGTTTTCATTTGCATTGCCTTGATTGTTAATGAGGTTAAGCATTTTTCCATTCATTTCTTGGCCATTTGGGTTTCCTCCTCTATGAATGCTTGCTCACGGCCTCCACGTTTCCCATGGCCCCATTCTCATTTACCACAGGAGGAAATTAAGGTTGGAAAAGTCAGGTACTCAAGATGTGCTTGTTGAACTGAATCTAGATTAATAGAGAACAACCTCAAATGAGAGGCAACGTCAGGTGGTGAACGGAGTCTGGGCTCTGGACTCAGGTAGCCCTGGTGGGCTCTACCTCCTGCTCTGTCTGGTGTACGCTCTGTGATCTTGGGCGAGCACTGAGCCTCTCTGAGACTTGATTTCCTCATGGAAGTATAAGAATCTCTATGATACCCAGGTGAATCAGGGCACCTACCAAAGGGCTTGCTTAGTAATCATTCGTTTTTCCTTCCAGTCCCTTCCTGGAGGAATGCAAATAGCCACATACACAGGGCTGTGGGAGGTCAAATCAAGTAGGCATGAGTGGTATGATAGGCTGAATAGTAGCCCCCTAAAATGTCCAGCCTTAATCCCCAGAACTTGTGAATATGTGACCTTACCTGGCAAAAGAGACTTGGCATAGGTGAATTAGCTAAGGATCTTGAGATGGGAAGATGATCTAGGTGAGCCCAACACAATCACAAGTGTTCTTTTAAGAGAGAGGCAGGAAGGTCGGAGATATGAGAGAAGAGGTGTGAGGACAGAAGTAGAGGTTGGGATGATGCACTTTGAAGATGAAGGAAGAGGCCACGAGACAAGGTTCTATTCTGAAGGAGGAGAGAGACGTGAATTAGAAGTGAAAAATCATAATAGCATTTTTTTTTTAGTGTTTATATTGTACCAAGCAGTGTTCAAATCCCTTGTTTCAAATTATCTCATATAATCCTCGTATCACCAAGTGAGGTGAAAACCATTGTCCCTTTTGCCACCTGAAAAAACAGAGACCCAGTAAATGCAAATAATTTAGTCAAGTTAAGCCAATGGAGGAGCTGGGTGGAATTCGAACCCAAGCCCAATTTTATCACCAAACCACTATGCTTTTCTTGAAAAGAAGCATCAGACTGCTGCGGCCTGGGCAGAGGCCAGAGGAAGCCTGGGAGTTTTAGAGCTGACGGTCTCTGCCAAGTCTGTTCAGAAGTGCATTTCTTTACACAGCTTCAATGTGCTTAGTGTTGCACTGGTGTGGGGAGACCCAAGCTCCCTGGGGAGGTGAGACACAGTGAAACACTAGAGATCCACCCAAATGATTCTGAAAACATAACCATGTTATGAGATACCTGACTGTGCTAAATGAATTGGAAAGGAAAAGAAAAACAGAGATGAGGGCTAGCAGGGTGGGCTATTAAGAGAAAGTGGAGCCTTAACTGGGCCTTGAGGAGTGTGCAGGAGTTGAGAGTGGCCGCACTAAGGCAACAAAGGGCTGGGGTAGGGATGGTGCATGTATCATCTCAGGCTGCGATGCGAGTTATGTGATGTATCGAAAGCTCGGTCCCGGGAGATCTTGTGCAACTCCACCAGAAAAACTCTGAACACTCCAAAAGCCAAAGGGATAAAGGAAAGAAATGGTTAGAAGACAGGAATGAACAATTCACATACACATGGAAAGCTGTTCCTTCTCATTAGCTATCAAAGGTATGAAAATTATAAAGATGCAAATGTTTGCCTACCAAATCAGCCCAGATTTGAGAAAATGATAACACCCAGTGTTGCCGAGGGTGTGGTGAAACAGGCACTCTCATTCATTGCTAATAGGAGTGGAAATTAGTACAACCCTTTTGGAAAACAATTTGGCAATATACATCAAAAGCCTTGGTATGTTTTCATCCTTTGATCTTGCACCTTCTCTTTAGCCCAGAGAATTTTAATAAAGAAAAATTTTTACATGCATATATGTGCAAATGTATCTTTGTTTATTCAATAAAGTAACAACCTAAATGTCCAAAAGGGGAATGTTAAGTAAATTATGGTATCTCTGCCTAGTAAATATTACGTAGCCACTAAAAATAATGGTAAAAAAAATTTTGGATTTACTTTAATATTTCACATTGTTAAGTGAATAAGGCAGGATACAAAACTACGTAAATAGTAGAGCAGTCATATGAAAACTAAGTATTTTTTATTGTGGCAAAAAAACACATAACATAAATTTATCCTCTGGATAATTTTTAAGGGTACAGTATGGTATTATTAACTCTATGCATGTTTTTGTACAACAGATCTATGGAACCTTTTCATCTTGCATGACAGAAACTCTGAAACCCATTGAACAACTCCCCATCTCTCCCTCCCTCCAGCCCCTGGCAACCACCAGCCTACTTTCTGTTTCTGTGAGTTTGATTACTTAGATACCTCATATAAGTGAAATTATGCAGTATTTACCTTTTTGTAATTGGCTTATTTCACTTAGCATAATGTCAAAGTATTTTTAAAATTCTATTGCAAAAAGGATTTGAATAAAATATGTCAAAATATGTCATTGACTTTGGCTGGTGGGTCTAAACATGGTTTTAAAAGTTCTTTCTACATTTCCCTTTTTCTAAATTGTTTATATGTTTCTTACCCTTTTAATAATAAAATAAGACTCATTTCTCTTTAAGGAGAAAAGAAAAAAAAAGTAGGCCCAGGAAGCCTGGGAATTAGCACCTTCTCAAATTTGTCACATCCTATAGAGGCGATAACCTGGGACAAAGGAGACCCGAGGCTCAAGAAAAGACTCCAGTATGAGGTCAAAAGCATCCTAGTTTATTCCTGATATTTTGTCCTCCCAGAATGCCAAGTGCCTTCTGGGTAGGACTTGAGAGCCAGGGACATGGAGGCTGCCCTGTTCTCTTCTCCAAGAGTCTATCTTTCCTGGGTATTGATTAGAGACAGAGTTAGTTGGCACTCACTGCACAAGACAATTGTGACTCATTCCTCCCTCTTCCAGGGAATGTTAAATAGCTGCTCTTGGCTCTCTGTAAACCCACCCAGCCAGAGCCCTTGGAGACTAAAAGAGACTGAACTCCACCCACTGCGAGTTAATCAGAGGGACTGACACAGATTTTAAAAGAAACATAGTGTGTGTAAACTAAGAAGTAGGTGGAGGGGACATAAATACACCCACCCAGTACTGAGTCCACTGCTATATCAGAAGCTCCTTGCGGGCCCAGATCTTTTTCTGTCCAGCACCTCCACCCTCAAGCCCTGATTACAGGGTTGTCTGCCTTGTAGAGACTTCATAAATATTCAGTTATTGAATAAACCAAGAGCAACCTATCATTTAGGCAAACAGCTTATTTGAGGTGTGGTGCATTCATCTTGGGAAATCACCAAGAGACTGGAAAGTTACAGCAACAGGCAGAGAGGGGACTGGCAGGGAGGAGACCGTGGGCAGGGGGCTGTGAGGATGCAAGCACATTATAGGGGATTCCCTATTTCCCTCCCTCTTGCCCTCCTCCTACACTGCTCCAACCGTTCCAAACTCTGGCCTACTCTCCATCTTGATGCCCACCCTTATCTCTGAGAAGCATGATAAGAACACAGGGAAGCCAGAGGACAGCCCGAATCCCTTCTCCAATTCTATTCAGGTCAGCTGGACTATATAATAAGCACTACTGGGTGCTATCCTTGAACCAGAGCCAGGAGAACTGAATGTGAGTCCTAGCTCTGCCACTTAGGAGCTGAGTGACCCTGAGTAAGTAACAGATCCAATGGACAACTGACTATATCATAATTAGGTAAGGCCTACCTAATTTTTTAATATTCAGTGTTTGAGTTCTTCCAAATGTGACATATACCATCTAATTTCAACAATAGCCTATGATGAAGGAACTATTTTTATCCACATTTCACAGACAAAGGAAGCCAAGATTCAGAGAGGTTTAATAAATTTCCCAAAGTCATAAGGAGAGTAGGTGGCAGAGCTGAGGTGTGAAGCAGGCCTGATGACTTTACAACCTGTGTTCTGTCACCAGGCCAAGCTGCCTCCCATCCACACCTACCTGCAAAGGATCGCTGTGAGGCTCAAGAATGGGCTCATGTATGTGAAAGCATGTTGTGAACTTCAACACATAGTATGATGGTTGGGCTGGCTGTGGAGATGGTCACAAGACTAGGAGAGGGGAAGGGCCTGGAAAATTTCATGACCACCCACCACACCTGCATATGTTCCTATAACCTCCTCAGTCCTATGAGGATGTTTGGCCCTCAGGCAGCCCATCCCTCCCAAGGTGGGAAGGAAGGAATTTTCCCCGCTCTGGAACCAAGAGCAGTTTTGCAACAAGGGCTGTGTCCCTTGGGCTCTCTGTGTCATCCAATGGCTCTATCTGACAAGGTGACCAGAATGTCTACTATGGGCTCAGTCCAGTAGTAGGGGTCCACATCAGGCTAGAGATGGCGGGTCTTAGCCCCATGAAAGCCACCTGGCTCCAGGGTGCTGAGGAAAGAGAGTTAGACTAGAAAAAGGTTTCTTTCTGATGCCATTGGAAATAAGGAAACACAGGTGACAAATCACATGCCACAATGGCTGCTGATTCAACTGCATAAGTAATCACCCATTCATCCTGGTTACTGAACAAATTTTCAGAGTGGCTGAGTTGCCCAATGGTTGCCACATTCGGTCCAGAATCAGACAGACCTGGGTTGGAACCTGGTGCTGTTTTTCCCTCGTTGGGCAATTTTAATTGAATCTTTTCAACTTTCTGATTCTCAGTTGCCACATCTGTAAAATCTAATGGGACCCAGTCACAGGATTTCTGTAAGAAGTGAAGAGGTGATGCACCTGGAGTCTTCAGCACAGTGCCTGGCATGTATTTTGTGCTCAGTAAATGTCTCTGTGTGTGACCAATACCGTTGGGGTGGGGGTGGGATAAATAGAATGAATAACAAAAAGCCTTGCCTTCAAAAATTATATATTCAGTAGCAGAGGCAGAAAAGTACAGAGCTATAGTGTAATGATGACTGCACTTAATATACAGTCATTTTATTTAATCCATGTACAAAATCAGGCAACAAAAACATTGCAGCGCAAGGATAGTAAACCCAGGCCTCGTTTACTCATTTACAGAGCTAGAGCTAGAGCTAGAGCTAGAGCTAGAGCTAGAGCTAGAGCTAGAGCTAGAGCTAGAGGGAGGGAGGGAGGGAGGGAGGGAGGGAGGGAGGGAGGGAGGGAGAGAGAGAGAGAGAGAGAGATTTATTTGGAGAAAAAGGATTGGATCCAGAGTCAGAAAACCTAAGAACGTGTCTTTCTTTTGGGTCAATTTCCCTAGCTGTTATGTATTAACAAACAAACAAAGTATTTGGAAACTAATGTGTTGATGTAGTATGTATTTGTCAGGTTGATAATAATTATTACATACAATGGAAGAAATTGAAACCAGACATAGTCCATACAGAGCCAATATTTAAAACTCAGTCTGACTTTTCTTGGCCTTATTTTTAAAATGAGACTTGTGTATATTTAAGGTGCATGATGTGATATTTTTATATACGGTGAAATGATTATTACAGTTAATCACTGATTTTGAGGGAACTGATGGATTTGTACAAGGGTATTGATGTCTCCTGGGTGACCTAATCATGGCACTAGTCTGTGAAGCAAAGAGACAAGAGAAAATGCTCTCACCAAGCCAGCGACTATTTATGATCTACAGTGTGCTCAGCCCTATGCTAAACCCTCAGCATACAGATACTGTGCCCTTCCCATGCTACCAGGCTCCTGGGGAGCCAAGGCAAACACCCACGAAATAATCAGCAACACAAAACTCTCTAATCGAATGCTAAATTTCACTTTGAACTCTAATTATTAAGATCTTGGAATCATAGACCTGGGTTCAATACTGGGTTCTGACACTGCTGTGATTTCTAGCAGGTCCCTTCACCACACTAAGCCTGTGAAACAGAAATAAGAGGAATCTACTCAGTAAGTACCATTGATACCAATTGTCACTGGATTATGCAAGACAGGATGGATTTCTGAACCACTTAGCGGGAACACTACAGCCTCATGGCTAAGAGTACCTATGGTAGCACATAAGGACTGCTAACTGGTCCACCCTAGCTGTGTGGCCCTGTGCAAGTTACTCAACTTCTCAGAGCACTCTGTTTTTATACAGAAAGAGAATACGATGACAACAAGCTTCCTGGAGAAGGTGGGGCTTGTATAAGCTCACAGGAAAGGAAAACCATCTCAGAGAAGAACAATATCAAACCTCCATGAACAAGGCCATCAAAGGGCACACTGTGATCTTCCATAGGACTAAAGGAAAGAGTCTAGAGAATGCTACCAGCCTCGTCCTGGAATGCTTTTTCCAGGGGGGTCCCCTCACTCCTTCTTTGCCTAGGTAATTCTTGCTTGTCCTTCAGATCTCTGCTCAATTACCTATTCTTCGATCTTCGAAGATGACTTCCCTGACCATGCTAGCTAGATCAAACCCTCCTACGCGTGTTCTTAGAGCGCCGTGAACTGCGTCCCACTGCTATGATCATTTTATGATTTTATGTTGATTCCTGTGATTCCTTAATTGATGTCTGGAGCCACCACTGGACTGTGGCTCCAGGAAGGCAGGAACCCCATCTATTTTCTTTTCCATTCTATCTCAGCACAATGCGTACATATAATAAGTGCTAAATAAACACGTGTTAGGAACAATAAAGCCATCTTGCTTTTTAGAGCAACCTTAACTGAGGTAGTTTCTCTAATGCCTTTTTCTCGTTTCTGTAGAGCTTACAAGGAGGGCTTGTTCCCATGAATGATGTAGGATGGCCATTCTGGGTGTGGACTCTGGAACCCGCAGTGGAACTCTTACTAACAGACTCTACCACTTACTAACTCAATAACCCAGAGCAGGTTATTTAATCTCTCTGTGCCTCAGTTGTCCTCATTTATAAAATGCGGGTCAATATGGCACATACTGCAGAAGGTGGTTGGGAGGATTTGTTGAATTCACATACATAAAGCACAGAACAGTACCCAGCATGTAGCTGTCAAATTTAGTATAGCTCCAAGTTCCTCCTACATTTGGCATTTCATTCTTCAATGCACCTAAAACTTAGGAATTGTCTCTTTCTCAGACTTCTTTACTCTCTTTTCATTTACTTAGCACAAGTAGCAAATTAATAACAAAGCCAGTGCAGAGATGTGGATCCTCGGTGGTTCACTAGAATTATTAGCTGAATACACCTCTCTTTCCTAAACTCCAGCTTCCCTGTGTGTATGATTCAAATCTTAGTTTCAGCAAAATGACAAATGGCCACATGTCTTGGATTTTGGAGTTTGCTTACCAAAAGATGAAACCCCAAATGTTATGTCAGCCCACGCAAGGTCAAGTCCTTTATTATTATTATTATTATTATTATTATTATTATTTATTTATTTATTTTTTATTAGGCCAGGGTCTTGAAAGGAGAATTCATTAATGCCCCTGACTCTTTAGCATGAATGAAGGTCCACACTTCTTCTTTGAGCCAGGGAAGGGAACTAACTTGTTGAACATCTCCCATATCCCTGACACTTTACAAACACTATTTTCTAATTCAGTCCTCATGTCAGCCCTGCATCTGGGAAATAAAGAGAGGCTCAGAGAAGTTAAACTCTATACCCAAGGTCATACAGTGGGGAGACTAGAATTTGAAATAATGGGTCTGACTCCAAAACCCATGCTCTTTCCACTAGAAAAAAAGTACTGGGCATTTTTGTTAGACAAAGCTCTGAAAGTTTCTTTGTGCTAATGGAAGAATTCTGTATTTTGATTATGATAATACTTATACAAATCTATATATGTGATGAAATTTCATACACCTACACACACACACAGAACATACATACATGAGTGCACATAATATTAAAACTGTACAATCCAAAGAGGGTATATTTTTGTGTCAATTATGTTGTAGCAATATTTGACAATGTACTGTGGTTAGGTAAGATATATAGTGAGGGAAGCTGGATGAGGGGTAGACAGGAACTCTCTAAATTATTTTTGCAACTTCTTGTACTATTTAAAAATAAAAAGTATTATATAGTCTATGTCTATATCTGTATAAAACCATATGTCTTGTCTGTCTGTCATCTGTCTGTCTGTCTGTCTGTCTATCTATCTATCTACCATCTATCATCTATTTAAACTCTGACCAGTTAAGAAAAGGTTATTGAAGGGGGAGTTGGAGTTGAGAGTGGCCAATAGACAACAGATTTTTCAGTCCTTAAGTCTCTTGGGCTGGGGGTCAGGAGACAGGCAGAGGCTGAGGAAGAGGCAGCCTCGCCCCGGTGCCTACCCAGACCCACAGTGCTATTCAGTGGACAACCTTCCAGTCAATGTGATCGACAGTCATGCTTATCAATAAGACAGACTGATTGATCTGATCCAGTGGTGTGCTCTGCCCAGTCTGTACCAGCTCTCAAGAGCCAGCATGTGCATTTCTTCCCAACTCTAGATTTAGTGATGTCTAGAGTTGGTAGTTTGAAACCAGCCACGGAGGGAATTTTTACAACATACATCCATACTTCACATCATATATACAAAAATGAACTCAAATTGGATCACGTAGACCTAAATATAAAACTTAAAACTTAAAACTTAAGTCTATGGCCATGCCACCTTAAACACGCCCGATCCCATCTGATCTCAGAAGTTAAGCAGGGTTGGGCCTGTTTAATACTTGAATGAGAGATCACTTAGGAAGATTGGGTGCTATAGGTGTAAAAAATAATAGAAACAAACAAACAAACAAATAAATAGAGACATAAATAAAACTTCTTAAAGAAAATATAGGAAAAAACCTTTGTGACCTTGGGTTAGTGAAAGATTTCTTAGATACCAAAAACACAATCCATAAAGGAAAAATTGATCACTTGGATTTCATTAAAAATTTCTGCTCTTCAAAAGATGCCATTAAGTGAATTAAAAGACAAATTACAAAATGAAATAAAATGCAAAGAACAAAAAAATAAATAAAATTATTAAAAATATTAAAATAATAAAAATGTAATGAACATAGATAAAAACAAAGTTAAAAATAATAAAATGTAAAAATGTAAAATAGAAGCAACAAAATATTTGCAAATTTTGTCTCTGATAAGGGACTTTTATTCAGACTATATACAGAATTCTCAAAACTCAATAATAAGAAAACAGCCATCCCAACTTAAAAATGGGCAAAAGATTTGAATAGACACATCATCAAATAAGATGCACAGATAGAAAGTAAGCCCAAGAAAAGATGTTCAGCATAAAATTGTGAAAATTTAAAAGACCAGGTATATCAGGTGTTGGTGAAGACCCACGTGGAACAACTGGAATTCTCATACACCATGGTGGGAATGTAAAATAGTAAAACCACTCTGGAAAATGGTGCAGCATATCAGCCATATGATCCAGCCATTCTACTCCTAGGTTTTTACCTAAGAGAAATAAAAGCCTATATCCATACAAAAACTTGTACCTGAATATTCATAATAGTCTTATTTGTAGTAGCCTCAGACTAGAAACTACCTAACTGTTCATTAATAGGTAAATGTATAAACAAATTGTGGATAAACAAGTTATTCATATAATGGAATACTACTTGGTAATACAAATGAATGAGCTCTTGATACATGCGACAACATGGATGAATCTCAAAATAATTTTGTTGATTGAAAACCAGACAAGAGAAACTACAAACTGTATGATTCCATTTTTTTTTTTTTTTTTTAGAATTCTAAGAAATATAAACCAATCTAACCTACAGTGACAGGAAGCAGATCAGTGGTTGCCTGAGGATTAGGGGTGGGCAGGAAAGAGTAGGAGGGAAAGATTTTAAAGGGGCTTTTGGTGGTGATGGATATGTTCATTGTCTTGATTTTTGGTGACGGTTTCATGGTATATTCATATGTCAAAACTTGTGAAATTGTGCATTTGAAATAGGTACAGTATATTGCATATTAATTATACCTCAAAAGTTGTTTTGTTTTAAAAATTAAGGTACAAACATAGAATTGGTAGTGACAGGAAAGATAGTCAAAATATGTCAGAACTAAAATACATTATACTGAAAAACCACTTTACAAGATAGTAAATATAATATGATATCAATTTTACAAACATGAATCTTGCAGAATCTTTTATAATTAAAAATGCACAGATACCCTCTATCCTAGCAGTCTAACTTTTAGGGATCCATCTTATAGGGGAAAAAAGAACAGAGTGTGTAAGGCGAGACCACCATATACAGATGCGCAGGTTGTTCACTGCACAAGGACACCAGGCTGAGGAGCGTATAGGGCTAGAGTCCAGCCTACATACACTTCACTTGCCAAGCCGAGTGCCTCCAGGTCCACGTCTTCCTGGAGGGACACCTTTTGCTAATTTACACAAAGGTATTCTGTGGTCTAGGCCCAGTCCAGTGCCTAGACACTTCAAGTGACTATTGTTACCTTATCTGCAACACCCACTGCAACCAATCAGAAACAACCTAAATGTCTCCCTACAAGGGAAGGGCTGAAGACAGTGCCACCCAGCAACACAGTGAAACAGTATGAAGTTACTAACAAGAATGAAGTTGACATGCGTCAACCTAGACAGGTGTCAGAAAGAGCGTTAAATGAAAGAAGCAAATTGCAACGGCTGTGCTCTGAGCGGCTATGAGGTCCCCACGCATGCTCCTTGGAGGTTGTCCAATAATTTCCTGACCTTCTGCTTATGTTTTCATTTTCCCTCGAGTTTCTCTGAACATTTTCTCTGTGGTGGTTGGAAGTCATTAAACCAGCCCTGGATAACCATATTTGGGCTTTTAATTAACAGAAAATATAAATCTCAGACATAGAGACTATTCTGTACATAGAAAAATGGGGGCTTTTTTTTTTTTTAAGGCAGAAGGACCGTATTCATGTAAATACATCTGCCTGTATGTATGTTCGCAGGGCCTGAGAAGGCCGACGTTCGTGTGTTGGGAGGGGTAATGGAAGCCTGTTAATTTTTTCTTCGCACACTTTGACATCGTTTGTCGTGTTACAATCAGCATATATTTTATTTATTTGTTTGTTTGTTTGTTTGTTTTGTAATTAACAAAACAGTGTATCGGTGTTCCTGGTATTATTCACGCTATTTTTCTGTAAGTTTGAAATTAACATAAAATTTTTTAAATCTTAAATAGTTAAAACAGAATAAGAACTACAAAGTTTTTTTTTTTCTAGAAATGAAATATTAAGTTGGTAGAAATAACCTCCTACCCTGCCAATTAAACTGAAAAGCCCCCAGAAAAATATTCAGGTGAAAGAGGTGCTGGTAAGGGCAGCAGAGGCCTTCGGTGTGACTTTCCTCTCAGCCCTGGGGGAATCGACAGTCCTTCTTCACCTGACAATTCAGGAAGAACTGGGGAATTTTTAAAATGGGTCCTAGACTCCTATGCAGGAGCTTCAGAGAGTCTGTGGACCCCCTAACATTTTAGGAAAACATTTATATGCACTTTTTGTGTGTGCATAGCTCCTACCAGATTCTCAAAGGGTCTGTGACCTAAAAGAGGTTAAAACCCACAACTTTGTTTTATCTTGAATTTAAATTGTTTGTTTGGAGAAATGATTTCAGTAAGCCAGCTACAGCCTACATGGAGCAAGATGATTTTTATTAATATATTCATTATGATGCAAGTCACAAGAAAAAATGAGAAAAACCTACAGCCACACTAGCTTAGATGATCATTTTTTACTTTCTTTTCATTTCTACTCTTCAAATGCTCTACAGTGACCATGTCTTATTTTGTCAATAATAAAATGTTATTACGAATACATCGATTATTATAAATATAAATATGTATATAGATAGGTACACAAACAAAAGACAGGAAAGAACCACACCCAAAAACTAACAAGAGTTTATGCACGTGTGATGGGGTTGTGGGTTTTTCCACTTTCTTCTTTGGGCTTATCAGGAGTTCCTAAGTTTTCTTCATTATTTTTGGAATAGAGAGAAGTTATTTTGAAGCACTAAGAAATCGCTTCCCTCCTGTTGATCAGTTTTAAGACCTTTTTATTCTACCCCACAACTGGCACCCCTTTGCAGCCCCTTTCTCGCTTAGTGGCCCCACACTCATCACTTTGAGGAAAATGGGGAACAGAGACGGGGGCTTGCCCAGGCATGCTGGAGCTGACTTCCTTTTGGGGCCCAGCCTCTGAGTCACTTGGGAAAACCTTAATCACACACTCTGGACACTTTACACCCTCTCCCACCACTGCACTCCTGGATAAAAGAAAGAATTGAAAGAGCTATCCAAGGGTTAGGCTCAGACAGGCTGAAGGCAGCGAGCCTTCCCAGACTCAGGGACTTTTCTGGGACAAGAGAAGCAGGGTGAAGATGGGGAGGTTGGGCTCTGCTGTCATACTGCCTGATGCCAATTCCAGCTCCACCATTTACCCCAGGCTGGTTCCTTAACCTCTTAAAGCCACAGCTTCCTCATCTGCAAAACGGGTGTAGTGATAGTACCCAGCAGGAAGTTATGTGATAGAAAGACATAGTAATAACACATCACACAAAATATGAAAGAGTATACACTCCTTCTCTCTAAATGAAAAACTAATCAAAATCCACATAATGCGCAGCAGACCGAGCAAGTGAATTGTGACCTCTTTATGCCACAGCCACGTAGTTGTACCGCGTTGGCTGGTGAACAAACGAGAAGCTTCTGTCGGGATGGGTCTTGGACCATGTGAGTTTGGAATTATGTAAGGTTTTCAGTGAAAGGATTCTCATGTAAAACAAATTTATCCTGAATCTCACAGGATTATAAAATTCCAATGAGATACTTTATGTCCAGAGCCTAGGTTCATGCCCACCATGAAAAACACAGTACTCAGTGTGCAAATATCCATTTAAAAGTGCTTGATCGCCTGTGCCCTGAGTCCCCAGGTCACTCTGAGTTCCCGTTCCCCATCACTGGCCCTAGCAGCTGTATTTCTTTCAACTAGCACTCCACCTGCTTCTCACCCCAGAAACAGAATGTAAATGGGGGATAGGGCTTCTGCTAGAAATGCTGGAACTCCTCCTGGGCTAGGAAGTAGTTGAAAAGGGTGGAAGGTCACTGGCTGTGTGCCCCTATGATGCTATTTCTCCAAATGGGATGCTCCTCCTCCTCCTTGCTCAGGGCACCCTGACTTGTCTCTAGCTTATGCATCACCTCCTTCAGGAAGCCCTCCTCTCCTACTCTCTCTCCCTAGTCTGAGTCAGGGGGCCCCTCTGGCTCCCTCACACCCTGCTCACCCCATCACAGCACTTGGCACAATCAATTGCCATCGCCCATTTGCTTGCTCAACCCTACACTCCCCCCACCCCATGCCACCCCACTAAGTAGACTGAGAGCTGGGAGGAGGGCAAGGAGCATGATTTTTTCATCCATATCTAGGTGTCTAGCACAGGGCTCAGAGTGGCGCTCAATAATGCGGTATATTAAGAAATGCCTGACTCTTAGCACAACAGCTTTTAGGGGCAAGGTAATAAGTCTGGACTGTGGCTCCAGATAAACTTAGGTCCAATCCTGGCTCCAGTCTCCTTAGCTTAGACTGTGCACAAGTTATTTCCTCTTCAGGCCTTGTCCTCATACATAAAAGGGGAAATAATAACATTTCCCACAGTGGCTAAATGCCACTGGCACTGGAAGGAATTAGTTTGGGGCCCGCTGCACACAGCAAGTGCTCCATCAATGCCCTTCATGCTCCTGTTTCCTCAGCCCCCATTGAGTGGCAGCTGGAACCCTCTGCCCTCTCAGGGGCTTGGGGACCGTGAAGGGTGCAGCCCAGAGGGGAACCCAGGGAGCCAGGCCTCCTGCGTGGCAGGCTTTCTGACCTGGATTCATGGTTCCTTCTGCAAGAAGGGAAGAGACACCTTCCTCAGCGTGGCTCACCCCTCCTGGGCCTCCAAGGCTTGCGCTCCCTCGGTCCCAGCCAAAAATTAGCCTATCATATCCTGTGAAACTCAGGTGGGTGACTCAGAGACAAGGCGGGCCTCCTCGGTTGCTGCTCCCAGGGCTGGGCTCATAGGCAAGGCCGAGGCGTGGGTGGGCCCTCCGCACACGCCCACACCTGCTGGGACCCCAAAGCAGCTGAGAGCACCCCTTCCTCCCTCTCAGGACAGCCAAGGAAGCCTACCTCCCCCACCCTTTCTCCTCTCTCCTTTCATTCCCACTGTCTGGCCTGTTGTTTTCTTACCCAGGTGAAACGTGAGATCTGGCATTAGAAATCGCCACGTCTGTCTAGCAGCTGACAGAAGCGCTGCAGTGAGGAGGAGGGGGGCCAGGCTCGGGGCGCAGACGCACACTTGGCTTTTCACCAATTTCTTCCCCCACTGCCCTCCCACTGGGACCTCTGAGCCAGATGCATTCACACATGAAACACAATGGCTGCTTCTGGAAATAGTCTGGGAGTGTCTTTCTACAGCAGCAGTTCTCAAAAGGTGGTCGGTCTATGGACTCCTGGGGGTGCCAGAAACCCTTTGAGGGGGTCTACAAGTTCAAAATTACTTTCGTAATTACATGGAGATGTTATTTGTCATTTTTACTCTATTCTCTGAAGAAGCACATTCTCTGGAGTTTTCCAGAAGCTGCATGACACATGATATTGTAACAGGCTGAATGCCACAGTGGATACAAGAATCCACCCATCTTCTATTAAACCAGACGTTGAAGAGTCTGCAAAAATCTACAGCGATGTCATTTTTCTCTTTTTTTTAATTGAGAAAATATTGGTTTTTTTTATAAAAATACATTTTTATGTCAGCATGTAATGAGTTTATTATCCTTACTTCAAATCAGGGTTTCTCAACCTTGGCACTATTGACATTCGGGCCAGGTAATTCTCGGTTGTGTCCTGGGTCGTGTGGGATGTTGGCAGCATCGATGGCCTCTGCCCACTAGATGCCAACTCCCAGTTGTGACTAATGAAAATGTCTAGGCATTGTCAAGTGTCCCCTGGGAAGCCAAATCATCTCTTGTTGAAAACCACTGCTTTGAATGAATTAATAAATGAATATTACCAAAATGTCTCAGGTTTAGTTTCTAATACAAACATTAGCAATAGCTTATAACCCACTAAAACCCTTAATAACTTTTAAAAGTGGAAAGTGGTCCTGAGACTAAGAAGCTTGAGAACCGCTGCCCTAACACACACATCATCGTGGGCTTGCAGATAAGGACGAAGGAGTCGCCAGCCCCAGCGAGTTTTGAAGGGCCTGCTCCCACAGAGGAAGTTGGGAGTGATGCACAGCCCTTCTCACTGGGTAGCTATGGGAATTGTCAGTCAGTCTTCTGAGGGGGAGGAGACTATTTTTTTTTTCTTTTAACGTTTATTTTTCATTTTTCAAAAGACAGAAATCTGCTTAGACTCAAGGTGGAAAACATGCAAAATCACAAGGATGTGAGAAGGAATCCTCAGTGATTCCACCATGCAAGGAATAAGTACCCATCACATTTTGCTGTTTATCCTAATAGGGAACCAAGTCTTTATAAAGTTGTGGCCCTAGCATTACAGCACTGGGCACGGTGAGATGGTTTTCTCCTACAGCCCGGCCAGGAAGAGCCCCTTAAGTTGTTCTCTGATGGATTGGACGTGGCTGACTGCCCACACGGGGAGGCTTCCAGAATACACACAAAGCGGGCTACCTCCATGATTCAAATCTGCCCCAAAAGCCTTTTAGAAGACTGGTTAGTGCCTGAAATCTCACCGTTTGAGTGGCATTTCTCTAACTTAGGGCTTTGCTCCTTCATGGACCTCCTAGAGGTATTTGCGCACTTCTAGCATAAAACCCTCCAGGTTCCCCATTCTCTGCAAGCTGAAGTCCCAACATGCTTGCATGAGTAATAGTTTCCAATTACTGTGTGCTATGTAAGTGCAGAACTCATTTAACCTCATGATCTACCATAAGGTGAGCATTATCACCTCATTTTTAGATGAAGAAAACGAAGCATGCAGAGGCTAACTACCTTGCCCAAAACCATGCAGCCTGTCGTGGCAGGTGCAAACCTACTTCTGACAGCACCAAGCCTGTGTTTCTAGATGCACTCTCCATGTAACCATGTCCCTGATGGATCCCTACCTGCTCCTTCAGCCTCTTCTCCCAAGAATGTCAACAGCATGGGCTTTGGACACAAATGGATTCCAACCTTGACTTCATCCTAAGATAACTGAGTGACTTAGAAGAAGTCACTGAGCCTTCCTGAGCCTCAGTAGCCTCCTCTGCAAAATGGAAGTGATAATAATAGTGATCTTATAAGGCTATTGTGAAGACTCGGTGTTGTAATGCATATTAAACACTAAGCACTGAGCCTGACCACTAGTAAATGTTCAATGAAATTAAAAAAAAAAATCCTTGACCCTGACTACACCAAGATCCCAGTGGCTTCCCTGAGCTCCTTGAAGCCACTCTGCTTTCATATACAGTATTTCCTCCATCTGAATTGTCCTCTGCTTCTTTACTTCCAACTCCTATTCATCCGTCAAGATCCTGTTCAGGCTCCACCTCTTTTTTAAAGTCTTTCTTCCTTTCCTTCCCCACCCTCTAACTAGCTAATCATTCCTTCCTCTGAAACCTACAGCTACGGTTCCAAACCTAGCTGGGTCACAGAGCCCCAGGCCTCATGTTCAATCTGTGTATGTCCAGGCCCCAACTCCCTCCGACTGAATTAGAACTTCCAGGGTGAGGCCTGGAGTCCACATGATGATAAGTCTCCCTATTGATGCAGACACAGAGCACACTCTCTACACTGGCAGCACATGGTCCTGTAACTATTTGTTTCCAGGACTCTGGGCATGATCTCCCACAGAGAGTGAAGAGAGCCTCCATGGCCAGAAGGGGCCTCCTGGTTTTTCAGTCTCCGAACTGCTCCTAACATTTGCTGCCTACTTCCTCTATGGCAGGGATTGTTTTGTTTTAAGCGCTTTCCTTGTATTATCTCCTTTAACCCTCAATCACCCTAGGAAACAGGTATTGGTATCAGGGTGGGTTCTGTGGATGGACTTGCTCAGCTTCCATGCCACCCTCTGGGCAGCAGTAAGAACATGCTGTGAACACTTCCTCCAACAGGGAGTGTTGTTACCCACGGGCCCCCAGCAGCCAATCCATCCCCATGCGTGGGCGGCTCCATCAGTGATTGCCTGTGACAGGGATACTAACACAGACTCCTTCCTCAAAGACATGGACTCCTCGGTGGATCAGCTTTGATTCAGGGATTCTCAAATGCATTTGCTGAAACTTCCTTAGACGTTCTGCCCAACCTTCTCTCCTTTACTAGGAGTCAATTTGTTTTGCAATCGAACAGCTCTCCCAGCTTTACCTGGCTCCCCGTTTTTTCTCACTCAGGCATTTCTCTTCCCTGCTTAACTCTTGCTTGGCATCTGCTTCTCAGAGGACCCAGACTGACTATCTTACCTTTTCTGTAAAAACTACATTTCCCAGACTCCTTTGCACCTAGGGTTCTGGCTAGGAATCAGATTCTGCCAATTAGATGCTGTGACCTCGGTAGGTGGAAGAGAAGAGCCCCTTTTCCCTCTCCTTTGAGTTGTTTCTGTTGGCCAGCGAAATTTGGGGGGAAATATAAGGTGTTTCTGCAGCAGTTTCTGGTGACTCTTAAGCACAGCTGTCAAGAGGCAGTTGTGATGATGGTTTCAAAATCTGCCTTCCTGCCCCATGATTGGCAGTAAGGGGTGTGTGCTTTGAACACACAGCCTCAGAAGTTATAGCTGTCCTGGTGGGTCAATTCTGGACACGGTTCATGGAGGCCCAGTCTAGAGCTTTCCCCCTCAGTCCTTCCAATGATTCTGTAACCCCTAGTTTCCTGTGTTAAATCCCTCTTGCTTAAGGCCTTAAATGGCTTCTGTTTCCTGCACTAACATTGGCATAATTATTATTCTCTTCTTTATAGATGAGAAAACTGAGCCTCGGGTGGTTCAGAAGCCTATCCATGGTGACAGAATGGGAAGAGGCAATAGCACCTGGCAGTCAGGGTTCAAAGCAGTGTCCTTAGCCACTCTTGCCCACCCTGCACTCTGCTCAGCATTCCTTACATTCTGGGAACATCCTTGATAATTGGATTAGAGGAAAACATATTTCCCACTTTATAAATGTATTCTACTGTGTATTTTTAGTACAATTTTTTTTACCCACTTTATTCCATAACACACTTAAGATGGTTTTTACTTACATGAAGTCTTTCAAAATACAAATCAAATTTCGTGATGTGTTTAAGAATCACCTTAAATTATAGGGTGGAAACACCAAACTCAGCAAAAAGTATATACATTTTTAAAACTAAAAAGAAATCTGGCCTTTTTTTCTTATTCTAAAAGCAATATATAGTCATTGTATTAACAGGCAAACACACAAATAACAACAAAAAGTAATGACACACTATGCTTTGCCAATTTATTTTTTCCCTTTAATGCTCATCACTGTGTAACTTGTCCTCCATTTTACTTTCTTGCTCATTTTTGTCTAATTTTCTCACCAGAGTGTCACCTACATGAAGGCAGAAGTTCTTGTCTGCTCTGCTCACTGCTGTGCCTAATATTGCACTGGTCACACGGATGCATTCAATAAATACACACTGAATGAATTTATTCATAACAAGAAAAGGTTCGTGCTTACCACTGTTCTAAAATTTTTATTATTATTTAACAGTTCGGAATAAAGCATCTCCCTTCTTGCAGGCAGTTGCCCTGAAACCCAGGGTCTGTGGTCACTGTACCCAGTGAGTAGTTAAAAGTGTCCTCCCAGGGCTGCGGTGTGTGTGTGAAGCTTTCCTTTTAGATGCTGGTGAAATTGTTTTAGATGCTTCCCAGACCCCTCCACCCCAAGATCTGGACCAGCCCCAATCCTGGGGGAGGGCCGTGTTTTATAAGGAATCCGAGGCTGGCAACAGAGCAGGGTGGCTCCAACTCCTGTCATGGTAGAGTCATCCTGTCACTGATCCCTCCTGTCTTGGGGAGGTAAGTACATTCTCCCTTCGATGGTCTGTCTCAAGCGTGGCCTTGGAGTTCTTTCTCTCACTGCTCACAGAACAACTGAGACCCTTTAAACAAGATGCTACCAAAACCAGAGAACATGAGGAAAACAAGCACAGACAGTGTTACACAGCTCAGTTCTCTGTGTCACATGCCATCTCCCCTCAGCGACCTCAGCAAATACCCAGCTTCCTCTCTGCCTCTGTGTGGAAGAGACCTCTCTCCACTCCCCAAGAGAACTCTCTACCTAGGACACTAAACTCTTCCAGGTTCAGATCACAGAGAACAAGACCCAGAGGATGCAGAGGTCCACTTCCCTGGCTGAAGACCTACCTTCTGAAGTCCTGTGTTCCTGATCCAGAACCTACTTGGGAGATCAAC
The DNA here is from genome assembly GCA_028627145.1 of Eidolon dupreanum. Lineage (NCBI taxonomy): Eukaryota > Metazoa > Chordata > Mammalia > Chiroptera > Pteropodidae > Eidolon > Eidolon dupreanum. The sequence goes on along the minus strand of CM053502.1, from coordinate 11,433,134 downwards.
TCCCAAGTGACCCCCCTTTCAAGGAAAACCAGCTCCCTCTAACCCTAAAACAGGGATGGAAGTGGCCAAGCACTCTTTCCTCTTCATCCCCAGCTTGGTTCTTCTAGTCTAGTCTAAGGGAGGCTTCAAAACCATCAGGTGATGCTTGTTGGGTTTGTTTGTAAACCAAGAGTAACTAGGTTAAAAATGTGGATCAGAGAGTGCTTCTAGGAGAAAAGCCATAGGTATCAGTTCGTGAACTTTATTCTGTTGGTTTCATATGTTCAGAGGTCTTTTTTTGTTTACTTCCTGGTTCACAGATGAGGCTGCCTGATATGAGGTCTGAAGAGCTCAGGTATTGTCATAGCTTGAAGAAATTCTATCTGCTTTGGAATGTATTGTGTGATTTTTTTTTTTTAATTGTGCCTAGAAACTACTTTCTTAGGTTGGACTTAGAAGAATTACTTCGGCATGTACATATTAGGTGCCTACTCTGTGCTAGGCACAGTGGACACAGACAGACAACCATCATGGGATGCAGACCTGCGTACACACCTCATCATGGTAAAGAGTTATCCAACTACCCATTCATTCACTCATTCATCAAGAAATATTTAATAAGCACCAATGTGTGCCAAGCATTGTTCTAGGAATTTACTTACATTAAATCCTTTTATCTTCAAAATTACCATGCAAGGTAGAGCTAATAATCCCCACTTGACATAGGAAAAAAAAAAAATGAGTCAGAGTGATGAAGTCACTTGTTCAAGATCACACCTCCAGGAGGTGGTGGAATTGGGCTTGAGCTCTCAACTCCTGCTTCTCCTTCCCCTCATCTCTGCCCCCTTCCTCACTCCCCTAACCCAGGGCTTCTGATGCCCCCGAGAAGGCTTTGCATAACTGCTCTCTAAGAACCTTCCACAGGGCGCTTGGCTTTGCCTGCCTCCATGAGCTGTGAACCGGGTATTTCATTAAGCTCTTTACAAATGTACGTGGTTCCACCCTTGAGAGATACCTAAGTGCCAGCCTCCCATGACAAAAGGGGAAACACAGCAGTTCTGGGGCCCTGGTGACGCTGGCCTAGGGCCAGCTGTCCCCAGCCCCTGAGTAAAGCCAGGCCTGGCTGTGAGGACAGAGGGCTAGCAAACCGAAGGTAGGGTGACAGATCAGCCAAAACCAGGACAGAGGGGAACCTGGGCTGAAAACATATGCTTCTAGGCAAACGCCTATGCTCTTGACTTGTTTAGTGGGGAAAGTGTGTACTTTGGAGCCACGGAACCTGTTCTGGCCCTATTCGCTGGGTAACCTTGGGCACGCTATATAACCTCTCCTCTCCTCGGTGTACCCATTTATAAGATGGAAATGATAAGCCCTACCTGTGAGAATTAAATGAAATCAAGTCCTGCTGTATTCAATATACAGTTCTCCAGGAATATGAAAAGTACAGCACAGATAACTCGAAATTGTCCCTCCTGTACCCATGGCAGACATCACTAACAGATCGCAGAACCCATCCCGTCAAGCCCAGTCACAGTTTTAGATGGCTGCTCAAGGCAGTGTCCCAGGCAGCCACCTCCAGTAGATAGAATTGGCATGCGCCCCAATAACTTATTACCAAGTTGGTGGTTTAAAACAAGCATTGCATTATATCTCATGATTTTGTGGGTTAGGAATTCAGGCAGGGGTCAGTGGGGCAATCATTTGGCATTATTGAGGATGCTTGATTCAGCTGGCAGTGGGGCTCATCCAAAGGGTCCATCAGCTTCATCCACATTCCTGGCAGCTTGGTGGGGACTCATGTGAGTCTGGGCTCCACTGGGTCACACTCTCTCTCCACACAGTCTGGGGCCTCTGTGAGCGATTTCACCAGACAACGTAGTGAGACCTGCCCACGTGGCAACTCAAGGCTCCACATGACAGCAAGTAGAAATCACAGTCTCTCCAGGCCTGGGCCATGACCTGGAAGCACATCGCTTCTGCTGTATTCTGTTGGTCTAGGTAGTCATAGGCCCACCTGGATTCTAGGGAAGGAGCCATCTATAATCTGCTGCAGCAAGAGAGATGGCATTTGTCTGCCGAGCACCTGAAACGACCAGCAAACAACAGGGTGCTTCTCTCCCCTCCCGAGGCACCCACTGCTTCCATCTGTATTTATTCAGAACCTTCTTTGTGCCATGCTCTGTGGGGGATACAGAAATAAGCAGGCCCTGGTCCCTGCCCTCCAGGAGCTCACTGCAGGTCTGGGAAAATGAGCCATGTTCCTTAAAGAATGAAGTAACAGAGCCGAGTGACTCAGCCAAGGGAGAGATGCAGACACTTCGGAGGCTCAGAGGAGGGAAATATGGCTTCCACGTGGGGAGAAGGTTGGGGCAGGTAGCATCCGAGCTGCATTTTAAAGATGGATGACACGCGACAACTGTATTCACATATTCACCAAGCATCTCTTAGGTGCCTACTATGTGCCACACACTGTCACTGGCCTGAGAATGCAGCAGTGGACAGGACAGGGTCCCTCTCCTCCAAAGCTGACCATTCTGGTTGGGGAAGACTATTAATAAGCAAGGTCGTAAGTAAGTAAAGAGCATAGTTTCGATCATGATAAAGGCTATGAAGAGAATAAAGTGGGATAAAGGGACCGAGGGAAACGGGAATGGAGAAGGACGCTGGGGGACTTTTGGAGGTGCCGAAAGCATTGACTGGTGGACAGATATGGAATGTCAAAACCGAAGACGACGCCAGAGTTTGGGGACTGACAGAACTGGGTGGAGGGACAGGTGCCATTTCCTGAAATGAGGAAACTGAGAGGAGGAATTTAGCCCGAGTCAGATGGCATTGTTGTCATTTGAATTTTAGCTTCAATTTCTCAAGCACCGATTACGGACCTTACACCACTTATCGTTTTAAAATGTCATCTGTGAGACAGGATTCTTGTGCCCACTTTGCAGCCACATAAACTGAGACTCAAGTGATTCCTGCCTAGTTCCACAGCACAAGCAAGGCTGGGGTGTGACTTCAAGATCTGGCCAACTCCAAACCCTGTGTCCTGCACCTGTGGTCCTCAGCCCCACATCACCTGAGGGGACATATGACAATGTCTGGAAATGTTTTTGGCTGTGGGAACTGGACGGGTACCACTGGCTTCTAGTGGGTAGAAGCCAGGGATGCTGGTAAACATTTTACAATGTGCAGGGCGATCTCCACAATAAAAGGTTATCCCTCCCCATATGTCAGGAATGCCTAGGCTAACAGTGGCCATTGAGAGAGGCAAAGAACAGTGTGGGCGGGGGGGAAGGATATGATTTTGGTGATGGGACTCGAATAAACAAAAGCCTAGTTGTGGGTGAGAAGCCGGGTTGGCCAAGGGGTCATGCAGGGTATGTGCAGTGAGAAGTGGGCCAGAACCCGATCCCAACAGGGTTAGCAGGCCGGGTTGGTGGGCTCTCTCATCAGTTAGCCCTACAAGCCTGTGAGGACGGTTCTGCTATAGACTAGAGACCAAGAAGCCCAGGGGTTAAGTGGTTAGTCATGGCGCAGGCACTAGAACTTAGGCAGCGCTCCTCTAGGGCCCATATTCTTTATCTTGACCAGGACCAGGGAAATTATAATAATCCCTATCACTTATTGAGCACTTACTATTTGCAAGGCACCATTCGAAGCTTCATGTATATTAACTCATTTATTCCACACAGCAAACCTTTCATCCCCATTTTATAGATTAGCACAGAGAGGGAAGTAGCCACTGCAGAGAGCATGGTCTTTCCCACCATTCCCCTGGAAGCCGGGGTAAGTGGGAGGGAAGAGGAGGGCCCGGGCCAGCTGTGCGCCTCCAGGCCCTTTCTGAGGTTTCCCACTCTTTCGATGGGAGATTAACACTCTGGGAATCTCAGACACCAGGGATGGGGTGGGCGGTGGGGAGGGACCAAGGAAAAGAACACAGGACACATTCTTGGCTTGAGGCCAGTTGAGAATGTTAAAGAAAAGACCCAAAAAAATCTCTTTTGGGGGCCTGGTGCTGTTTTGCAAGGTGTTGCCTTTCTCCTCGGCCGTATTTGCTTTGCCAAACTGGAACGCTTTTCTGAAATACAGCAGCCTAGGAGGCCCAGGGCTGTTTGCCAAGGAAGGCAGGGGCCAGCACAGGTGGAGAAAGTGGAGGGCTGGGCTCTGCATTGGCCGAGAGGCCCACCTCAGCTGCCTGCTGCAGGGAGGATCTGCCAGAGAGCTCGGAGAGCAAGAAAGGGCCAGATGGAGAGAGAAACTGTGGATAGAGCATTGGGCTGGGAGTCAGGAGGCAAGTGACCTCCCTGGTCCCATTTCTGCACCGATGACTCCCAAAGGTATATCTTTCCAGACTTCTACCCCAGGCTGAATTCATATCCATCTGCCAACTCTACTGGTCCGCTTGGATGTCTCATTAACATCTCAAACTTAACATGTCTTCAAACCAAACTCGAATCATCAACCCCCTAATCCCTGCTCATTCCCCAGGCTCCCCTGCCCAGTAAAAGGTGTTCAGGTTCAAAATCGAGGAATCACCCTGGATTCCTCTTCTTCCCCTCATGCCCCACCTCCTATCCATCACCACCTCCTGTGGGTCTGCTGTCAAAATATATCTGACCACTTCTCATCACCCCCCCGCCACCAGCCTGGTCCGAATCACTGGTCACTTCTAGCCTGCCGCTCCATCCACCCTTGCCCTTCCATAGCCCATCTGCACATGGCAGCCAGGGTGGTATTTTAAGAATGTAAATCAGATTACATTTTAAGAATGTAAATCAGATACATGACTCACTTGCTCAGAACTTGCCACTGGCTTCCTATCACACTAAGAATAAAAGCCACTCTTCTCACCATGACCTCATGATCCTGTCTGATGCGGTCCCTGCCCACCTCTCCCTCCTTCCACGTCGTCCCCCACTGTCGCTCTCGCTCGCTGTGCCCTCTGCATTGTCTCCTCCCTGGAATGCTCTCCCCCAAACTCCCCATGGCTCCCTTTTTCCCATGATTCATGTCTCAGCTCAAATGTCGTCTCCTCACATAGGCCCTCTCTGCCCACATTGGTCAATCACTCCCTGCCCTTTTTCCTTTATCTTTCTCCTGTAGCAGGTCGGCAACATGAGATCAAGAACCGAGTCTCTCTTGTTCCCTATGTCCTCAGCACTGAGAACGGTGGCTGGCACACCGCAGGTGCTCAATGCATGTTTGTTCACTAGGTGAATGAATATGCTTTGCAGGGATCACGGTGAGCAAGTCGTGGGCGCTCTCTACACCCAGGTATAAAAAGAAGCCCCAAGCCTCACCTGCAAGGCCCTTCCACCTCTGATATTGTCTGTGACTCTCCCATTGTTCAGAACCATAAGAGACCAGGTGAAAGATTTAGCAACAGACGCGAAAGATGGAATTTCCTGAGGATAGTAACTGAAGGATTGGGAGCCCCAGAGAATTCAGGTGCGAGAAGTGTTGGTGGGAGAGCTGGGTTCGAGTCCTACACACTGGCCTCAGTTTGTTCCTCTAGAAAATGGGTACAACACTCCAAGCCCTACTTCCTTTGCAAGTTCATAGGGAGGGTCAAACAAGAACACCTTATATGGGTCAGGATTTTATGAACAAGTTCATGGGAAAAACAAATAAACAAACAAACAAAAACCGTCCAACAAATCTTTACTGAGTGTCTAGGAGCTGGACATTGTGCTAGTGCTTGAGGGTGCCATGGGGAGTGGTCCTTGTCTTCAAGGAGGAAGATAATCATATAGTGTGCTCATCGAAGTACAGGGGGGGTGCGCTGCAGGAGGAGCAGTAACCTCTGAGAGCTTAGGGTGAGGGTACGTCAGGGGAGGCTTCCTGGAGGAAGCGCCATTTGGGCTGAGAGATGAAGGATAAGCAGGGGTTCATTCAGTGAAGGGGTGGAATGAGAGTCGGAAAGTGTGTTCCAGGCAGAAGATACAGCTCGTGCAAAGGCCCTGAGCTGGGAAAGAGCACAGAGAATGCAGGGGCTTCAAAAAGAACTGGTACAGCCGCAGAGATTGAAGGGAAATGTGCATCAGAAGGAGCTGGCAAGATGGGCAGGGGGCAGACCCTGCGGGGCCGTGTAGGGCACGGGCAGGCTTCTGTCTCTATCCTACGGGCAGCATGACTTCAAAGGGTTTTGGGGGGAGGTTGAGGTTAACGATATGATCAGATGTGTATTTTGAAAAGGCAACTCCATTGTAAGGAGAAATATTAGAGGGTAGCAGGGTGAATGTGGGAAGACCGTTGAGAAGCTAGTGCACACATCTTAGTAAAAGCTGATGAAGCTGAGATGGGGGTAGGATCTTGCATATACTGTGTTCAGGAGAGTCGTTTCTGGGGAAGCAGTTGCAATCTGAGACAAAATAGTAAATGCGAAGACAGCTCAACCAAGCAGCTCTGCTTTTAAAAGTCAGTCCTACAGAAACATTGGCACAAAAGTTTGAAGACTGTCCGGTGTACAGAGCTTCATCTTATTACTGCTTGAAATAGTGAAAATTAGAAATCACCCAAAGGAACACCAATAGGGAGCTTGTTAAATAACTTTGACAGAACCATGCAATGGAATACTATGCAGCTGGTAAAAAGAATGAATTTAATTCATCTATACTGATGGAAAAAAATAGACACAATACATTTCTAAGTGAAAAAAAAAAAAAAACAAGTTACAGAACAGCATATGTATTACCAAAGCATCTATTTTTAAAGTTTATATCTTCCTGTGTTTCTGTATTCAGAGAAAGGCTGGGAGATTGCACCTTGTTAAACCAGTGACAATCTCTGAAGTAAAAGAATAAATGTAGGTTTTCACTTTCTCTGTATTGTCTGAATTAATTTATACAATGGATATAAATGCTATAAATGAGAAGGCTCTATCCATCAGCACCCCTCTATCACTGCCATTCCACCATCATTACCTCCACCACCATCACCGTCACCACCTTCACGGCTAGGTCGCCCCCGCCATCACCATCTTTGTACCTCTACCATTTCCGCCATCACCATCGCCACTTCCGCCATCACCACCACTACCTCCACCACCGTCTCCACCACCAGCACCACCACCACTTCTGTCAGCCCATCACTCTCACCACCTCCTTTACCCGGGACACAGGAAATGCAGGAGGGTGCCTGTGAACACAGAGTTTAGAACAGCACTGTCCAACAGAAAGATAACACGAGTCACATATATCATTTTAAATCTTCTAGGACCCATGTCGAGAAGTAAAAAGAAAAAGTGAAATTAATTTTAATCATAGATTTTACTTAAGTCCATACATCTAAAATACCATTTCGCCACGTAACCAATGTAAAAGAAATATTTTGCATTGTGATGTTTCACATTCTCTTTGTCATACCACGTCTTCGAATCCTGGAGTGCATTACATACTTACAGCACGTCTCAGCGCAGATGAGCCGTACTTCCAGTGCTCAGTAGCCACAGGTCGCTGGAGACAACCCTATTAGACAGCACGGCTCTGCAGACACACTACCTGGGTTCGTCTGCCAGCTCCAACACATACTGGCCGTGTGTTTGTGGGCAGGTTACTTAGCCACTCTGGACTCATTTTCCCCATCTGTAAACTGAGAATAAAAGCAGAGTTGTTGTGGGGATTAAATAAATTAACACGTGGACAATGTTTACTCCAGTGCCTGGCACATAGACAGTGCTATATAGTATCAGTTATTGTTATTTTTCCAGAAACCTGGAAGAAGCTCAGAGGTTCTGGCTGTGCATTGTGGGAACCATCAGGGAGGGAGATGCATAAGGGCTGGTGGAGCCTGAAGGGGCTTTAGATTTCAAGAAGGAGAAGGGAATTTAGTCAGATTCTCGCAACTCATGTCATATTTGCACAGGAGAAAGAAAGTGGAGAGGGCTTGGTGGAGAGAGGAGGGGAGCAGGATCAGGGCAGACACCTGTTTGGTTGAGAGAGAGGGTACCGGTCGAGCGGCAGAGGGAGGAATTGGACAGTGCCAGACAATGAGGGTGGGGCCAAAAGCAGGCTAAGGGACCCTGGCATTCACACCCTCTAGAACTTTCATCTGACAGATGGGAACACTGAAGCCAGAGAGGGAAAGTTCCTTGCAAGCACAGCCAGGGCTCAGCCACACATGTCGCTGCCCCTTGTTTACTGCCCGAGCGCCCAGTCCACACATGCCTCTGCCTCCGAAGCAGGAACCATCTCAAGCAGACTAAAACAGGAGGGTGATGCTTCTCTTCTAACCATGCAGAAGAAACCCTTGGCTCCCCAAGCCTCGCACCCCAAGGTCTGAACCTAAGAGAAGTGAACCAACTTCATCCTGCTGTAGTTAACAGTGAATGCATCTCTTTGCAGGGTGGGCAAAGGAACTGGCCTCTAGGCTACAAGGACCTCTTGGACTGTTTAGAGGTAGGAATTTGTGCCAAGGATTCAGTTACCTCCATTCCCTGTCAGTAATTAACCAGGCCTCACCTGGACAGCAGTAGGCATTCTGGGTCCATTAGCCAGGAGCCCTCTGTGTGCACCACTCCTCCGAGGCTTGCAACCAACTATTGGCTTTGGAAAGTGTGCATCGCTGCCCCCATGTCCAGCTGACCAGCCTTGAGGCAGGTGCTGCTCTGGATGGGGACCCAGGCCCCCCACTGGGGGACAGTGGGCAGCCAGTTCATTCACCGGTGGCCAAGGCCATTTCCGCCAAGAACGTTTTGGCCAAGGTCACCCAGCAGGCAGAAGTGGTTCTTGGATAGTGACATTCTCTGCAAAAGTCATCCATGAGGAGTGAGTTTTCCCTGCTTTTGTCATCTGAAATAATCTGTTTCAGTTTTTCTATTCTGTGCATATCCTTTCCAGAGACCTTCTCACAATGGACATAGTCATTTTGTAAAATAGTTTTTGTTAATGAAATTATAAAACAAATTATATTTGTTATAAACAACATAAATAATTTTATTAATTTTAACTTACTTTTAAGTCAATTATGATTTATTCTTTCAGATGGCCTAAGTCTTTTAAAGAGCTCTCTTAATTTACCATAATAACTCAGCTCTGGCAGGGATCAAACCAACAGCTCTATATGTTTGTGATTGGCTAGCTTGAGACAGATCCAGACTCTTAATGGGCAGCCTGAACAGGATCAGGATATTGTTGAGTTCTGATTGGATAAACAGCTGGAGATCTGGATATTGACAAGTTTTGATTGGGTAACAACTAGGGTTTAGGTAATTACTGAGTTCTGATTGGTTGATAAGTAGAGGACATTGCTAAGCTTTAATTGGATGACCTGTACAGAAACAGTCCATTGCTAAATTCTGATTGGCTGAATGTACTTCTGTTCAGATATCTCAGTATGAGTTCACCAGGCACCTGCACAGGGCAGCATATTGCAGAAAACAATTTGACAGCGACTCAAAGCTGCTCACATTTATATTTCTCATTATATGTTCCAGTTTCATTGTTCTAATTAATGTCTGACAATGTCTAAGAAAATGGATTTTACAGATGAAAAGTTCTAAACCTGTATAACTTTCTCAAAGAAAGGCTGAAAATTGCTCACAATTTTGTTAGTAATAAACACCACCACCCTTACTGATACGGGCTCCCATTTGTGAGGCACTTACCACAGGCCAGAGGCTGTGCTTGATAAGCATTATCCCAAAACCTCCCTATGAGGTGGGCAATATGGTTATCCCCATTTTCCAGATGAAGAAAGAGTGGGCAAGAGGCTTAACCAAAGACATTTGGCTAGACAGAGTCTGAGTTGGGATTTACAACATCCATGTTCTGACCTTTTCCCTGGGCTACTTCTCAGTTTGCAAATGAAACCAGAATGTGATCCTGGGCAGTGACCAGCATGCTGCTTCCTCAGAGTGGGCAGGAAGGATGTTTATTGCGGTCTAGTCAGGGCCTACACTCAGCGTGAGTACATAAGCAAAGGTGTCAAAACAGCAAAACACTTCCAATCTGGTTGGTGAACACTTGCTGTTCCGAGGCCCCATGAGGGCCGCTCACCATCCTCTGTGAGACCCCAGAGATCATGGTCCTAACACTGAATCTTCTAGGTCACCCCACAATCCAGTAAGTAAAGGGCTAACACGCAGAGTACCAGGAGATCTCAGTACATCCTGATCTCCAGTATATTGGTCAGTGCCAGTGTCACATGGTTGATAAATATTTTGAATATCTCTCCAGGTAATGCAGGATCCATGGCTTGGTCGGCTATTGTGAATTAACCCATTGAATGACCTAGATAGCCTTCCTTCCTTCCAAAATAATATTCATCTCATCAATAGTTTTGAGAATAACCTGAGCATAGAGCCTGACAGATATTAAGGTCTCAGTCTACGGAAGTATGTTGTGTTGTGATTATAAATCATTGCTAAACTGGGTCTGTCCTTTTCTAGAATATTCTGCATCCTAACATTTCCCAAAGGATGCTTAGTAGCACTGTAGGTCTATGAGATGCTCCACTATAAAAAAAAAAAAATTCTGAGGTCAAGTAAATTTGGGAAACTGTAGATGCTTGGAGATTCACAATCTGTTAAAGGATCTGAGAAGGCCTGCAGCACAGAAATTGGATTAGCATTATTTAACCTCTCAATCCCACGGTCTCAAATCTATAGGACTCCCTTGTTCTGGTGGGAGAATCAGATAGATAGGTAAATGGGCATCCTCCAAAATTTAGTCTGGAAACATCTACTATTCCTGGCCCCCCAAAAGATAGGATAATCGAGGAATGATTGTGTGTGTGTGTGTGTGTGTGTGTGTGTGTGTGTGTGTGTTTCACCTGAAAGCTCAATCTGAGGGCCTTTTCCTAAGAGGCACCCAACATTTGAGCATGAGTTGGAAGGTCTGAGCCTCCTGCAAACTCCTGTAAACTCATTTCTGTGATGTGTGAACTCACAACTGTGAGCTTACACCATGCTTGGTCTTAGTCTCACCTCCTTTCCTCACAGAGAGAATGAAAAGTGATGCCTGACAGTGTGGGTTGGGTCAACCCAGGAAGGCTTCCTGGAGGAAGGGAGTGTTGAGCCAGCTCTTTAGGAGGGGTGGGGCACAAATGGGCAGGAAGAAGGGTGGAGGTGAAAATGCCACACCCCTGGAACACTTGGCACCTTCCAAACCACACAGTGCCCTGTCAAAGCCAGCTGTTGATTCTCTGCCCTGGCTTGTAGCCCTCCTTTCTACCCTTCCTCCCCTCCCAGGAACTATCTCCTGAGTCAGCTCTTTCTTGCTGGGGGGAAAAGGAGATCAGACCCCTTCCTGCTCAGGGACGGGACACTAGCTTTAGGTCCCTCCTTTCTTCCTCTGGGGCAGGGACAACTCATAGCCTGAAACAGAATCTGCAAGGCTCTGTGTTTATTGCTTTCCACCAGGGGAAGCACGACCTCAGCCCTGGGTTTAAACCTGAGGCTCAGCCCCTTCACCTCCAAGCACTTCCCCAGTGGAAAGGTGCGGGAATCAGGTGCCTAGCTTCTGACAGAGGAAGACCCAGGAGTAGGAACCTGGTTCATGCTGGAGGTAGGACTACAGCGGCCCCACCAGAGGCCCCAGAGAGTGAGAGGTGAGTGGGGAGCGGCAAGGGTGGGAGAGGCCCGCTGAGCACAGGCGAGGGCCAGGTTCCTCCACCCCAGCCCAGGGGAGCGGTCTGGATCCCTCCCTCCCTCCCTCTCAGTTGACAGGGCAGGGCAAGCATGCAGGGACCTGGAACCGAAACTCAGCAAAGAGTACTCCGCCCGCCCCCGGGGACCCTGGCCCAGGTGGAAGCCCAGCAGGCCCCAAAATACCCTGGAGCCTTGTCTGCCCCAAGGCCATGCTTCCCAGCAGTGGGGCTAATGAGGAAATCAGAGAGCAGTGGCAGAGAGGGAGGGCTTTGGGGTCAGACATGTTCACTGAGCACCTGTTATATTTCAGGACCCAAGCCTGGTTGTCTGAACACAGTGGGAACCCAAACCAGACCTAGCTTCTTATAGGCCATAGTTGGCCTTGGCCATGTCACAAGTCTCTGAGCTGCCTTCAGCTGCCTCACTGCCTGGGTTGCTGTGAAGATTGACTAACCTAAACCTTGTGAAGTGCGTGACACCCTGCAAAGAGCAGATGCTCGATACAGGTGCTGTGGTGGTTGGAGCTCCCTTCACAGAAGGCCAGCTGTACCCAGGTCTGCCCCCAGCCTATCTCCAGATCACAATCCCAGTGCTCTCTGGGTGACCCCAGCAGGACCTGCCGTACCCCTCTCTGCTCCTCAGTTCCCTTCCCTATGAAATGAAGTCACAGCTCCTATGCTGGCTACCTCCTAGGATGAAATGAGGAGGACTTTGACTACATTTAAAAGGGCTTGCCTGGGGCAGAGAGGGACCGCATAAGCAATGATTTTCAAACTAAGAGCCTTGAAAGCCAGCATTTAAAAAAAAAAAAAGACAAAAGAAACAATATTAGAGAGCCTCTCATGTAGTGCAGTAGGTTTTTAGCTCATAACATTTTTATTCCAGTTAATTATTGATATACGCGTGCTTGCTGAGTCAACATAAAATGTATTTCTTGCTGTTGGTAGGGTAATGTTGCAAAGCTACTGGCAATAGTTAGCACAGGCCACGGGACTGCATGAGTTGGGGCCTAAGTCTCGACTAATGGAGTAACATTGGGCAAGTTGCCTTAGCTCTCTGTGCCTCAGTTTCCCCACTTGTAAAGAGGGATAGGAATATCCGCTACTTCGTTAGTGCTGTTGATGGGATTAAATGAAGTACTCAGAACAGCCTGGCATTCTGCTCAGCAAGCATTAGTGATTGTTGTCAGCCTGAGAACGGGGATGAAGTGAGGTCTCGGAGGAGGTGGCCTCCACATGTGGGGAAGGAGTTCGCAGTCCCCTCCCGAGTGGAGAAGGTCGTTCCGGCCGAGCCCCCCAATTTGGCAGATGAGAGAAGACTGAGACGAGACCCTGAATGAGGGAGAAGATGAACTGGAGCCCAGCCTCCCTCCTCCCAAGCCAGGGCTCTGCCTGTCTCTTACCACCTCTTAGGGTCGAGAGAGCACATGATCGTTGGCTTTTTCATCTGCATGATAGAGACAGTAAATAATCAACCTTGTAGAGTTCACTATATGAGCTCCTGCATGCAAAGCGCTTAGCACCGTGCCTGGTGCAGAGTCTCAGTAAGGGTTAGATTTTTTTATTCTCAATATATTATTCAATAAGAAAGGTGGGTTCTGAAGCATACACAGTATGAGCTCATTCTGTAAAAGAAAGAAGGAAGGCGTGTGGTCGGTCTGGTGAACCTGCCTGAGGCATTCCCAGGCACTATTTCTAGGTGGCGGAGTGACAGGAACACTTATGCTTTTTGTTTGTTTTATCTAAAATTTCTCGTTCCTAATTTTTCTACAACTAATATGTATTTCTCTTTTTGTGATGAAAAAAAAAGGATGCTCTTTCTCAACCTAAATAATAACTACTACCCACCTCAACTGACCCTTGTGCCATTCCCAGGCCAGTTCGTGGACTGACCCCCTGCCACCTTCCATAGAAAACCACCAGGTGTGTCATGGTGGTTTGAGGCACCAGAGCCCCGAAAAGGAGCCTGCTTTTCATTTTCTTTTTCTTGTTTGTTCAGCTGACGACCTACTGGTGGCATTCTGTGTAATGAACGCATGCCACGGATTGCAGGTTTCACGTACAGGAGGGAGGGTGGCAAAGGCCTGCTGTAGCTTATCAGGCGATAAGTCCTAGCATCTCCTGTGTACAAAACTGGGGTCGTGAGTGGAGAGTGATAAAGGTTGGGGACAGATATGCTCTAGATCTTGGATGCCACACCAAGAGCGAGAATGAAGGAAGGGGTCCATGCAAGGGGGTGGCGGGCAGTGGAGCAGGAGGGATGGGGAAAGAGAGGAGGTAGTCCAGTAAGTGTTTCCCAGATGATTGGCCCTCTTCCAGGGCTGTCCCATGAGGTCACCCTACTCTAAGCTGTAGGAGAATAGGTGTAGGGGGAGTGCTAGGGGAGGCAGGGAAGAGGTGATATCCAGCCAAGAAAAAAATATGGAGGCTGAGGAGCCATCTACATTGGTGCTGGGTGTGGGGAAAGATGGATCCAAGACGGACTTTTTTGAAAAAGGCAAAGGCTTCAGTGAGGCTGTGGTTTCGAGAGTTACCACAGACATCCAGAAATTAGACCCCTCACCAGCACCCTGGTTACTCATCCTTCCATCCTAGCACATTTACCCTGCACTGTCATCACCCATCTGAGGGCCGTCTTGGCCCTGCGGGGGCGTGTCACGCGAGGCCCAGCACCCGTCTTCCTCCATCTTGGTCTAGGCCAGCGCTGAGCACAGTGCCTGGAAAATCACAGGTGCTCAACAAACGCCAAATGAACACCCGAGTCTGAAGATGAACGAGGTCTGAGTGGTGGGTGACTCAACCATGCCCGAGGCTGGGGAGACCCGGGTTCTGGTTTCCCTGAGCTTGCCCGCGACCCGAGTCTGGGCACGCTATGGAACATGCACCTTCTCATTGTTCCGTCTGCACAATGGGACGGAACACTGCCACCTCTTTGCTGCTCTGAAGAGAAGAAATTGAGAAAAGAATTTCTACGGAGTTGAGGGGGAAGGAGACAATGCCATGTGGGACTCGTATTCCAAATGGTGACAACATGCAAGGGGAAGGCCATCAGCATGTGCCTGCTCGCTTTCAGGAAATCAGCAAAAGCTGGAGGCTGGGTAGAAAGGAGTGAGGTTGGCTGGGGGCCTGGGATGCCAGGTGCAGTGGCTTGGCGTGAGTCTATAAGCAGGAGGCCAGGAAGGATACCTGAGAAGATGGGACCAGACTCAGTAAAGAAAGCTGAGACGTTGTTTGGGAGAAGCCGAGAGCTCAGTTTATTGTACCAGGAAAAAAGGGTCTAGGTGACTGACAGGACAATCATAGGACACTACTCTGAGGAAAACGCCCCACTTCCTGAACCTCTGTGGGTCATAGAGATGCAAATGTCAATAGTGCCTCCTGCTGGAAAGCTCCAGCATTACAACATCTCTGTTCTAGAGGTCAGAAATGGCAATTAAGGGGGATATGTTCTAGAATATTCAAGCTGGAATGCCGTGGATCAACAACTATTACTGTTGTTGCTGCTGTTTTTATTGATTAAGAGTTAGTATGTCCCAGGCACTATACTAAGTAATTATCTCATTTAATCTTCACAGATCCTTATGAGATAGGAACCATCATTATCTCTATTTTTCAAAGGAGGAAACCAAAACAAGGAGCATAATTTTCTTACTGAGTTCTCAAGTTAGTTTGTAGCAAGATTAGCTTTCCACCAGGTCTCTATGACTCAAAAGCCCATGATATTTAACTTCATTCTTGGGCCACCCATCAAGTCCAAGGATGATGGAGAATCTGTGATCATCTCCACTTGGTTGGTAGTGGCTGCCCGGAAATTCAGACTGAGAAGGATTTTGAGTGCCATGATGAATCAATGACGTCTTCCAGGGGTGCGGGAAGGGACGTGGCAGTGTGCATGCCACGATGTTTTCATCCGTGATCTAGTCCAACCTCCCACCTAGTGTGTGCTTTACAGTACTCCGAGAAAGGGATCAAGGCTCAGTCCTCTGACCTCTGTCTTCATTCACTCATTCAGTGACTTAAAAGCCACCTCCAAGTCATTGTAACTTCACACAAACCTCAACCGCACACAAACTTCATTTCTTTAATATAGCTTTTTTTTTCTCTCTGATTCAAGCTGGTTGCCCAGATAATGGCATTGTGACTCACTTGCCTCTTTCCACCCTTATCCTCTGTGTGCCTGTTCCTTTAATCATTAAGCCTCAGGACATAAGCTTAACCGAGCCTCAGGTCTATAATCATGAGGACAGTAGGTTTCCGTTGGACTTTAGATTAAGGATACTATCTTAGCTTTAGATGTGTTTCAGCCCCAGGCCCATTGAGTCAGAACAACAACCCTACAGGCCATGGGACCAGATGGGATGGCGCCATGGCTGATACCAGAGCCAGACAAAATGATCAATTACCTCATCCCCCTGCAATCGTCGAATCAGTAGCACCCACAACCCCAACTTCCTTAGTTTTCATGACTACTGATTTTTCCCTATATACACTGTATTCCCGAGACACCCATAGAGCCAGGCCTCTGAGCTACAGCTTGCCTATGTCTCCAGAACTTGCAACTCTCTGATAAACCTTACTTTCTTTGCTGCAAGACCTACACATATCTCTTCTTTGGCCTGGACGCACACAGGTAGACAGACCCCTTTTTTGTTCCAATAACATTATTATATCTAAGTATGAACACCTCCAAAATCCATCCTCCTACCATCTTCCTCATCTAAGCACAAGGCATCACTGGTCTCTATTTGCTCAAGCCAAAAGCCTTGGTATTATTCTTGACCCCCTGTTCCTCTC
The DNA here is from genome assembly GCA_028627145.1 of Eidolon dupreanum. NCBI lineage: Eukaryota > Metazoa > Chordata > Mammalia > Chiroptera > Pteropodidae > Eidolon > Eidolon dupreanum. The sequence goes on along the minus strand of CM053502.1, from coordinate 11,416,778 downwards.
ATCCCCAACATGCAATCTTTCAACAAATCTCCTTGGTTCTACCTTCAAAATATATCCATCTGCTCATCACCTCCACAGCTGCCACCACCATCATCTTCCCTAGACTGACAAAACAGCCGCCTAAACAGCTTTGCTACATGCACCTCTGCCCCTCTGCACTCTGGCCTCTACCCTGCAAGCAGAGTCTAAAGATCTTCGTAGTTTTCAAAGCACTTTTGCATAAGTTACACACACACACACACACACACACACACACACACACACACACACGATAAAGAAGGGCAGGGAATTGTCACTATTTGACAGATGAAAAAAATTGAGGCTCAGCATGATCATGTAATTGGCCCAAAGGCACACAACGGGGAAGCTACAGACCAGGGCTCTTACCTCGATGCTATATGCTCACTGCCTTGGCCCTCTCACACATGCCCCTCTGATTCCCAGAGCTTCCTACGGCACATCTGAGGGTCGCCCCTACCCCCGACCCCCCATCCCCCCGCCGCCCATTGGCTGAAGAAAGTCACGTAAGAAAGATGTCAAGGAAGGCAGGAGAGATTGTCTTCTCTTTGCCTTGGAATGTCGGGGAAATGTCTTGGTCCGACGCCAACGGCTCACGGTCACAATCACTTTCCTTTGGTGTGTGGTGCCCTCTGGTGCTCACTGTTGTGAAATACAGCTGATTATCTAAGAAAGCTTTTGGGAAGGAGGCGGGCTTTAAGTGTGAAGGCCAGTGCCTGGGGACTCTGACCAGCCTCTCAGAGGAGCTCCCTCCCAGCAGCGGTCTTCCAACCCTTAGTTGTGTCCAGGTAGGCGAGGCCCACACTGCTCCTTTCAAAGCTTGCCCATCCATACCTTGCGGGAACCCAAATTGCTACAGCTTTTCCGAAAGCAGTCATAAAAAAAAAAAAATTGAGATTTCAGAAATATTTTAAAATGACACGTTCATGACAAATGCTAAGTGAAAAATTAGTACAAAAATGTATATAAAAATACTGTCTGTGTACACTTCTATCAAAGACACACACAAATGGCAGTAATGAGTCTCTCTGGGGCATGGCATTGTTTTATTTTCTTTATAATTTTCTACATTTTCCAAATTTTCTATACTGAGCACATTTTACTTTTCTAAAGTTTGATAAAAGAAAAAAATAATAAATTCCTTTCCATAGGCTGTTCCTCTCCCCCCGCCCCCCTTCTATGAGCTGTCAGAATGCCCCCTTGGGACACTATTCAGTGGGTAAGTTGAAGGTACATGTGTGCATTCTATTGGGGAGCTTCTGGACACTGTCACTTACACAAACATTTTGGAGCCCTGGCAGGGGATGGAGGGGGAGGAAAGGACTCCTCAGGGACCAAGAAACATTAGATTTTAGAGGCAAGGAAACAAGGAACCCTAAAGAAATCTCATGACCGAGGTTCTCAGGCAGAGAGAGAAACAAGATGCAGAGAGATCAAGTATATGAAGGTACCTAGGACTGGAGAAGTGACTGCATATGCCCAAGGCCACACAGCAAGTGGTGACAGGGGTGATTCTGGAGTTCAGACCACCTAACCCCAACTCCTGAGTTCTTACCCCACGCCAGCAACCTAAACTTCCAGAAAACTCCCTGCGAATCAGCACAATAGTGAAAAAAACATTGTTGGCAAAAAATTTTATGTTCGATAAGATCAAAGGTTGCTAAGAATGTTGGTGAAATGATATTCTCACGTATACTACAGGCAGGAATTATATTGGTTCAGGCACGGTAGAGAGCAATTTGCAAAATCTGTTAACTTTCAAATGCACACACCCTATGACCAAGAAGATCTGCATCTCTGCATTGTCTGCCCCAGAAACAGCTGGCCCAGTGTACGTGGCACAGAGAGGTGATCACTGCAGCATTTTGTCATCATGAAAATTCCAAAGCATTCTAAACCATCAACTGGAGAACAGTTAGTTATATGAAATATGGAGCATCTGAACGTGGAATACTTAGAGCATGTACTGATGTGGAAAGTTCTACACAAAGTTTTGTCGAGTGGAAAAATGCCAGAAGCAGATTGCAAAATAATTTCATATGAGAACCACACAGAGACAACAGAATATCATATATTTTCTCTGAGTCCACAGTAAAAGATTTGGAAAATCATCCCCAAACTGATTACGGTTAAGGGGGCGGGGGTGGGGGTGGGGGTGGGGAGAGAATGGAGGAATGGTGAAACTGCTAATTATTAAAAAGAAACAGAAATAAGAGAAAAAAAATAAAAGGAAGGAAGGGACAAAGGGAGGGAGGGAGGAGACTCCTAAGAGAATGTAGCACACAGACCCACAAGGACAAGGACAAGCGAACAGGAATGGAGACCACCCTAGGATGGAAGAATCCGGTGGGAGCAGAGGCTGTTCACGCTGCTGCTGAGGGTGGCAGGTTCGCGCACCACCCCCTCTACTTTCCCAGAAGAAGTGGGCGGTCCTTCGGGCCCTGGGCACACAGCATCGGTCCCCGCAGGCCCAGGGGCCAACACACCTGGGACCTGCTGTCAAGTGCCTGGGGGCCTCCCAGGCCTGAAAAGGGCAGATAAAGGCAAGTTTGGAAAGAACCTGACAGTTCTTACTGGAAAGGGAGAGCGGCCCTGCCCTTCCTCACCCTGTGCTTCCCGCCCTTGTGCTCCCCCACCCCCACCCTAAGGGCCCTCCTCAGGTCAGGAGGGAGGGAGCAGCAGGGGAGGCTGAGGCGGAAGGGAAGGAGGGGGCTTGTCTCAGGTTAAAGGATGAGCCAGGATCAGTGGTCATCTTGGGCTCTTTCCAGGCTGCTCTGTCTCTTTAATTCAAGTCTCAGTTCCACTTCTCTCTCATTGGACCCTGAGGAATTTCCTTTCAACCCCCCATTATTGAGATAAAATTCACTTACCATAAAATCCACTCTTTTGAAATGTACAATGTTTAGTATATTCTCAAAGTCATGCAACCATCATCACTATCTAATTCCAGTGTATTTTCATCACCTAGAATAAGAAACCCACCAGCAGTCACTACTCCATTCTCTTCCCTTTCCTCAGCCCCTGGCAACTACCATGTACTTAATGGCTATAGATTTGCCTATTCTGGACATTTCCTATTAATGGAATAAGACAATATGTGGCCTTTTGTGACTGCCTTCTTTCACACAGCATAATGTTTTCAAAGTTCATTTATGTTGTCACATGTACCAGTACTTCATTTCTTTTATTGCTGAATGGTATTCCAGTGTGTTGGTACACCACATTTAGTTTATCCGTTCATGCAGTTGATGGAAAGTTGGACTGCTTCCACTTTTTAGTTGTTATGAATAATACTGTTAGGAACATTCAGCTACAGTTTTAAAGCAGACAAGTTTTCAGTTTTCTTGAGTACGAACCTAGGAGTACAATTGCTTAACTTTTTGAGGAACCATGTAAATTTTTTCTCAAGCAGCTACACTGTATTAGCTCTGTTTCTTATCCTCTCTGAACCTCAGTTTCCCATTGGCAAAGCATCAGTATTGATATTTACCTTATAGAGTGGCTATAAGAATTAGATGAGATAAAGTAGTAAAAGCAGTTAGCACATAATAGGTGCTCGATAAATAGAATTATTGTAATTGGAAAACCTATAATACTCAGACTCTTTCTTTTGGTTCCCTTCAAATCTGAACAGGCATCTGTTATTTCTCGTTACCCCACGTTTCCCTACATCTTGAATTTTCCTTGAATTAACTTTACTGCGAAGCAAAATCTCTCTCTCTCTCTCTCTCTCTCTCTCTCTCTCTCTCTCTCTCTCACACACACACACACACACACACACACACACACACACACACACCTTTTAATAAAGGCCTAAGCCCAAGCTAAATGAAAAGGTAAAATTTCCCCCACCCCACATCATGAAATGTTACAGCAGGAATCAACTACTACAGTGGTTGCCAGAGTGTAGAACCCTGGCTGACAGCACCTGGTAACATGTTAAAATGCAAATCTTCAGACCTCACCCCAGAAATACTGAATCAGGGACTCTGGGGATTAGCCCCAGCAATCTGTGGTTTAACAGCCCTCCAGGTGATTGTAATGCACACTAACCTTCCCAAATTACAGATGAGAAAAGAAAACTAAGGCCCAGAGGAAAGATATAACTGACTCAAGTTCACAGAGTGATAAAGAATGGAAATTTTGAAGTCATGTGGTCCTGGAGGCAAATTTCAACTTTCCACATTTCCAATTGTGTGACCTTGGGCATGTCCCTTTACTTTAGTATCTATCTTAGTTCAGGCTGCTATAACAGAATATCATAGACTGGGTGGCTTAAACAACATTTATTTCTCACAGTTCTTAAGGCTGGGAAGTCCAAGGTCAAGGTGTCAGCCAATTCTGTTCATGCTGAGAGTATTCTTCCTGGTTTGCAGACAGCAGGTACCTTCTCCTTGCATCCCCACATAACTTAAAGAAGAATGATTTCTCCTGTGTCTCTTTTATAAGGGAACTAACCCATTCATGAGGGCTCCACCCTCATGACCTTAATATCTCCCAAAAGCCACACATCAAATTACCATCACCTTGGGTGTTAGGATTTCAACATATGAATTGGGGAGCAGGGGAATGGGCACAGTATCCTCATCTATAAAATGGGAACAGTGTACAACGACTTTCAGAGTAACCACTATTCTGCATGAAAGGCAGAGTGAAGGCTGGAGCTCAGGACTCTTAATTTCTGGGTTGATGTGTTTATCCCCAAGAAAATGGCTGTCACCCCTACACCATCTGAAAAGAAGCCTCCAGAGACCCTAACATTTAAAAGTTTGACATGGAGAGGAGGGCCTTGTTTTATTCTGTGAGGCCCTAAAAGAAAGAGCGAGGTGATTGGGGGAAGGTACAAGAAGGTAGGTCAATTTAAGAGAAATGTTTGTAACTGGAAATGTTCAGAAACAGAATTAGCATCCCCAAAGCATAATGAGTGATCATCACTGGAAGATTCCAAACAGCATCCGGATGCCTATCTTTCCAGGATGTTGGAGAGAGAAGACTTTCAGGGTAAGAAGTTGGTGTGGATGATATCTGAGGGCTCCTCATATATAACCCTCTATAGTCGATGTGTGCGGTTTGTCTCAACAACGTCCATTCTTTGGGGAGCCACCCTTTCTCCACTCTACATGATTGGAGAAGCTGTCAGTCAGGGTGCTCCATTTACCCTTCCCACCCCAGGGGAAGGCCTACTACCCATACTGGCCAACTGAAGTAGCCCAATCTCCCTGAACATACTGATTGGTTCAAGGAATGGCATGTGACCCAAGGCAGGCCAATCAGAATTTTCTTCTGCTAAAACCAGTTCATAGCCATACCCATCTTTGAATTTCCCAATCTGGTGAGCCTGCGGAATTCATTTTTCACTTAAGCCAGTTTGGGATTTCTAACTTTGCCACTGATAAAGTCCTAAATACCATTATTATATATATTTATATGAGCTTTCTTGTTCTTGTATTGAGGACTGTCTCCTCCCAGAATTAAAATGACAACAAGAAAAACAACAGTCAAAACAACAGTAGTTTCAAACCACTTAAAGTCTTTACTTTAGACTCTTGGAGAAAAAAAAAAATTCCAAAAGGAATTTGAGTCTTAACAAAGAGCAAAAAATTTTTAAGTTCATTTTCTTTATCTATCTCTTCATACACCTCATATTCATGGCAGCTGGCTCCTAAACTTGCTCCTTTCTTCTTCTTCAAATGCCCAAGCCCCAGTTGGCTTTTAACTCTTTCCTCTTATTCTGCCTTTTCCAACGTCCATCGATCCAGCCTTGTGGAACTCTTAGTTGACCCAGACAGGCGAGGAAGAGGCTGTAAATCTTCATACGGTAATGTGGTTTTTACACATTATTCTTAGGGTCAGTGGAAGAGACGTGACTGTAAAATCCCGTCTGTGGAGAGAGGCATGACTGTGAAGTCATACTTTCAGAAGAGATACTGAGGTCTTTTAACTATAAGTCACATGAAAAGTTCAGCTCAGTACACATTTAGTGAGTGGCTACCACATGCCAGCTAAGAGCCAGGAGTGAGGCCCAATTGTATGGGGCATCTGGGATTGTGTTTAACTGAGCCCTAGACCTTGAAGATCTGTTACTCACTCTTCATTGAGTATCTGCTATGTGCCAGGCCCTGAGAATGTATCCAGGAAAGAGAGATGTTAAAGGCACAAAAATTATTTCTATGAAATAGTGATTAAGTAATATCAAGGAGACTTATATGAAGATTGGAAACAAATCAAAGTGGGGTTAAAGAAGGCTCCCTGAGAAACTTTACCAGCACCACTGCTTGCACCTAAAAACTCCAGTCCAAAGAGAAGGCTGGCACTCCAGTGCCCACCTTGCCGCTCATGAGAGTTTTGTGCTGTGATCTTTGCACATCAGGAAGTGAAAGAGACTGGGGGATTTTATTTTTGTCTGACCTTAACCATCTGGAGGTTGAGCAAGCAGAAGTTTTAAACCCACAGATTTTGAGGACAGTCAGACCAAGGTCTGAAACCCAGCCCTGTCACTAATTAGCTGTGTGACCTTAGGCAAGCAATGTGACCTATCAGAGTTTCACTTGTTAAAAGTGAAACTTTTAACCCACCCCATGGGGTTGTTGGGAGGTAGGCTGTAGTGCCTATTGCATCGCAAAGACTCACTAAATATTAATGCTATTTAATGCTGTTTTAGATAATGACACCTCAATAGAGATATGCCCATTTTATTACAGAATGAATCTATTATCAATATCTGAGATACCAAAAAGAAATTGAAGCAGCACACTGAGGACCTACGTAGAGTCTAGGTTGTGGTAACTGGCTGAGATTTTCTGACCTGCATCCAAGATGACTTTTTTAAAAAGTTTTGAGAGAGACAGCTTGCCCGTGTTGGTGGTCATGAAATGTCCTTTTATATTGATGCACCAAGACATCCAGACACACAATCTCCTTACTTGAAATAATGGGATAGATGGGAAGGGAGCAGGGGAGAATAAGCATGTGGCAGATTTTGCCAAAAAGATTCAGACTATCATCACACGAGCAGAGTGGATGGAGCAGGTGACACTTGTCTCCACTGCAGAATTGTTCAGAGGGATCCTGGGTCTCAAAGAGCTGCAGTTGGTTGGATGAAGTTGTAACCAAGAGAAAGTGTGAACTGCTCACTGTCAGACAACCAATAAGTCGAGTGACATGGATTTGGGGCAAAGAATGTGACTTTATTCAGAAAGCCAGCAAGCCAAGAAGATGGTGGACTAGCATCCTAAAGAACAATCTAGAGAAAGTACAGAATTCAGGCTTCTTTTATACCAGGGAAGGGGGGAAATGGGAGGGGTTTGAGGTCAGGAGGTGATTGATGACTGCAGACATCTGATGTCAGCAAGAGTCCAAGGGGGATGGTGAAACTTCTTTGCTTTTGGTCAACAAACTCTAGTTGCCATGGTCCCAGTCACAAGGTTCCTATTAATTTTTTGGTAAACAATCATTACTTTTGTAAATATCTTCCTTATCTCCTTGGGGAGGTCGTTTCCAGCAGGGAGGTTGTTTCAGTAATTCCTAGGCTACAAGTTTGATCCCTTTAATAATTAATACATCCATGTGCAGGACTAAGTAAAAGTTGCAAACCGACATGTTTTTGGGAACTGGGCAGGTTTGAACAAGATGGAGTCAGAAAGACTGATTGTTTCATTCTATTACAAGGTCACAATTTCAGAGGAGATTCCAAGATACTTAAGTGTGACTCCCACATGAGGCCCTTTCCATTTTCCTTGCCTTTGAAGTCCAAATATGGCCACGATGAGCCCCTGTTAAGAAGTACCAACTGAGCGGAAGGTATGATACAAATCCCAGAACCATTCTGAAATTTCTGAGTGTTTACACCCAGGGTCAAACTCAGGGCAACTTTGGGATTCACCAAGTTCCATGAAAAAGTATTCTCTCTCCCAAGAACTGCTGGGATCCAAGCTGAGACCAAGCATCTGTGACAGAGGATTCTCTGCTATGTGTCTGGTCCTAGTTCATGGGCTTGGTCACAACTGACCAACAATCACTCAGCTGGTCACTGAGACCTAGAGATTGAATGAAGTTACCCAGAGGCAGTGTGGCCTTGGAAGCAGATAGGCCTGAAACTGAAGCCAGCATCCCACACCTGCATGAGCTCTCTGGGTTCTCAGAATGACAGTTTTCTCATCTGTAAAGAGGAGGCAATGCATCCTTCAAGGGTGTGGGAAGACAGAAAAGAACATTTAATAAAGGAGAGCTATGATTATTTTTAGAATAAAAGTGGCTTTTCTCATTGGAAAAGCAATATACAAATTATTGAAAAAGTTAGAAACTAAACAAGAACAGAAATAAGAAATTTAAACTATATATATCCTCGAAGAGTAGAAAAAATGGCGTAGATGATAGAGGCTCTGTTCTGGTGACCAAATCAAAGTCGTGACAGAAACAAGGAGCAGCAGCAGAAAAAAATCACCTGGGATCTAGATGAACAAGCCATACATCTAGGGAGAAATCCAAGACAGCACTCTGCAACAGCAGAAGGTAGGACGGGGCAAGGACGCAGAGCTGCCAGGTCCCCAGTGGCCAGTGGCTGAGTGAGATAGAGGCTGTGGCAGTGGCAAACACTTCTTAAAGGGGCCACGTCCATGAGCGGATTATCGCAGTGACAGACCTGCTCGCTCTGAGAACCTGTGCTGACTGCGCTCAGGTAGCAGGAGGGATTTACAGGGAGATATTTTTGGAGAGAGGGTCAAGACGAGACTCTGTAGTTACAGAAGTGTCAGCGATATCCATTGTTCCCTGTTGAGCCCTCCCCGCTACCAGTGCTCAGACACAGTACCACCATAGTTGTGATGTCATCGAACTGGGTAATAGGGGTCGCTCCTCCCAGAGGATTCCCTGAAAACCTGCCTCTCCCAACCTGGGTCCCATCCAAGCAACATCCAGGTATATCCTCAGCGAGTCAGATGCACCTTGCTGAGCAGTGCCAAGATTCACACTGGAGGCAGCTGGCCTTGATTTCTGGTTTGGCCTTTTGAGGCAACTATAAGCACAGCATCTGTGGATTGCTTGCTGAATCTTGACAGAGGGCTCCAGACAGGTAGAGGCTTGGGCTAAATTTGGCATGCAGCTGAACCCCTCTCAGGACTGTGCCGCTGGACACCTATGTCACAAATCCACACTAATAAGACCAGGAGACTTAGGAGCTTTGCTTAGTACATAGAAACAGACACGGAAAGACAGCCAAAATGGAAGACAAAGAAGCAGAAACCATATGACAGAACAGAACAGAGATCCAGATATAATGGAGTCAAGTAATTTAACAGATGCAAAGTTCAAAACACTGGTTATAAAGATGCTCAATGAACTTTTGGGAAATGTAGAGAACTCCAACGAAGAGATAAAAAATATAAAAATGGAAGTAGAAATTATAAAAGGGAACCAGTCTGAAATGGAGAACACATTATCTGAGATGAGAAGTATATTAAATTAAATAAACAAAATGAATAAAGAAGAGGATCACATGCCCTATCTAGAGGACAGGAATCGGGACACTCAAACAGAATGGCAAGAAAAAAGAGGCCAAGACTATAAAGATGATTTAAGTAGGATGTGGGACACTATTCAGGCTCCAAATATTCATCTGATCAGCATAAGTGAAGAAAATCAAGATGTTGAACGGCTATTTGAAGAAATAATAATGGAAAACTTCCCTAACCTGGTGAAGGAAATGGACATAAAAACCCCAGGAAGCTCAAAGGATTCCAAAAATTAGGGATCCAAAGAGGCCCACACCAAGACACATCATAATTAAAATGCCAAAGATTAAATACAAAGAAAAAAATTTTAAAGCAGCAAGAGAAAAACAAATAATTACATATAAGGAAACACCCATACGACTGGCAGCTGATTTCTCAAGAGAGACTATGCAGGACAGAAGGGCTTGGCAAAAAATATTTAAAAGAATGAAGACCCAAGATATACAACAAAGAATAATTTCTCCAGCAAAGCTATCGTTTAGAGTTGAAGGACAGATAAAGAGCTTCCTAGACAAAAATAAGCTAAAGGAATTTATCACCACCAAGCCAGAATAACAGGGAATATTGGAGGGACTTCTTTAAGAAGAAAAAATATGTATCAAAACAGGAATAAAGAACGGTAACAACTACATTCCTATCAATAAGTACCTTAAAGGGAAAAGAATTAAGTGCTCCAACCAAGGGATGGAGTGGCTGAAAGGATAAGAAAACAAGATCCCTACATATGAAAAGGAAGGGAATGGAAAAAGGTACTGCTGTGATGAATCTAGAAGGTATTTAAGTCAGACAGAGAAAGATAAACACTATATGATTTCACTTATATGCAGAATTTAAGGAATAAAAAGAACAAACTAATCTAAAACAGACTCACAAATATAGTGGACAATTTGGTGATGGACAGAGAGGAGGGAGGTTTGAGGGAGCTAGGAGAATGGGGCGAAGGGTTAAAGAAGTACAAATTAGTAGCTGATGGATGGTCACGGGGTTGGGGAGCATTGCATAAGGAATGCAATTAGCATTAATACATTGTCTAGGTGGAGGGTCAGGGGAGGGAGGGAGCAATTGGGGGATCATTTTACTAACTATATAGATGTCTAACCAATGTACTGTATACTTGAAACTAATTAAAATTTTTGAAAAACTATATATATATATATATCTTCACCACTCAGAGATAACAACCACAAACATATTGGTGTACATCCTCAAAATCTGTTATTCGTGCCTATAGACACGTTTTTCTAATGGGTCCATATTTTGGTAGCGCTTGCTTTCTTGCTGAGTGTATTGTACACATCCTTGAGTCACTAGGCAACATGTCTAGGCAACTTTTTTTTTAATGACAGTAGACCATTCTGAGGTGAGGCTGGTTCTATTATTTGGAAGCGATTACTGTTCAGGTGACTGGTAACAAACCACAGGCCTTGGTGTGGGGAGGGATCTGCCACTCCTCGTGTGAAGAATGCAGAGAATTACAGGACCAACAGCCGGACCCACTGGATCCTCAGGGGCTAGGGGAGTGAGATTAAAGTAGATAATGTGTGAAGTGCTTGATTTAGTACCTGACACAGAGAACACACTCAAATTCCGCCAATGGTGTCTGAGGCTCTGTTGTTATACTGGCCCTGAACACTTCTTGATCCTGTTCAGTGTTCCATCATGGAATTCTTAACTGTGGTTTATTAATAATGAACAGGTTTCCTTGCCTGCCCACCTCCCGCCGCCCCGCCCCCTGCCACCACCCCACACACACACAAATGTACTGATCCCGCAACATCACCCCCAGAAATTGAGCAGAATGAATTTAAGTGGAGGCACTGGAGAGCTAAGAGCGGGCTGGGCGCCGGGAGCCGGACTCCTGAGTTTCTCTCTCCGCGGGTGGGGTGGAGCCCGGGAGGAAGCCCCCCTCAGTGTCCGGGTCCGCGAGGGGCGGGCCCGCGGCTCGGCCTCGCATTGGCTGCCGGTGGCGTCACCTGCCCGCGGGTGTGTCAGGAGGCTGGACCCGGCCCCGCCCGGCGGGCCCGCGAAGGGCCGACATGACAGGGGCTGGGAGCTGGGCCCTCCTGCTCCTGTACCTTCTGCCGTCCGCTCCAGGTAAGGGCGTGGGGAGGGCGGGGGGCTGCAGGGAGCCCCGGCCGGACAACACCCACCCTCGGGCCCGGAGCTCCGAGGAGGGAGAGACGTGGGCCGAGCCTTCCGGCAGCCGTCGGAGTACGAATCGCCCTTCCCACCCACCACCAGTTTTTTTTTCTTCCAAAGACTGAATAGACCTGAGTCTTTGAAATTCTTTCCAGGAGAAACGTGATCCAGTTTCCTTATGCCAGTTCTGCTTCAAGGGAACAGGAAAAAGAGACGATGGCAGTTTAAAAAGCAGTTGCATTTATTTACGAAGTGCTTTTCTAAGGTCTCCTATAAAGCACTGCCTTCTGCATTAATACCACGCTTGACCCTCGCTAGTAAGTAAAGTCAGACTGAAGTGCCCGCCGGCCCCGGCAGTCCCCTCCCCTTCCTCCAGATGCTCCGCCGTAGACTGAGGGACAGGCGCTCTGGTTTAGTCTGTAAGGTGCTGTTATTCTATCCAGCTGCCTTTTTGCTGAGCCCCCACTGGTAATAAGGTGACTGGTTACAAAATACCTTGACAAAAGACCCAACCACCAAGTCCCAACCGATCCAGGGAGATGGTCCTGAAATTGTCTTCCTAGTCTTAGAGTCACAGTTTAAGAACTAGAAGGGCCCTAGGACATAATCTAATGATTATTTTAAAAGGCAACTTTTATTGAGTAACTTCTCTATGCTGGACATCACATTATCCTATTTAAGCTTCACAGCCCAACCATTCTTAAAACATAGTTATTTTTCTCCCTTTTCAAGTGGGGAGACTGAGGCTCAGAGCAGTTAAGGGAGTTGCCCAAGAAGGAAAGCAGAGGCGAGACACAGAACAGAGAAGACTGAGGCTGAAGCAAGCATGGCCAGCTTTGATTGTGGGAGGGATAGCTGGCACAGGGCTGTCCATCCACCTAGGGTCAGTTCAGGGCTGCCCCAGGCCCTGGTGCCTCCTCAGCAGTGAGTGTTTTTACAGCTGATGAGGGACAATGTGGGGGAGTAGAGGAGGGAGTCCTCTGTCCCTGTGTTTAAAGTCAGTAGCTTTCCTGTCTAGACCTAGCTATACTTTCACCGAGGAATTTTTAATGTATGCAGCACAAACTGTGGTGTGATGATTTAGGCTGAAGCACAGCCAACTCCAGTTTCAAATCCTGGTTCCCACACGAACTAGCTGTATAGCCTCAAGCATACTATTCATCATCTGTCTCTGAAACTAGTGCTTCTCCACGGAAGAGGAATGACACCTACCTTATAAGGATGGTTTGTCCTGAGGATTAAATAAGGTTTTGCATATAAAGTGCCAAACCCATGCCTGGCACCTGTTAAAGGCTCAGTAGAGGGTGGGTACTCTAGCTACTCTTAATCTCCTGTGGCCAAGCTCAGACTTTGGGCCTGTCCTGCCCGCAGATACCTTGTAAGCAGCTTGCAGACAGACTTTGGCTTCCTACTGGTCACCTGCTAGAAAATCCAGAAACTGGGAGCAGTGAAAGCACCAGCACCCCTATGATCCATTTCCAACTCAAGGATGCAGGATAAGGTGGAAATAGTCACTCATATTTTGGTCCAAAAGGCCAGAGGTAGGGGGCCCAGCTGAGTGCCATCAGTAGAACTGACGTCTCTCCCCCTAATGTCATTCTGTAACATGTATAGATTTCTTTCATGGCCCATATGACACTTCAGGGCACTGAATTCTCCATGGGACTATGAGCTCCTAAAGGGTAGGAATGGAGTTGTATTCTTCTTTGAAACCTCTGGCACGCAGTGGTCAGTAGATGATGCTGACCAATAGTGGTCCATAGACGTTGGAACTGGCCGCATGAATACTTAGAGGAGGCTGTGTGGTCAAGGGCTCAGACTTGGAGATGGCTCAGCCTAGATTTCAGTTCTGATTCTGCAACTTATTAGCTGAGAAGACCTCAGTTTCCTCATCTATAATGTGGTGGTCATCATCAGTACATACCTCCTAGGTTTATGGGGAGGATTTAAAGAGGAAATGCAGATACCATGCTTAGCAGTCAAAGACACCTGGGTTCAGAAACACCCAGATTAGAATACAGTGGTTTGAGAAAGGTGAGAAGGAAAATTGGCACAGCCTGTCAAACCTGTGGGGGAGCTGGAAGGAAGAAGTTGACCAGATGGCCTGACTAAGCTGGGCAGAGCTTCACATGCTTTGATAAGGAATGTGGACTTTATTCTGAGGGCCAGGGAAGGGCATGAAACTGGGAGGGGGGTGTAATCAAATACATGTTTCAGAAGAAAAAGTTAGCAGTGAGAAGGAGGAGGAACCAAAGAGGGAAAGTAGAGGCCAGTTAAATGTGGTCAGGAAAAGCATTACAGAGACGGCGACATCTGAGCAGAATGTGAAGGACTCAAAGGAGTGAGGCAGGTGGATTTCCAGGGCAGAATTGTCTAGGCAGATGCAACAGTTTGTGAAAAGGCCTGAGGATAGGGGCCTGCCTGGCATGCTTTGTGAACAGCAAAAAGGCTAGTGTGGCTTGAGAGGAGGGAGCAAGGGGGAAAATAGTAGGTCAGCTGGGCCAGGGTCTTGTGGGTGATGGTAAAGACTGTGGATTTTACCTTGAGTGAAATGGAAGCCAAGAGAGGGTTTAAAGCAGGAGAGTGATGTGATCTGAATTCCATTTTAACTCTTGCTGTCGTGTGGAGAGTGCACTGAGGGGACAAGGTTGGAATCAGGGAGACCAGTTAGGAAGACTTTGGAATAACCCAAGTCATCACAGAATTTGTTCATTCACTCAACAGATACTTATTGTGCATCTACTATGTGCCAGAGACCATTGTAGGCCGGCTCTGGGGATATGGCTAAGAACAAGACAGAGCCCCTGCTCCTGGAGACCCTCAGGGCTGTCCAGGAGACCCAGGAGTCTGTTAGATGGTTCCTGCTCTGTCTACTGGACAGGTCTACTGGAACCTTCAGTTGTCAAGTGAGCAGGGGCTTCCTCTCAAGACACAGGTGGGCCACTGAGACCTAGGAAGGGGATGAGGCTACAATACAGCAGTTGGTGGCATGGCTATCATAGGGACCCTGACACATGGGTTCCTAGCCTCCACCATGTCCCCCATGCTTCAGCCACCCCAAATGAGTCCAGGTTCCTCAAACTCAGTGAGCACATGACTGCCTGCCATGCCGCATTCAGCTCTGGACGGCCCATGTCAAGACCATCCTGGAGCTCCAGGCACATGACCCATTTCTCCCCCACAGGGAGGTCCTGCCTGGCCCCTCCCCAGAACGTGACGCTGCTCTCCCAGAACTTCAGCATTTACCTGACATGGCTTCCAGGGCCTGGCCACCTCCAGAATGTGACCTATGTTGTGGCCTATCAAAGGTAAAGGGAAGCCTCCAGGCTGGTCGGTGGGAGAGGGGCTTCTCTGGAAAAGCTGCATTCAGGGTGGGCAGCATTCATGGTTCTCTGGGTCCCACAAGAGATGGCATGTGGCAGGTATTTGAAGAGGGCATTTGATATAGGTCTGGAAGTGGGAATGATGTTGAATGGAGAACAGAGCACAGGTGAAACTAGGTGGAACTCTGAAGGCCCAGCGATGGAATTTTACGAGGGTCTGGATTCCGTGCTTGGGGTTGTGTGAGCAGATAAGAGAGGGCAAATGGGTCTTCTGCAGAGGCTGTGTTAGGCATCACTGGATGATCTCCCTTTTCCCCCATGGACCCTGCATAAAGCCCTGTGGTCCTTCCCAACTTGGTAGCCACTACTCATCCAGAAGAATCTGAAAATGGAAACAGATTCACCATCTTTGTACATAGATGGGAATCACTGGAATTTCTTCAGTAGGAGGGTAAGATGATAAAAGCAGATACTCAGAAGGATTGATTTAGAACTAGTGAGGAGGAGGAAGCAGGAAAGGGAGAGAATTGCCATGTACTCAGGACTCACCATGTGCCAGACTGAGTGCTAAGGGTCTTGCATGAATATTTCACTTCTTCCTTGGCTTTTTCCAACCTAAAGTTCATGCCATTACCCAATTGCAAAGCCACTTCCACATTTTTAGATATTTGTTACATTAGCACCCAACTTATGGTACCAAAATCTGAGTCCTTTTAACTTAGTTTGCTCAGGCTGCCATAACAAAATATCACAGACTGGGG
This sequence comes from Eidolon dupreanum, assembly GCA_028627145.1. Classification (NCBI taxonomy): domain Eukaryota; kingdom Metazoa; phylum Chordata; class Mammalia; order Chiroptera; family Pteropodidae; genus Eidolon; species Eidolon dupreanum. The sequence goes on along the minus strand of CM053502.1, from coordinate 11,401,028 downwards.
AAGGGGAGACCTTAAACAACAGAAATTTATTTCTCACAGTTCCGGAAGCTGGAAGTCCAAGATCAGGGTGTCAGCAACTTTGCCTTCTCCTGAGGCCTCTCTTTTTGGCTTGCAGATGGCCACCTTCTCTCTGTGTCCTCATCTGGCCTTTCCTCTACATACAAGCATCCCTGATGTCCCTTCCTTTTATAAGAATACCAGCTCTTATTGCTTTAGGGCCCCTTAATCTTAAAAAGATTAAGATTTATTTAATCTTAATTATATTTTTAAAGGCCCTGTCTCCAAATACCGTAGTTCTCCCTTATCCACGGTTTTGCTTTCTGTGGTTTCACTTACCTGAGGTCAACTGTGGTCCAAAAATATTAAATGAAACTTTCCAGAAATAATTCCTAAGTTTTAAATTGTACACCATTCTGAGTAGTATAACAAAATCTCAAACCGTCTCCCTCCATTCCACCCAGAAGATGAATTATCCCTTGGAGAGAGACAGACAGACAAATCGACAGACAGACCATGGTCACATAACTTTTATTACAGTATATTATAATAGTTCTATCTTTTTATTATTGTTACTCTCTTACTATGCCTAATTTATGAATTAAACTTTATCAGAGGTATGTACAGGGAAAAACCATAGAATATATAGGTGTTCGGTACTACTCGCACTGGGGGTCTTGTAAATGGAAAGTATCCCCTTCAGATAAAGTAGGACTACCGTATAGTCACATCGTGGGCTAGGGCTTCAACATACGAATTTGGGGGAACACAATTTAGTCCATAATACCCGATGAACTGGATTTTATTAAATTTAAAACTTTTGTTCTTAAAAAAGCCTGAAGAAAATGAAATGCCAGCAACTGAGAAAAAATATGCACAATATATACACTGATAAAAGACTTGTATCCAAAATAGATAAGGAACTCCTACATCTCAGTAAGAAGACAAATCACCCAAAAATATTTGAATAGTCACTTTGCAAAAGATAATATACAAATGACTGATAAGCACATAAGATGTTCTACATCATTAGTCATTAGAGAAATGTAAATTAAAACTACAGTGAGATACTACTACATACCCACTAGAATGGTTAAATTAAAAGACCGACGATACTAAATTCTGACAAGCACACAAAGTAACAAGAACTCTCACACATTGTTAGTGGAAACGTACAATGGTACAGTCACTTTGGCAAACCAGCTTGACAGTTTCTTGTAGTTACACATTCAAGTTACCAAATCTCCCAGATTCTACTCCTAGATCTTTATGCAAGAGAAATGAAAACATGTCCATACAAAGACTCATACAGGAATGTTCATAGCAGCTTAATTCATAATAGCCCTGTTATGGGCTGAATCATGTCCCTCCCCATGCCCCAATATATAAATCTTTGTATGTTGAAGCCCTAACCCCCATGTGACTGTATTTGGAGTTAGGGCCTTTGAAGAGGTAATTAATGTTAAATGAGGTCATAGGGTCGGACCCTAATCCAATAGGACTAGTATCTTTATAAGAAGAGGAAGGGATACCAGGTATGCTCACACACAGCGAAAAGGCAGTGAGGACACAGAAAGAAAGAAGGTGGCCATCTGCAAGCCAAGAAGAGAGGCCTCAGGAGAAAGCAAATTTGCAGACACCTTGATCTTGGACTTCCAGCCTCCAGAGCTGTGAGAAATAAACTTCTGTAATTTAGGCGACCTAGTCTGATATTTTTATTATGGCAGCCTGAGTGAACTAATTCATCGGGTTTCTTTTCTTCAGTGGTAAAGGCATTTGGTGTCCTAAGAAATATTTACTAATTTCCATTATAATTCTTTCTTTAATCCATGAGTTATCTTAAAACATTTAAAATGTTTTCAACCTTTCTTTAGTTCTCTTTTCATTAGTGATTTTTAACTGTTTTTTTTTTTTTGCAGTCAGAGGAAACAGTTTATTAGATACCTACTCTCTGAAATATCTTGAGAGTTGCTTTATTTTTGTTAATACTTGTTAATATTTTAAATATGTTATTAATGTTCATGTGTGGCTTAACCAGATGGTTCAGTTTGTTCTATACATGTTCATTAGGCCAACTTTGATAAGCATGTTGTCCATTTTTTTAACATATTTACTGATTATTTCTCTTTGTTCAATTGTCAGTTACTGAGTGAGTTGTGTTAAAATTTTTTCCTTATAATTGTGGGTTTTCTGTTTCTTCCTATAGTTTGTCTATTTTTGCTCCAAACTATATCCCAAATTCAACGCCTCCTCACTAAGTCTACCACCATTCTCTCATGGATCACTGCTGCAGCCCCCTAGCTGGTTGATCAGTGATCTTTTAAAAATATAAATTACATCAGTACCCCTATTCAGAACCTTCCAGTGGCTTCCTGTCACACAAGGAGTAAAATCCAAACTCCTTACCAAGAGGACGAGGTCCCACCTGCTCTGCCCTCTCAGTCCTCATCTCATTTGTCCACACCCCTCCCTCCCTCAACCACTGGACTTCAGCCACACTGGCCTCCTTGCTTCTGTCTGGACAGGTCAAGCTCCTTCTCATCACAGGTCTTTGCTTTTGCTGTTCCTTCCCCCAAGCTTTCACCTAGCTCCCTTCTTGTCATTGTGTCCTCAGCTTCAATTCTATCTTCCTGGCCTTTCCTGATCGGCCTTTGGAAAGCCGTCACTCGCCTATTACCCTATTACTACTGCACTTACAAGCTTCTGGATTTATCTTGTTGATGTGATGATTGTCCCTCGTGCCCTTCCACCAGAGTGTAAGTTCCCGAGGATCTCATCTGTCATGCGATGCCAATTCCCCAAGAATAATGCCCAGAGCTCAGGTTCCTTCTGTGGACCTCGGTGTTCTCAGGAGGTTGAAGTCATGGACCTGTATGTTCCCCTCTGACACCCACACAGCACCCAGCATGGTGCCTGGCACACAGTGGGTGGTCCATAAATGCCTGAATAAATAAGCACAGGGAAAATGGTTACTAGTACTAGCAGCCACCCCGATGGTCCTGTGAGAGACACATGACAGATGAGGAAACTGAGGCTCAAGGATAGTGACCCGGACAGGGTCCCAGAGCTAGTGAGGGGCAGAACCTGGATTCCCACCCACATCTGTCTTTCAAGAGCCTGAGCTCCTAACTGGACTGTTCTCATTCTGTTCCAGCCAAAGTCTTGCTGCTTGTAAAGATAGACAGATGGAGGACAGTTGGGTGGATGGATGGATAGATGGATCAGGCAGAATGGAGGGAAGAATGATCACATGTTCTCAAAGTTCCCTTGCTCCAAGAGGCTGGCCCAAGCTGTCCTGTCTTTTCCCTCAGCTCTGCACCCCCCAGACGGTGGCAAAAAGTGAAAAAGTGTATAGGAACCAAAGAGCTGTCATGTTCTCTGATGTGCCTGGAGAAACAGGACCTCTACAACAAGTTCAAGGGACGAGTACGGGCAGTTTCTCCCAGCGCCAGGTCCCCCTGGGTGGAGTCGGATTACCTGGAGTACCTTTTTCAAGGTAGGTCTATGGGTAAGGGACTAAGCAGGAGGCTCTCTGTCCCAGAACTTGGCTCAGTGGCACTGCTGTCCTAGCCATCCATCTCCCCCTTCCCCAAAACAGAAGCAGCTCTGCGAGGCAGCCCACCATTGGCCCTGGCCCGTGCCCAGGAAGCCTGACTTAGTGGCAGGGGGTTATGGGAGTGCCACTGGCACCAGCCATTCAGCTTGTACCTTCTACTCTAATGTTCATTATCTTCTCTCAAGCACGACCTTGGTCACACACTATGCAAGTCACTTTCTATACTTAGTCTTTTTTTTTTATGTTCAGCCTCTCTCTTTAAGAAACAATTTTTGAAAATTCTAATTATAAAAGTAATTTCTGAACACTATAGAAATTTGGGGGGAGAAAAGATAAAAATAAGAGAGGGAAACATTTCCCATGCTTAGTGAATTCAGAAATCACCAGTGTTAACATTGAGTAAAGAAAGCACTTTTTTCCCAAAAACACTTTATTTCTAATCCTTGCAACAAACCCGAGAGGTTCATCTTCATTAACCCATTTTTTAAAAATAAATAAAACAAGACTTACAGAAGTTCAGTAACTGCCTGGATATACAGCTAGAAAGTGGTGGAGATAGGATATGAACCTGGATCTTTCTGATCTTGGACAAGGCACTGGCCCAGATCAGGAGTGAGGCAGGATGGGAAGAAGGAGAGGATAAATAAATAGAAGATAAATAACCTTGTGGAGCTGAGATCTGTAATATGTTGCCCATGCTTCTCACAATATTTGAGGGCAAAGTATGGTTTGAAGGGAGGGAAGGAATGGATTGAATGAAAGATGGCAGAGAAGGAAGAAGAGGTGACTTGCATGGGAGAAAGCTGCCTGGGTGGAAAGGTAAACGGAGGAAAAGGATGGACAGGTAAGAAGAAAGGAAGTTCGGAGAGGATGGTAGGGGACACGATGGATAAGTAGGAGGGATGGAGACTAGATGGAAGGACAAATGCTTACTAGGAAGGAAGCAAGTATGAGTGGATAGATGGAGGATAGGAAGGAAAGGTACAGGGATAGATCCATGGGTAGAGAGTATAGAAGCAAGGCTGGCTGCCTGGGAAGGGATGGAAGGACCAGAGGGAAGGGAGGGATGAATAAATGAATGACAGAAAGAAAAACAAGAGGGAAGATACATGGAAAGAAAAGAAGAATGGATGGATGGGAAGGATGGATGAATAGAAAACATGGATATGAGGGAAGGAATGTTGGTTAGAAAGGAAGGATGGGAAGGCAGGGAGAAAGGTTGTCTGGCTAGAAAAATGATGGACGAACCACTACAATGGTTGGATAGATAGGAACAAGAGATTAGAATAGAGGGAAAGATGCAAAGAGGAGGTTATTTTTCTTTTCAATTAATTTCTTTGCCTCCTCTTTCCTGAAGCTCTCCTGATTTTCCCACAGCACACCCCAAGCCTTTTTCTACTTTCCACTGTGGTCCTGGTCACTTTCTTGAGTTTTGGTAGTTTGCATATTACATTCTCCCCTAATTTCTTTCCGCTCCTAGAGATCAGGGTCCATGGAGGCCTCATCTCCCCATTCCCCTTCGCTCCCTGCTCAGGGCTTAATATGTAGTCAATGTCCCCTGCCCTTATCGTAATAAAGGCTATATATGACTGTAGGCCTCTGACCTACAGAACCGTGAGATAACAAATCTATGTTGTTTTAAGCCACTGAGTCTGTGGTAATGTGTTATGGCAGCCATAGAAAACTAACGGACATGGGCAGGATTCTGGCAGACCAGTGATGTGTGAAAGACACCAGTGGAAGGGACAACATTAGTAAAAGTGGATTAACTGAGAGCTTGGCCTGGCCATTTCACCCCTCTAAGCCTCAGTTTGCCTTTCTTTAAAATGGAGGTTGTGCTATCTCCTTGCAGGGTTATTGCAGGGTTATAAACAAAATGGCTGGGGGGCTCCTGATGCACAGGTGTTTGACAGATGCTAGTGCTGCTTTCCCCTTGCCAGGAGAGCTCCCTGAGCTAGGTGAGGAGCAAGCCTGCCTGGAGGCAGGGGCTGGACACACTGTGGCCCCCAGAGGGCACTGACAGGTCCTGCTCTGTTTCTGCCAGTGGAGCCGGCCCCGCCCATCCTGGTTGTCACTCTGACAGAGGAGATCTTGAGCATCAATGCCACATACCAGCTGCCACCCTGCATGCCCCCGGCGGATCTGAAGTACGAGGTGGATTTCTGGAAGAAAGGGACCATGAACAAGGTGGGAAGCCCCCTGCCTGCCCCACCAAACCCCAGTGCTCCTCACCCTCCCAACCTACTCCCTCCACACCTCCTCCAGGAAGCCTTCCCCACATACCACTCACTCTTGGCATACATCTGACTCTGCACAGTACGACTGGCCTGTGGTCCTCCTCTGCCCTTCTAAGAGGCAAATGCAGTGCATCCCCCGCCCCTGTATGTTACAGGTGGTATTAGCACAGCAGTTTTCTACCTAATATTTTTTAAAATTATGAAACTTTTTTCTTTACAATAAAATCGGATTGATGTATGATGGGCTACAGGTGGCCTGCTTGCCAAGCCACTGGATTCATTATAGAAAAATCAGAAAATACAGAAATACAGATAAGCTCTAAGAGGAAAACCAAAAGTACCAGAGATGACCACAACTCACTCTGTGGTGTCTGTCCAGTTTCAGATGTGTTTTCTGTGGGTGCGTGTGTGTATGTCTGTATGTATTTATCTATAGTAGGTTTAGCGAGCTTTTCCTGTAAAGGGCCAGATAGTAAATATGTGTGGTTTTACGAACCATTTGATCTGGCACAGCTTCTCAACTCTGCCTCTGTTACACAAAAGAAACCAAAGACAATACGTAAATGAACAGGCATGGCTGTCCTCAAGTACAACCGTTTACAAAAAAAGATGGCGGCGAGTTGACTCACCCCATTCTTACCCATGCTTTCTTTCACTGAACCAGTATTCACACTCCTGACCTCCTTTGTCCTCTGGATCCCAGAATGTACATCTCCATCCGATGTGGTCCATGCCTTCCAGAATCTTACAAATATTCTAAACTAGCACTATCCAATAGAAATATAATGTGAGCCACATATATAATTTTAAATGTTCTTCCTTAAATTAAGGTAAAAGAAACAGGTGAATTTAATTTTCATAATATTCTGTATTTCATCTCATAGAATGTTATTTCAATGTGTAATTAACATAAAACTTATTGAGATGTTTTACATTCTTGTTGACTTAGTCTTTGAAATACAGTGAGTACTTTAAATTTAGAGCCCATCTCAGTTTGGACCAGCCACACTTCAGGTGCTCAGTAGCTACATGTGGTCAGTGGCTACTATATTGGATAGGCAGCTTTACAGTTTTTGGTGTCTGTAATGGCTAAATGATGTCCCCCAAATAAATTGGGAGGCACTTAAGGTAGGAAGCCTGCGGAATATGCCCCTCAAGGTGAGGACCAGCCGGCCGTGGGCAGAGAGTGACCCTGAGTGACAGGGGTGCTTTTCAACCCAGACCATCTCTACCTCAAGACTCAGCAGAAAAGAAACTGGATAATGTTGGGAAGAGCTCCCTCAACATTGAACTTAAATGTAGGAGAAGACAGTGCAGGATCGCAGCTGTATCTTGCCCGTCAACCTAACCTGTCCTGGCTATACGGAGCCAGTCCCCACAACAGGTCTGCTCACCTCTGCTTCTCTCTCCACACAGACTCGATTTCCAGTTACTCCCCATGGCCAGCCAGTCCAGATCCCCCTCCAGCCAGCCACCAATGGACAGCACTGCCTCAGTGCCAGAACCATCTACACCTTCGGTGACACTAAATACAGCGCGTTCTCCAAGCCCACCTGCTTCTCCCTGGAGGCTCCAGGTAAGTACAAAGTGGTACAGAAATGGGGACTTTACCCCTGAGCCTCAGGAGCTTCATAATATGGTGGTTAAGATGGTTAAGAACATGAGTCTAGAGACAGTCTCACCCCAGTTAAAATCCCCACCACACTCACTGTGTGTCTTTGGGCAGCTTATGTGACCTCTCAGAATCTTGCTTTTCACAATCTGTAGCATGAGTTTATTCTCATGAGGATTAAATAGGGTGATGTATGTGAAGCCCTCAGCACGTGTGCAGTTAACAGATGAGAGCCACTGTTGTTGTTTAATTGTTATTATTTTTCCTTTCTTAGGAGTTAACTGGGCATTTTTGGTACTGCTCCCACTTCTGCTGCCACTGCTGTTGGTTATTGTCATGGGGCACATGCTCTGGAAGAACTTCACAGGGAACCCCTGGTTTCAGCAGGCAAAGAAGCCACAGGCCCTGGTATGGCAAATCTAGGGGTATGCATCTGAGGGGGAGGGGTTGTTGAAAAGTAAGGAAGTAGGGCTAGACTTAGAGGTAGTTCAGACAGAATATCAAGATGGCCCAAATTGCCATGTATCTTCTATCTTTGTGTCTAAATTCTTATTAGTAGTAATCCATTCCTTTGGCATGAAATTAAAATAGCAAATAAACCTGGGAGAGAGAAGTCCCTTTTAGTTAAATAACTTTATATCTGCTAAGAACTTGTCAGGTGCCCAGAGCAGAGGCCTCGTCCTTGAGACTCAGGAGGGATGCCCAGAAAGGGAGGGGAAGAAGGTGGTGCCAAAAGGGAGACTAGGAAGGGTCCCAAAACTTAGTTCACAATCTAATCTGGGGGAGTCTTGCCCAGACCAACCCTGGAATTTCCTCACTTGTCTGCTGGGGGCCAGCTGGGGCAGGGGAAGCTGGAGAGGCCAGGTGGGTCAGACTTGTTCAGATGAAGGCCTGGGAAGGAGGCTGAGCCATAGGTGGGGCTGAGCGGGCACTCGGGCTGGGTGGGGGCTCTGAGGATGGATTCTGAGTGTCCTTGCCATGTGGGAAGGAGCATTTTCAAAGCTCCTGGCTCCAGGACCTGTGGGGAAATCCCACTAACTGAGCATCAACCTCCACCTTCCCTGTTTACATGGGAAGTCACCAGCTCGACTTCCAGCAGCCAGCACCTGCATCCCAGGGGCCATCTCTGGCCTCTGGTGTCCACAGTCCTGTGCACATAGCAGGCAGCAGGTGCTAGGGAAGTAGCATGGCCACCACCCCTTCCACTACTCACTTGACGACACTCTGAAGTGCAGGTGCTGGACCAGCTCCCTGAGTCCTCCGCAGGGTTAAGCTCTAGCTGCCTCAGGGGTAACTTGCCTGATGAGACCCAGCTTAGTGGCTGCTCTCCCAACCCCCATCTCATTTGCCCACTTCCTTGCTGGTGTTTCCTGGGATCTCCTCCCAAAGAACTCTTTACATTTGCATCCTTATCTCAGAGCCCGTGTCCAGGGGAACCCAAATTAGAACAGTCATGCTTCAGGAAAGCCTAAACTTTCTATTCTTCCCTCCCCTCCCCTAATCAGGACTTTTCTGGACATAGACATCCCCCAGCAACCTTTCAACCCAGCGGCCCAGAGCCCCTGAATGACTTGACCCTCTATCCCCAAAAGGAACTGACCAGAAAGGTCAAGCTGACCCCTACAGCCAGGGCCCCAGCTACCACCCAGGCAGGATCAGAGAAAGACAGTGCTGAGGAGGACAAGGATGACGACGAGGAGGACACAGATGACAGTGTCAGCTTCCAGTCCTACATTGAACACCCCCACTTCCTGAAGCAGGAGCACCAGGCCCCGGGGCACTCTGAGGCAGGGGTTCAGCTTGAAGGCTCCACTGCGTGGGACTCTTCATACAGAAGCTGGACCAGCTCTGTGGGCTCCTCCCCCTGGAATGAGGCTGGATCCTCTGGCTATTTGGCCAAGAAGGGGCCAGGCCAAGGGCTGGATGTGGATGGGTGTCAGGAGGCTCTCTCACTCTCCAAATTCTCCGAGGACTCGGGTTCCCTGCATGAACCCCTAAAAGATGACCTCTCTTCCTGGGCTACCTGGGGTTCCTCATCACCAAAGTTGAATCTGGTCCCTGGGGACCCCCCAGTTTCTCTTCACACACTGACTTTTTGCTGGGACAGCAGCTCTGAGGAGGAGGAAGAGGAGGAGGAAGAAGAGGGTGAGAGGGAAACAGAAATTGAGGATGATGGTGCTAGCACCTGGGCGGCTGACAGCCTCCAGAGGACTGAGGCCAAGGGTAGGACACTGGGGTGTTACGTGGCCAGGTGAGCCATCCCCCACCTTCCTGCCGAATCTGGTGCTTGCTACGGAGCTTCCCAAAGACCCAAGATGCCACTGAGACTTGAAAACCTAGGAGCATCTTCGCTGGGGCAGCGGAGGATTCTTACAGCTAGTGGCTGTTCATCAGTCAGGTTGAGCCGTAAGAAGCCACCCCATCCTATGACCCACCAGCTTTGGGCTGAGTTCCAAGAGGACTAGAGAAAAGATGGGCTGAGGTCAGATCACCACACTGTTCCTGGGTGAAAGGCCAGATGGGAAAATCATCCCTTGACAACACGAAACAGGTGCTGTAAAGTCACAGCGGACATCAAGAGCCGACACCACATGGGGCCATCTGGACTGGGGGGAGGAAACTTGGAGGCACAGCTCTGTCAGAGTCTCCTGCCTTTCTCCAGCACCCTCCCCGCTGAGTCTCAGCCTGCCTCCTGGTTCATGGGTCCCCTAGGAAGGGCCCCATGAGTCATGGAACTGCAGAGGTTTACTGTCAGACAGACCTGTGTCCACATCCCAGCTCTGCCACTTCCTGGTTGTCTGACCTCAGGTAAGCCGCTTACCTTCTCTGTACCTGGGTTTCCTCATCTGCAGCTCACACCCGGGTGTGGGGAGGCCTCTGAGAAAGAGAGAGGTGTGTGGCACGGTGCCTGCACGTCACTGGCACTCTGCACGGTGGCTAGTAGGATTCTCCATCCACCCAGGTTTTGAAGACACAGTTGGGCATTTCGCACCTGTGACCCCTAAACTCAGAACACCTGGAAACATTCATCTCTTAGCTTGTCTTACCTCCTGTCTGCCTCCTTCTTCCACCCTCACTGTCTCCACCTCTTGGTTAGGAAACTGAGTTCTCAGAAGCCAGCACCCAGCCAAAGGGGACATCCCTCTCGCTTTTTCCCACAGAGAACCAAATGGTTCCGCCTTCCAGGGGACTGATTTGTGGGAAGTAGGATAGCAATCCAGCATGGGAGTTGAACTCCTGGGCTGTGATCCCTGTTGTAGACAGCACTTTGATTGACTCTTGTGGTTCTAAAGAAGTCCCCTATTTTCCTTCCAGTTATGAGAAACCAGTGTCTTCTGGAAACAGGTGACTCTTGTTACCTGGAGGTAGTGATGTGGTTCCCAAACAACTGCTTTGGTAACCTGCACCCACCACTACACGGATGAGCATAGCTGAGCTTTCCACCTGTGGGGACCAAGATTTTGTCAGAAGAAGCTGAAATGTTGGCTTACTGTGTATCATCCCCCTAAAGGTGAGATCTTTAGTCTCCGGCTAGCCAGGCCAACCCCTGATCCCTTGGCCATATCAACAAAGTGCCAAGGTCCCTAGCAAGGATTTCCAACGGGCACAAAAATGGCAGGAGGCCTTCATGGCTGGGACGCACACACATACACACACGCACATGTGTGTGTGTTTTCACAGATGTGGAGGCTTGTCCACACCTCTGAGCACAGAGGAGGAAGAACAGACTGAAAGCCTTGGACTGGGCGAGGCCAAAGTTCTTTCTAGAGCCCAGCTGAGCTGCTTCATGAAGGCGACTTAGAAAAAGTAAAAGCTGTCATCACTATGCTCTTAGGCTTGTGTGAAGGAAACTCTTTATCTCTATTCTTAAACCTTGTTATTTTTTTAAGCTTTGTTTTTTTCAAAGTTTAATGTCAGAAATAAGGTGAGCTTTTTACTAACTCTAAATTCCAGCTCCTTTGTAGTCATTCAGTCATTTCAAAACCTGTGGGAAGCATTAGAAAAGAGTATGATTAACAATATAAACCAGTTTGTCGGTTTGCTCAGCACTTAACTGTTTACTGAGCCTGGGAACAGCAAAGCATGAGTTGCAAGGCCACACTTGAAGGAAGGACATCAAACGAAGAACATGTGATGCCTTAGGTTAAAGCAATATTACAATTCTTCAGAACACAATTGACTCAAACTACAGGGGTAGGGGTGGGGGTGGGGGTTAAGGGCACTGATCCCCGTGCAATCAAAAATCTGCATTAACTTTTGACTCCCTAAAAACTTCAGTGGTACCTCAGTATCCGAGGGGGGAGTGGTTCCAGGACCCCCCATGGATATCAAAATGCACACATCTTCAAGATCCTTGTATAAAATGGTGCAGATCAATAAATGCAGTCAGCCCTCAGAATCCAAGGATTGCAAACCATGGATCAAAAATACCAATTTCAGTCCCCGGTTGGTTGAATTTGTGGATATAAAACCCAGGAGTAAGAAGGCCAACTGTATATTATTGAAAAAAATCTGCATATAAGTGGACCTGCACAGTTCAAACCTGTGTCATTCAAGGGTCAACTGTACA